>CM055126.1:8893150-9018210 GCA_029206835.1 Rana muscosa
AGCACAACTACCGTATATATGACTAATCTGCACTGTAAAACATAATGATTCTCCTGTGTTTATTTAACTGCTGTAGAACCATTTTTTTGTTTTGGGCAAAGCAGGGAAGGGTAAAACCTGTCAGGTGTGTATTAGGGTAAATTTCCCTTCACTTTCTGTCCAGAACGCACCTCACGCAGGCCCCATGGGCCCACTGGATACAGCCGATGACAGATCACGGTACCGGCCCATTGCCGGTACCATGTGTTCGCTGTGATCAATCACAGCAGATCACATGACAATTATATACAATGGATGGCATTAATTTTGTACCATTGTGTTGCTCGCTGTGATCACATGGTACAGACAGGGCCAATCACAGCTAATCACAATACACATTGAATGAATCTATTTCACTCAGTAAAAATGGTTTTATATAACAGTTATATTCACTTTTAAAAAGCAACCGTAATGTGTAAAAAAAAAAACTGATAACCTCTCCAGAGTAGTACAGTGTTACTATGGTAACTGTATTGTTCTAGTCACAGTATGCACATGTAGCGCTACCCCCAGTTAAGAGAGCCGCTGAGTTTTGTTTCGGGCCCTGTATACAGCACCGCCAACCCCCGGCAATCTACTCAGCCCACACTGGCACAGTTAGTCTAGGGATTGTTACCTCGTAATGGTCTATACCTGATTATACACAATCTGGCAGCATTGATAGATAACTACTATCTGCAAAGATGACACCAATACCCATGTGATAAAATATAACTGGATTTACTTTGATGTAAAGATTCAAAGTTAAACACATCACATAATATACATGCAGAGCCCTGCAGCAATAAACATATACCCCAGTGATAGTGCAGAGTGCAGAGTGATCATCCGCCACGTGCAACTATCTTTTTTTCTATGCTCAATATGGCGCAGCGACAAAGTTTTAACCCCCACCCTGGTCAGGCCTGACCCATATTAAAACTCAGTCCCTTATGAGAATAATTCTTCGCATGCAACTTGAACAGTGGTGCACTTTCAGGAAACAATATTTGTAATCCAACGGTAGTAAATGAACAAGATGGGCCAAGGCAGTCACTAGGCCTAAAAAGTAAAAGGGTAACGAAGTGAGCAAGTGCTCACTCACCACTCCAGACGTGATCCCAGTCCGGGCTTCCACCACTGTGTATCCGCACACAGTGTCTCCAATGGCCAGGTCTCCGGTCCAGCTGATGTCCACAAATTCGAACAGAAACAGGTGCCACCCAGGCTCCGCAGTGGGGTGGAAGGCTCTTTGGTCGGTATGCAAGGCCCAGGCTTCAGGCCTTACACAGCAGCAGATCCGCACAGGGAGTCCTATTGCTTGCAGCGCGGTGTCCAAAGAGGCCGAGCCTAGCCTCGCCCTCCTCTTATATAGCCCCACCCATGAGTCTCTGCGGTGGCCCCATGCACCCTGGGTGCCGAACGGGGTTCTGGGTAACGTAGTCCAGGGGCCTTAAAGGAGACCCCACTACACACTCCCCCCACTTAAACTATTTGGTCCTCAAAGATAAAAGTTAACACATACTACGCACAACATTTGACAAAGCTGCGTATGATGTCGGCAGAGGGAGTTGCCACCAAAAACGAGGGGGTGGACTCCCTTGCCCACAGGTCACACTGTCATTCGTGGTCTGCCTAGCTGTGCCAGTGGGTGAGTTGGGGTTGCCCCCCACTAAATAAACAGTGGAGGGGTCAGGGTCTTCCACACTCCTCCTGGCAGTGACCACAGTGTCTTCTGAGCTCTCCCCCATTTGTGGGTATGTCAATTTTCGGGGAGGCCTTATGGTCCTTCTCATCCTTCGTTCTCTTGGGATTTCTGGTTCTGGTAATACAGGTTCCTCTTCTGGAACCGACTTGGGAGTTTCCACTGGTTCTGGGACACTCGACTCAGGAGCATGGAGATACATAGAATCTAATGGATCCTCTTCTAGGAGTAAGTCGCAGGCGTCTTCCCAGGAATCCGACAAAGGACTGGACGGGGATGAACTCAGTATCTTCTGCATTCAGTGTACTGTCTATGGTGTCTTCAGTAGGTGGAAGATCTATAGCAGAAGTTTCTGGGACTTGGGAAGGCCATAGCCAATCGAGCTCCTCTCTCTCATCCTCACTTAGCTCAGAGACATATGATTCTTCAATCCGAGGAGTCTGGGACCGAGTGCTTGGCTTGGGAGTATCCAGGATGGAAGCTGGCTCAGGAGAATCCCTTGCTGGAGGTATCCAAACTGCTTCTGCAAGTGGGAGTAGGTGGTTCCGATGCAAAGTCTTTAAAGGCCCCACCTTTCCTTCTGGCTTTAGTCTGTAAACAGGTAGGTCCGGCAGTTTCTTGCAAATAACATAGGGTTCAGGTCGCCATCTGTCTGCAAGCTTGTGCTTTCCAGGGACCCCCAAGTTCCATAGCATCACCCTGTCCCCAGGTTGTAGATCCTGAATCCGGACTTTCAAGTCAAAGTTTTTCTTGTTGCGGGCTCCCCTTTGATCTGAGGCTGCTTGTGCTTGCTCATAGGCCAACTTCAAACTGTGTCTGAGCCTATCTACATATCCCTTGTGGGAAGCGCCCGAGCAATGGTCTATGGAGGTACCAAAGGCCAGATCTACCGGTAGTCTTGCTTCTCTTCCGAACATAAGTTGATAGGGTGAGTACCCTGTAGCGTCACTTGTGGTAATATTGTATGCATGTACAATTGCTGCTATATGTTTGCTCCAATGCTGCTTCTTTTCACTACTTAAGGTCCCTAGCATGTTGAGCAGGGTTTGGTTGAATCTCTCCGGCTGAGCATCACCTTGTGGATGGTAAGGGGCGATTTGGGTCTTTTTGATCCCTAAGGAATCCAAGAGCTTCTGAATCAGCCGACTTTCAAAGTCCCTTCCTTGATCTGAGTGGAGCCGTTGTGGTAGCCCGTAGTGTACAAAGTATTTCTCCATGAGTACTTTGGCTACAGTGGAAGCCTTCTGGTCTTTGGTCGGAAAGGCCTGGGCATGGTCGGTTATCACCAGAACATTTCCTAGTCCGCTCAAGTCGGGTTTGAGTCAGAGAAAATCAATGCATACCAAATTCAGTGGGCTTTGACTTTGCATATGGCCCATTGGGGCAGCTTGGTGGGGTAAAGTCTTCCTCTGGATGCAGCGTGCACAGGAGTGGCAGTATTCCTCGACTTCGGCCCTCATGCAGGGCCAGTAGAACTGGTCCCTAACGAGCTGGAAGGTCCTTTCCGCTTCCAAGTGGCCATGATTGTCGTGAAGGGCGACCAGGACGGTCTCTCGATGTTTCTCGGGCAGAAACAGTTGCCATTTGTCTTCTAGGTCATCAGAGGGGCCCCTTCGGTAGACCACTCCCTGACGTACCTGCAGCCTGTCCCATTCCTTCCTCAGCAGACGAGCTTCCTTTGAAGGGTAGCGTAAGAGTTTATCTGGATCCTGACTCTCCAGGGCTTCCAGGACCAATCTCCCCATGGGGTCTTCCAATTGGTCTTCCAATTGGTCGCACCTCAGCTCCTTTTTCGACAGTTTTGGCAAGTCAGCCTCTTCCAGCTGGGTTACCCCACAGTATTGTTTGGGGACCCCTACTACAGTGACTCCTATCTCTTCTGCTCTTGAACCGCCACTGGCCTGGAGTTCAGCCCCCTGACAGAGGGCCCGCACCCCATCGGGTGCCACTTGGGTCCAGTCTTCTGTACTACTGGGGGGAGCATGGGATCTCCTTGACAAGGCGTCCGCATCTTGATTTCCAGCCCCAGGTCTATATTTCAGGCTAAAGTTGAACGCAGACAGGGCTGCCAGCCATCTGTGTCCTGTGGCATCCAGCTTTGCTGTGGTGAAGAGATAAGTGAGGGGGTTGTTATCAGTCTTCACTGTGAATTCGGCCTCATACAAGTAGTCTTTGAGCTTGTCGACTACAGCCCATTTAAGGTCCAGGAACTCCAACTTGTGGGTGGGGTAGTTCTTTTCCGAGGGGGTTAGACTCCTGCTCACATATGCAACGGGTCGCAGTTGCCCTTCATGCTCCTGATAGAGCACTCCGCCCAAGCCATTATGACTGGCATCCACATGAAGTTCATAGAGTTTCTTTGGGTCTGCGTAAGCCAGGACAGGGGCAGTGGTTAGGCTTTTCTTCAACATCTGGAAGGCCTCTTCACACTTCTCGTTCCACTGGTCCTTGACTGACTCCCCCGGCTTCCTGGGGCCCGAGTCATCCTCTTCTCCTTCCGTCTTGACTAGCTCATTTAGTGATTTTGCAATCCGGGCAAATCCTTCCACGAACCTCCTGTAGTAGGAACAGAATCCCAAAAAGGATATGAGTTCTGTCACAGTGGTGGGCCTAAGCCAGGAGGTGACTGCCCCCAACTTTTCAGGGTCTGTAGCTACCCCTTCTTCGGACACTATGTGTCCCAGGTAGTTGACGGATGACTGATAGAACTGGCATTTTTCGGGTGAAAGCTTGAGTCCCTCCTCACTGAGCCTTCTCAGAACCTTCTCCAGTCTCTCCTCATGCTCTTCCAGGGTTCTCCCAAAGACAATGATGTCATCCAAGTAAACAAGAACTTCGATGAGGTTCATGTCTCCTACAGTCTTCTCCATAAGGCGTTGAAAGTTGGCTGGAGCTCCAGACAGACCTTGGGGCATCCTGTCAAACTCAAAGAACCCCACAGGAGTTATGAAATCTGTCTTCTCCTTGTCTTCTGGATGCATGGGGATCTGATAGTACCCGCTCTTGAGATCCATTATACTGAACCACCTTGCTCCGGACAAGCTCTGTAAGGCATCCTCTATTCTCGGGGTGGTATACTGGTCAGGTATGGTTCTCCGGTTGAGGGTCCTGTAGTCTATACATAGCCTCAATGACCCATTCTTCTTCCTGACCACCACTATCGGAGAGGCATAGGGGCTTCTGGACTCCCGGATAACACCGGTTCACTTGAGCTCGGCGAGCTGTTCCCTCAAATCTTCGAGGTCTGCCAATGGGACTAGCCGGACCCTCTCCCTGAAGGGTTTGTCTTCCTGGAGGCGGATTCGGTGGGTGGCACTCTTTGCACACCCTACATCGAACTCATCTTGGGAAAAGATCCTTCTCCACTTGGTCAACTGGGCCTTTGCTCTCTCTTTCCAAGCCCTTGGCAGGTTCGGGTTCTCCATGCAGAGCTTCTCCCAAATAGTCCTTTCTCCATCTGTCTTCTCCACCTCTGACAAGACAACTGGCGTAGCAGGGCTCACCTGGCCCAGTAACATCCTGGCTGGGATTTCCATCGGACCATCCGTAGTATTCCTGACACTCACAGGTACTTTACAGTGTGCCTTCTTCAAGGCCCTCAACGGGACCACTTCTGGGACTACTTCTAAGCCCGAGTGTTCTTCCCTTGGGTCAGGTTCTAACATTTCAAAGGGCCCAGGCTGCTCCCAAGTAAGCTACACAGTGGCTCTGAGGCAGGTTACCTCGCCGGATTGCAACACTATTCCTCTTCTTCCCAGCCTCCAGACCTTCCCTACCCCCTCTTCCGGGGCCTTCTGCTCTTGGACCAGTCGCTGGTAGGCTGTCTTCAGCATTGGGTGGATCTTGGTGGCCGTGGGGTCCTTCTTTCATACTAGAGGGGCCAAGAGCCTCCGAACCAGGTCTGTGTTGGTCCCTATTATTATGGAGCTCTTGCTAGCTCCAGGCGGTCGGGGGGCATACCACAGCCAGGGTGTCGAACACTTCAGCCTTCCCGGCTACAGATGGATCAAAGGTCAGTTTTATGGACAGATAGCCATCATAAGGGAAGCTCCTGGTCCCAATCCCCCATATCTTCAACTCTTCTATCTTCTGGATGGGTAAGTGGCTCAGATGCTTGTCATAAAAGTCTCTGTATAACAAGGTCACTTGTGCCCCAGTATCCAATATGGCTCTTGTGTAGACTCCCTCCACCTGGACAGGTACTATGTGTGAGGGGCCTACCAGCTTCTCTGGATATTGCTTCAAGGGGGTTTCTTTCTTTTGATCCTTGCATTTCCCTTTTGGACTCTCTTTCTTCCATTTCTCTTTGGACTTTAGTCTCTCTTGGGCTTGGTATGCATTGATCTCCCTCCTCTTAGTGGGTGTAGCTACCCGCTGAGGGACACTATTCTCTTTCTTTGGTTTGTATTCCCGCTGGGGAATACTGTGTTTCTTCTGAGGGGTGGTGCCCCCTCTCTTTCTTTGCTTCTCATTCAGTTTGGAGCTCACTGGAGATGACGGGCACCCAGTTGACTTCTTCACCGGGGCCCTCTGAAGTTTTTCGCCAGCTTGCGGTTATTCATTTTTTTCTTCTTGGGACTGGAACACACTTTGGCGATATGACCAGCCCCTCCACAGTTGAAACAAATCGCATCCCCCCAATCTTGCAGGGATGCGGGCGCTGAGGTGTCTGGAAACAGCTCCTTCCTCAGACTTTCCCTCTCTGGTACCCCCTGATCCTTGGCCATCAGGGAGGTCAGCATCCCCAATACTTGGGACATCTGCGACTTCAAGGTATCCACCTTTGAGTCTCTCTCTAGGGTCATGGCCGTCCTGACCATCACCGCCGGAAGATGGGTTGGTTCAACTGTTTGGCTCCTTCTTTTGTCTTTCAGCATAGCCTCTTCCTCTCTGACCACTCGGATTAAGTCGGGGTACTCCAGGCTCTTCCCGTCCTGTCGAGTGCGTAACGACAATGCGATGGGGTCTAGGGGCTGAGCTCCCCGCAACACCTGCTGAACACGGGCCTCATCCACCTTCCTTGGATCAATTCCCTTCTTCAGTATAATTTTATGCAGCATCTTATCCAGACACCTCATGAACTCTGACAGTTTCTCTCCTGTCTTTTGGTAGTAGTGTTCCAGCTGGTAAGTGAGCTCAATGACTTTCTCTGTTCCACCGAACACATTCTGCAAAATGTCCAGATAATCCTGTGCATCACAGTCTTTCTTGCTTAGCTTGAGGATGCGTATGGCCTCCAAGGCAGGCCCCTTCAGACTCTCTGTGATTCTCTGTTTCTTTCGGTGTTCTGGGACTTCCCATTCTTCCAAAGCCTGAGTGGCACCGTCTAGCCACTCTTCAAATCCCTCTTCTCCCGAAGGTATAGGCTTCCTTCCAGAAAATATCCTAAGTTTTCTGTATCCCGACATCGGGTAGTCTGTAGGATCCTTCTTACACTGGGCTACAATCTCCCCCAGGACCGCGCATAATTCTGCGCTGAAGGTGGCCGGTGGTGATCCGGGACTCTCTTTCTTATGCCTTCCTGCTTTTGGGGACTGCACTGGAGATATCTGTGGAAGTGATGGAATTGGTGTCTGAAACCATCCTCCCCTGACTGGCAGCGCATGCATTAAGCTATAGGTCTGATCATCCATTGCTGTTATGCTTGGACTTTTGAAATGCTCTGGGATTTCATTCTTCCATTCTATTAGTGCGTGGGAAGAATTCGACCTAACATCCATGACGCATGCTTTCTGGTGTGGGGATAGCGACATTATTAGCTGCTTTACCGCTACTTCTTGCCAGATCCCCGGAAGTTCAATAACTACTGCCGCGGCTGAATCGGTGCCAGCCAACGCGCACCACCGTTCCACTTCTAATGGGTCCATGCCGGTACTTTTGGCGCGTTGCTTGCTGTATCAGGATCCCGGACTCGAGAGCCCCCACGTGTAGCGCTACCCCCAGTTAAGAGAGACGCTGAGTTTTGTTTTGGGCCCTGTATACAGCACCGCCAACCCCCGGCAATCTACTCAGCCCACACTGGCACAGTTAGTCTAGGGATTGCTACCTCGTAACGGTCTATACCTGATTATACACAATCTGGCAGCATTGATAGATAACTACTATCTGCAAAGATGACACCAATACCCATGTGATAAAATATAACTGGATTTACTTTGATGTAAAGATTCAAAGTTAAACACATCACATAATATACATGCAGAGCCCTGCAGCAATAAACATATACCCCAGTGATAGTGCAGAGTGATCACCCACCACGTGCAACTATCTTTTTTTCTATGCGCAATATGGCGCAGCAACAAAGTTTTAACTCCCACCCTGGTCAGGCCTGACCCAGTTTAAAACTCAGTCCCTTATGAGAATAATTCTTCGCATGCAACTTGAACGGTGGTGCACTTTCAGGAAACAATATTTGTAATCCAACGGTAGTAAATTAACAAGATGGGCCAAGGCAGTCACTAGGCTTAAAAAGTAAAAGGGTAACAAAGTGAGCAAGTGCTCGCTCACCACTCCGGACACGATCCCAGTCCGGGCTTCCACCACTGTGTATCCGCACACAGTGTCTCCAACGGCCAGGTCTCCGGTCCAGCTGATGTCTGCAAATTCGAACAGAAACAGGTGCCACCCAGGCTCCGCAGTGGGGTGGAAGGCTCTTTGGTCGGTATGCAAGGCCCAGGCTTCAGGCCTTACACAGCAGCAGATCCGCACAGGGAGTCCTATTGCTTGCAGCGCAGTGTCCAAAGAGACCGAGCCTAGCCTCGCCCTCCTCTTATATAGCCCCACCCATGAGTCTCTGCGGTGGCCCCATGCACCCTGGGTGCCGAACGGGGTTCTGGGTAACGTAGTCCAGGGGCCTTAAAGGAGACCCCGCTACACACACAAAAATAAAATCGTAAAAAAAAGGGGGATAAAAAAAGGAAAAAATATTTTAACAAAATTAAAAAAACTAATTGTGAAAAAGAGATTTTTTTTTTATTTCTTAATTTTACAAAAATTTGTGACAAAAAATTACAATTTCAAAAAACTCGCCATGCCTCTTATTAAATACCTTGGACTATCTACTTTCCAAAAAGCGGTCATTTGGTGGATATTGTACTGTCCTGTAGGGATGAGCCGAACACTCCCCAGTTTGGTTCGCATCAGAACATGCGAATAGGCAATAAATTTGTTCGAACATCCGAACACCGTTAAAGTCTATGGGACTCGAACATGAAAAATCTAAAGTGCTAATTTTAAAGGCTTATATGCAAGTTATTGTCATAAAAAGTTCATAGAAAGGGGGGGGGGGGGGATTCCGGCGCTCCTAGCAATGTGATGCCTTTAAAATGAATGTACTAGTGGCTCTAATAGCACTTCTAAGTCAATCTGTATATTAAAAAACAAGAGGAGGCAGCCATCCTCAGAGGTTATCCATGACCTCTGTCAGCAAGAAGTGTAAAAAAGAAGGGGGTGGAGGCGCCAACTGAATTAATCCTACTGTAATCATTAATGTAAGTATAGTATATATACTTACAGGTTCGCTTGAAAATGATGTCCATCGAGGATGGGGGTGTTCTGAGGTCTGTTGGTGCCGCTCTGCTGGCTCTGGCAAAGTTCCCCTCGGCCGTGAGGTGTAGATGTAGATTTTAGTTTGCACAGGCTTCTCTGCGGTGTCACATGACAGGAAGCTCCATGCTCACCAGTCTGGAATGCGGAAGTGAAGTAATACAGCAGGGCGGTCCTCCAAACATTCCACTCTATGTTTGATGGGGAAAAGGGGCCTCATCCCCACAACCCTTGCCCTTACCCCCAGATACCCCCCCCCCCCATGTGAATTGGTAACAGGTACATTGTACCCCTACCATTTCACAAAAGAATGTATCAAAAATTTTAAAAACCACACAGACATAGTTGTGAAAAGTGCTTTATTAAAAATAAAAGCCATTGCAGCGTTGTAATGCAGTCTGTCCAGCGATGATCCATGAATCATTCTCCAGCGATGCGGCGAGTCTCTAGCGATGAACGACGCACATCTTTCCTGCACCGGAGCCTCCCGGCTAATGACGAGCAAGCAGTGCTGACAGTTCTTTTATAACCGAGGTCGGAAACCCCCGTGACGTGACGGGTAACCCCGCCCCCTCTAACGCCTCATGGGGGTTTCCGACCTCGGTTATAAAAGAACTGTCAACACTGCTTGCGCATCATTAGCCGGGAGGCTCCGGTGCAGGGAATATGTGCGTCGTTCATCGCTGGAGACTCGCCGCATCATTGGAGATTCATGGATCATCGCTGGACAGACTGCATTACAACGCTGGAATGGCTTTTTTTATTTTTAATAAAGGACTTTTCACAACGGTGTCTGTGTGGTTTTTAAAATTTTTGACACTTTCTTTTGTGAAATGGTAGGGGTACAATGTACCCCGTTACCAATTCACATAGGGGGGCGGAATCTGGGGGTCCCCTTTGATAAAGGGGGCTTCCAGATTCTGATAAGCCCCCCGCCCGCAGACCCCCACAACCACCGGGCAAGGGTTGTGGGGATGAGGCCCTTGTCCCTATCACAGACCCCCAAAGCATCCTCCCCATGTTCAGGGCATGTGGCCTGGTATGGTTGAGGAAAGGGGGGCGCTCTCTCGTCCCCCCTCTTTTCCTGTGGCCTGCCAGGTTGCGTACTCGGATAAAGGGTCTGGTATGGATACTTGGGGGGAACCCCACGTATTTTTTTTTTTATTTGACGCAGGGTTCCCCTTAATATCCATACCAGACCTTGAGGGCCTGGTAACTCAATTTGGGGGGACCCCCACACATTTTTTTTTCAATGACTTTTCTTTGTATTGCCGGGACCGACAATTCATTATAACCGTGAGTAGTTTTAAATGACTTTTTATCCTTCAGAAATGTCATTTTGTGCAGAGACTGTTATAAACACGGGAAACATGCGCTACTTTAAAGGCAAACTTTAGACACCCCCCAGGTACGAAATTTAAAGGAATATTTCACTTTTATTGTTTCACTTTAAGCATTATTAAAATCAGTTCTCCCGAAAAAACTGCCGTTTTTTAAAACTTTTTTTTTGCATTGATACATGTCCCCTGGGGCAGGACCCAGGTCCCCAAACACTTTTTATGACAATAACCTTTAAAATGAGCACTTTAGATTTCTCCCATAGACTTTTAAAGGGTGTTCCGTGGCTTTTTTCGAATTTGCCGTGAACACCCCAAATCGTTCGCTGTTCGTCTAACGGGCGAACAGCCAATGTTCGAGTCGAACATGAGTTTGACTCGAACATAAAGCTCATCCCTACTGTTCTGGCATTTCTGGACCTCAAGAAATGATATAGTCCATCAGTACATCAGGATTGTTTTTCAGATATACAGTATATATATCATAGTTTGTAGACGCTATAACTTTCCTACAGACTAAAGAATACACTAATTTGGGTTTTTACCAAAGAAATGTAGCAGAATACATTTTGGTGTAAATTAATGAAGAAGGATTTATTTATTTGCAAAATTTCATAACAGAAACAAAGAAAAATGTATTATTGTTCATAAATTTTGGTGATTAAATAACACCCTATTTGTGAACAAAATGATAAAAGTTTAGTATGGGTACAGTGTTGCATGACTGCGCAATTGTGACAGCGCTGAAATCAGAAAATTAACCTGGACAAGTAGGGGGTCAAAGTGCCCTTTATTGAAGTGATTAAGGTGGGATATGTACCATATATAAATACAAAAGTAGACCATATAGTGAACTTGGTGTAGAGTTATTCACTTTAAGACCATTAGAAAAGACAAGGAGGTACTCTTTATGTCTGGAGGAAAAGAGACTTAAAGTGTCACCAAACCCAGACTATGAACAACTCCCATTAAATGTTATATAACAGAGTATGAATACGGTAGGATTGGGGTGATCAGACTCCAGCGGTAGGTGCGTTTTTTAGTGAGTACGCCAGTCCAGAACTGAATTTTTAAGGGCCTGGTAGCCCACTTTTATTTAAAAGCACAAAAAGTTCACAAATACATCTGTAGCCCTCGCAGGGGGGGTTCCACCATTACTGTATCTTGCATACTCAACAGTTTAGCCTCCTGACTTTTCATTCTTGCCATCCGGCTGTCTCAGGCCTTTAGCCTAGGCCTTAGGTCTGCTCCTGCTCCTACTCTTAGCTTACTCCTGATCAGCGCTTTGCCTCCTGCAGACATGCATACTCTGGCTGCACCCATGCAGCGTCTGACTCCTCTCAAAGGGATGGGAGTCCACCTGACTCCTATGCACAGACTTCCTGTCTGTTGGGTGGAGCCCTGAGCCATAATCAGGTCAGAACTAAATAGCCCAACACACAGCTGTTCAATTAACGTGTCTTTCTCTACAAAATCTGGCGTAAACCAACCCTCTTTAAGGTCGCACAGGGTCCCACCGCCACATACCCCCCCCCCCCTGTTTCGAACCGGAGGGAGGAACACATAAGACCGTCACCTTAAATGGGACACCTCTGATCCAGTCATTGGCTGCGTAGGCCCATTTCTTTTTCTGGGTATGTTTCCACCAGCACTTCACCTTGGCGCCTCTGTGCCAACTATCAGCAGCAGGAGTCCTAATCTGCCCAACCTTTTCTCTAAAGGGGCACTCCACCCACATCTTCTTCCGGGTGTGCTTCCACCAGCACTTCTTCCTGAGCCGTGGGCTCCCACTAATCTCTCTATCCCTTCTACCTTCTGGCCTCAGGATCCTTCTTTTTTCTCCCACAGACCTAATCTCCCTGTACTGTTGGGGACCCACTTCCATGAAATCTGTCAGGGACTGGCCACTCTCACTACCTGACGCAACATTAACCACACCCCTGTGTGGTTACCCTTTGCAACCAAACCATCTGAGAGCAACACCATATCCTTCCGTTTAACCTCAATAGCAATGTTCCACAAGGGGTTATTCAACTCAATATTGTCATTGGGACTTCTTGTCCCCTTGTTTGCTAGAACAGTGTCTATGGAGGGACCACCTACAGGCAAGCAGTTACTCCCTATGGGACAGTCCCGCCGTTTCACATCGCCCCCTGTTGTCCAACTCTCCAATAGCAATTGTCCTACCAACGCACATTTTTCACCATATTTGTCCATTGGTACCTCAACCAATAGCTCAGAGTTGTCTGACGGTGCTCTACAGTGCCTCTCATACACTTTTTCATTACAGTTACCATCACTGTTATTTCCTGTCAAAGTGTCTCCGGGTACCTCAAACTGCACCTCTCTGTGAGTGATGGACCGAATTCCCACTACTGCCACGTCCGTTCCGGGCCCTTCCTTTACATGAGGTCTAGCGGGTGAGACAGTATGCGCGCCATGTACCAACCACTGTTCAGCCGCACCTCGGACCGCACCAGCAGGAATGCACCCCATCACACCAGCATACGGAGAGACTTCCACTATGTCTATTATCTCTGATACCTCCAGCAATTCCCCTGAGCGCCTTCTGCACAAAACTGCCACTGGAAGCACTCTCGAAGAGAACTGTGAGACAACTTTGCACAAAAGTAACCAACAGTGCAGCAACCAATTTTCATCAACAATACTTAACAACGCATGTACCACCTGCATCCACCGATTGGCACGATGCAGTACCATGTCGCCCCTCTGCTGTGGATACACGCAGGTGTACATTGGAAAGATTTTCACCAATTCCCACAACATCTCCGTTGTTTCTAGACATGCCGCATCTAAACACAGAACTCTAAGAATTTTTCCTTTACTAACGATGTGGAGGGGCTCATTTTCTAAGGCGTGAGAGGCCGAGACACTTAAAGAGACCTCTACCTCAGAGGCAACTGACAAAACTTGCGGCTCCCCTGAGCACTACAAATCGCATGTGTCACACTCATCCTCTCACTTTCAGCAACACTGAGCCCTTCCAAGTCGCTATTCATTACCCCATCAACCTGACGCTCAACATTACTCATTTCTTTTGCTGTGGACAAAACCTCTGCTATGTATACGCCCTTTTCAGATCCTTCCAACTGGAGAGGGTTAATTTCTGCAAAAGCCAATGCACCTGTGTCTACCGGCCATGCAGCCTCTCCATTTAGCATAGCAGAGATTGTGTCCACTCCACTGTTACACACTGAGGCTCGGTTCACACAGGGGCAACACGATTTCCAGCGCGACTTTGAGAGGCAACTCAGACACAACTTGAGCATGAATCTCAGGGCAACCTCAGCGCGACTTGTGGTGATTTACAACACGACTTGAAGTCGCTTCCAGGACAGGAGACATTCCAGTGGCCAATAAAACAAGAATCAGCTCTGTGGGAGGGGATTGCCTGAAAAATATGTGTTCTCTTCCTGGAGAGTTGCTCCTGTTAAGACAGGGAATACGACTTATGAGCGACTTCCATTGAAATCAATGGGTACAGGTCGCCTAGCAGTCGCCTAGGAGTCGGATTGAAGTAGTACAGGGACCTTTTTTGAAGTCGGAGCGACCGCAGTCGTGTACATTAAAACATCTCCATTGACTTCAATTAGTTTTAAAAATAGCGTGACTTGGGGCAACTCGGGGCGACCTGAAGTCGCGTCCGGAGTCGCCCCTGTGTGAACCGAGCCTTAGCCTTCCTTGTTTAAATGCACTTGTGGCAAAACATTTTTAAACGCAACAGGCTGCAATAACATAACTTCACCACTTTGCTCGGGTGGCGCTTCATTAAACCCATGAGGACTTTTACTGTCAGCAGTGACAGACCGCAGTAACCCATTATCACTACAAGTAATTTCAAACATTTGAGTTTTACCATTTTTCTCATCACCAAGGTCAAGTACCCTCTTATCTATCAGAGCGGCACCACAGTTGTCCCAGGCAACCTCTGGCTCCAACACACAGAGCTCCCTGGAGGTTTCTAAGGACACCTTTGCAGCCTTATATACTGTTGCTAAGGAGAATCGCATAGCCTGATTAGCGATCACCCTTACCTCATTAAGCATCACATTACCATAAATACATGTATCCATAGGCGTGCGCACAGGGTGTGCCTGGGCACACCCTAATGCCCAGACACACCCAGGGCCGGCGCGCTCTTCTGGGAGGAGAGGGCGCCTGGAGCTTGTCAATGCGCCTTGTCCTCTACCCGGCTGTCTAGCACCAGAAATGTGTGTGGCGGTGCGGCAGTGGGCAGCAATCAGCAGCACCCTTGGGCAGGTGTGGGCGGCCGGGCATCCATCGCTACATGGGAGTGAACAGCGAGGGGCCGGCCGAGCCCGGGACTCAGGAGAAAAGCTCCACCGTGGCACCGTCTCCTCCTTGACCTCGTCCCCTGACCCTGCCTCCCCCAGGAGGCAAGCGGGCGCAGCATACCCCATGCTTCCAGAGCATGGACTGCTCCAAGTTCCTCTCCGCGCTCTGATGTGAGGCCCGGAGCTGGAGGACAGACAGGCTCGCTGCTCACTGGGGGCACAGAGATGTCACAGAGGAATGAGCAGGAGGCGCAGGCTGCTGCGGGAGCCGCTAGAATTGGACGGATCGAAGCAGGAGACTAGCATCATGGTATGGAAGGTACTGTCTGTCATCATACACACCTGCAGACAGAGACTGGGACAGAGGTGGGACTGCAGGAACAGGGCTAGGGGTCTCTTATCTCCCCCCAACTCCCCCATCACCCCTCTCTCAGCCACCCTCCCCCCTCTCTCTAAGCCCCCCGCCCTTCTCTCTCAGCCCCCCTCTCTCCAAACCCCCTCTCTCCTCTCTAAGCCCCCCTCCCTTCTCTCTAAGCCCCCCTCCCTTCTCTCTCAGCCCCCCTCCCTGCTCTCTCAGCCCCCTCCCTTCCCTGCTCTCTCAGCCCCCCTCCCTGCTCTCTCTAAACCCCCTCTCTCTAAACCCCCTCCCTTCTCTCTTAGCCCTCTCTATTCTCTCAGCCCCCCTCTCTCTCTAAGCTCCCTCCCTTCTCTCTCAGCCCGCCCGTCTCTATCAGACCCCCTCTCTTAGCCCTCCCTCCATTCTTAGCCCTCCCTCTCTCAGCCCCCACTCTCTTAACCCGCCCCCCCTCTGAGCCCTCCCTCTCTCTCAGCCCTCCCTCCTACACCTCTCTCTCTCTCAGTCCCCCCCCTCCTACACCTCTCTCTCTCTCTCTCTCTCTCTCTCAGCCCTCCCTCCAACCAGCAAACTGAACAAAAAAAACGTGTGCACATGTACCAATTTATTTCTAAAAGCGTGCGCGTGTATTTGTATGTGTGTATATGTGTGTGTATATGTGTGTGTGTGTGTGTGCGCGCGTGTATATACACACATACATGTGTGTTTGAGCTTTGGGGTGCACACCCTAATGTAATAGGCTGCGCACGCCTATGCATGTATCATCAGCAATATCTTCATCATCAGCATTCATAAACATAGCAGTTTTATAAGCTCTATCAAATTGTGCTTTGTCATAACGCATGGCACCCTACGTGCCACTCAGCACACCACCCTTCCTCTCCAAAGGCATCATTTTGCCCACTAGGGTGGCTTCACAGTTGTCCTGGGAAACCACTTGCCTCAACACTGCAGGCTCTTTGGCGGTTTACCTTGGCAACTCTGCAGCACCTGTCACTGTCACTAGGGAACCTGGCACACCCACTGATTTGGTCACCCCTAGCACATCTCTCCCAGCACCAGGGCCGATCCTAGGGTCACAGACGCCTGGGTGCAGAAATATTTTGGGCGCCCCCACGTGGGCGTGGTCATCTTACTAACTCCTCCCCATTGCACATGTTTCTATGGCAACGACTCAAACACAGATATGCTCCCCTAAGGAGTCTTTGTTACCCTGGAATCCTCCCACGATCTCTTAACAATAAACAAAAGGAGATGGTCAGAGACTGCAGACATGATACAAGAGATGGTCAGAGACTGCAGACATACTACATAAGATGGTCAGAGACTGCGGACAAGATACAAGAGATGGTCAGAGACTGCAGACATGATACAAGAAATGGTCAGAGACTGCAAACATAGTACAAGAGATGGTCAGAGGCTGCAGATATGATACAAGAAATGATCAGAGACTGCAGACATGATACAAGAAATGGTCAGAGACTGCAGGCATGATACAAGAAATGGTCAGAGACTGCAGACATGATACAAGAAATGGTCAGAGACTGCAAACATACTACAAGAGATGGTCAGAGACTGCAGACATAGTGCAAGAGATGGTCAGAGACTGCAGACATAGTACAAGAGAGGGTCAGAGACTGCAGACATAGTACAAGAGATGGTCAGAGACTGCATACATAGTACAAGAGATGGTCAGAGACTGCATACATAGTACAAGAGATGGTCAGAGACTGCAGACATACTACAGGAGATGGTCAGAGACTGCAGACATACTACAGGAGATGGTCAGAGACTGCAGACATACTACAGGAGATGGTCAGAGACTGCAGACATAGTACAAGAGATGGTCAGAGATTGCATACAGCCTCACCAGTGCCCATAAGCTCAGCCTCACTAGTGCCCATCAGTGCCCATCAGTGCAGCCTCACCAGTGCCCATCAATGCGGCCTGATGTGGGGGGTCAGCTGTGTCAGGGTCTCTCACCTCAGTGATGGCAGCTCAGCAGGTCCTTGCACGGCCTCCTGGGGGGTTGATGCTCCTGGTCCTGGGGTCAAGTTGTTGCAAACCAGCGTCTAGCCCCACAACCTGAGCCAGTCATGTGCGTCACAACTTTCTGGTGTGCCCTGCCTCTGCCTGCCTCCAAGACACCGGGAGTTTCCTCTGCGTTGCTCTCAGTTCTCCACCCCCTCCCATTCTACACAACTCCCCCCAGTCTGTTCAATCCCTCTTATCCCCAGTCTGCCCAATCCCCCATACCCCTAGTCTGCACAAGCCCACCTCCCCCCTAGTCTGCACAATCCCCCCTTTCCACCAGGTCTGCACAATTACCCCCCAGTCTGCACAAATACCCTGTTCCCTAGTCTGCACAATCCCCCCCTTCCCCCAGGTCTGCACAATTACCCCCCCAGTCTGCACAATCCCCCCTTTCCCCCAGTCTGCACAATCCCCCCCTTCCCCCAGGTCTGCACAATTATCCTCCCTCCCCCCAGTCTGCACAATTACCTCCCCAGTCCGCACAATCCCCCTCCCCCAGTCTGCACAACCCCCCCTTCCCCCAGGTCTGCACAATTATCCTCCCTCCCCCCAGTCTGCACAATTACCTCCCCAGTCCGCACAACCCCCCCTTCCCCCAGTCTGCACAACCCCCCCCTTCCCCCAGTCTGCACAATCCCCCTCTTCCCCCAGTCTGCACAACCCCCCTTCCCCAGATTGCACAATTACCCACTCCTCCTAGTCTGCACAATCCCCCTCCCCCAGTCTTCACAATTATCCCCCCTCCCCCAGTCTGCACAATCCCCCCTTCCCCCAGTCTGCACAATCCCCCCTTCCCCAGTCTGCACAATTACCCACTCCTCCTAGTCTGCACAATCCCCCTCCCCCAGTCTTCACAATTATCCCCCCTCCCCCAGTCTGCACAATCCCCCCTTCCCCCAGTCTGCACAATTACTCCCCCCCCCAGTCTGCACAATCCCCCCTCCCCCAGTCTGCACAATTACCCCCCTCCCCCAGTCTGCACAATTACCCCCCCCAGTCTGCACAATCCCCCCTCCCCCAGTCTGCACAATTACCCCCCCCCCCCCCCCCAGTCTGCACAATCCCCTCCATCCCCCAGTCTGCACAATTATCCCCCCGGTCTTCACAACTACCCCCCCCAGTTTGCACAATGCCCCATTTCCCCCCAGTCAGCACCCCCCCCCCCCCAGTTTGCAGAGGGGGAGTAAGAAATGACAGAGAAAAGTAGAGCTAGCCTTAGTCACTATTCAGAAATGCTCCGCTCGGTGCTCGCTCCCCTCCCTCTGTGCCACGCTGTCTGAAGATGGCAGAGGTGGGTGGAGCCGAGCAGAGCTAAATTTCCAGCCGTGGAGGCGGCGTGCTGTGAATGCTGGGGTGGCCTGGGCGAGGCGCGATGTGAATGCTGGGATGACCGCGGCTCTGACGTCACTGGTTGCTAGGTAGATTCTTCTAGCAAGCAGCGCAATTAAGTAGCTACGGCGCCGGTGGAACGGCGGCTCGGCGCCCCTTCTCTGCGGCAGCTAGTAGCCGCTGGGGTGCGGGGCACCCCCTGCACCCGGTCTAGGATTGGCCCTGCCCAGCACTCGGCTGGATTACCTTAGGTGCACACAGAGTCCATATGTCTTTTTCAGTCCTTGACCTCGCTGCAAGCAGGGTTTTAACCTGTGTCTCCCCACTGATCTGGGTAGCACATTGCAGCAGGTTCATTTTTACACCTTCTGCAGATCTCCCCACAGGACACACTGCCACTTCACTGGGATCAGTCTTACAAACTGCAACAGTCTTACCATATCCTGTAGCAGGTAACTCTGGCTTCATTTGAGGGCGTTGTCCCTTCTTTGCTGTGCTCTCACCAGCAGATGCCCCCTCATGGACACAGGGTAACATTGCATCCTTATGGGATTTTCCAACATTGCCTGCAGGCAAAACAAGTTTCCTGTTGCCAGGGGTAACAGCAGACCCACACACCTGGTCATACCCCTTGCAGGATGCTGGATACGATACCCTCTTCTCTGGGCTTGCAGCAACAAGATCATCAGTTGTATTCCACAAGCTTGGACAAGAAAAGATCCCTGCCCCAGCTGACCACATTCCAGGCATGGTACTTGGCGACTTTCTCCTGTTGCTAAGGGAGATGGCACTCTCCAAGCACGCAGAATTTGCACTGGTATCTCTATGGGGATGGTGGTATACCTCTTCCCTAAAGCTCCTCCTTTCTGAAAACATACTTTCTCCGGTTGCTATGGGAGACCACATTCTCCCCGCTGATCTTTTCCAGAGCTATCTAGTTTGGATTGCTCCTAGGAAATTGTTGTAGTCATCTCGGTTACTATACATCCCACGGCAGGGCTGGCCGAAGACATTGTGCTGCCTGGGCCCAAGAATGAAATGCTGCCCCCCCCCCAAAAAAAAATCCTATGCCCATCCAGCAAAGAGACGTTTCCATAAAGCAAAGAGACAGCCCAATATATTCAGCAAGAGACATCCCATATATTCAGCAAAGAGACATGCCCCTTCTAGGGTGACCACGCATTTTGCAGGTCTGTCCCGTGCACATTCATTCCAGGACAAAACAGTGTCCCTGAATGAAACTGACACAGCCACCCCCCTAGGCCAATCTGATGCCCCCAAAAAAGGCTGCCACATCACCGCTTTACTCACTGACAGTACTTGTCCTGGCCGGGAATGCCTGGAGGAGCACAATCCCCGCCCCCTGCATGTGATTGGAGAAATCATAAATCCCACCTCTTGTGTCCAATCACTGTGCTGTGATTCGTTACAGAACAAGCTGATGTTTGGGAAGGGGGGGTGTCCGTGAATAGTAGTTTAAAAATGTGGTCACCCTAGCTCCTTCCTGCAAAGAGTATTGTGTAGCACCACAAAAGCTCCCCCCTTTCTCTCCACTGCCACCGACCAGCTACACTCTGATCCCAGCTCAGTAATGCAACATGCTGCAACAACAGCGCTGCATTGACCACATTTCCAAACTGCCATTCAGGGATACCGCCCTTCCTTCCCAAAAAAAGATGAGGGGGGGGGGTGTAGTCTCGCTGACAGGGAATTTGGCAGCGGGTGATTTGTCGGGCGAATGGCTGGTGTTAGCACTTAAATCATCCTAACATTATGATCGATATGGTGTCAGGATGATCAAATCACATTATTTCTATTACTACATTGTAATATATAATGAAATAGTTTAACTCACCATAATGCGGAATCAGTGGGAACCCTGAGCTTGTCGTTTGCCACCGTTGCCTGCCACCAGATGCAGCTGTGCCACTTGCCACCCATAGCCTGCCACAACATGCAGCCTGTCACTTGTCACCAATGCCTGTCACCAGATGCAGCCTGTCACTTGTTACCAATGCCTGTCACCAGATGCAGCCTGTCACTTGTCACCAATGCCTGTCACCAGATGCAGCCTGTCACTTGTCACCAATGCCTGTCACCAGATGCAGCCTGTCACTTGTCACCAATGCCTGTCACCAGATGCAGCCTGTCACTTGCCACCAATGCCTGTCACCAGATGCAGCCTGTCACTTGTCACCAATGCCTGTCACCAGATGCAGCCTGTCACTTGTCACCAATGCCTGTCACCAGATGCAGGCTGTCACTTGTTACCAATGCCTGTCACCAGATGCAGCCTGTCACTTGTTACCAATGCCTGTCACCAGATGCAGCCTGTCACTTGTCACCAATGCCTGTCACCAGATGCAGCCTGTCACTTGTCACCATTGCCTGTCACCAGATGCAGCCTGTCACTTGTCACCAATGCCTGTCACCAGATGCAGCCTGTCACTTGTTACCAATGCCTGTCACCAGATGCAGCCTGTCACTTGTCACCAGATGCAGCCTGTCACTTGTTACCATTGCCTGTCACCAGATGCAGCGTGACACTTGTCACCGATGCCTGTCACCAGATGCAGCCTGTCACTTGTCACCGATGCCTGTCACCAGATGCAGCCTGTCACTTGTCATCGATGCCTGTCACCAGATGCAGCCTGTCACTTGTCACCAGATGCAGCCTGTCACTTGTTACCATTGCCTGTCACCAGATGCAGCCTGTCACTTGTCACCAATGCCTGTCACCAGATG
The DNA here is from genome assembly GCA_029206835.1 of Rana muscosa. NCBI lineage: Eukaryota > Metazoa > Chordata > Amphibia > Anura > Ranidae > Rana > Rana muscosa. The sequence goes on from CM055126.1 coordinate 8,914,535, forward strand.
CAGCCTGTCACTTGTCACCAGATGCAGCCTGTCACTTGTTACCATTGCCTGTCACCAGATGCAGCGTGACACTTGTCACCGATGCCTGTCACCAGATGCAGCCTGTCACTTGTCACCGATGCCTGTCACCAGATGCAGCCTGTCACTTGTCATCGATGCCTGTCACCAGATGCAGCCTGTCACTTGTCACCAGATGCAGCCTGTCACTTGTTACCATTGCCTGTCACCAGATGCAGCGTGTCACTTGTCACCGATGCCTGTCACCAGATGCAGCCTGTCACTTGTTACCAATGCCTGTCACCAGATGCAGCCTGTCACTTGTTACCAATGCCTGTCACCAGATGCAGCCTGTCACTTGTCACTAATGCCTGTCATCAGATGCAGCCTGTCACTTGTCACCAGATGCAGCCTGTCACTTGTTACCATTGCCTGTCACCAGATGCAGCCTGTCACTTGTCACCGAAGCCTGTCACCAGATGCAGCCTGTCACTTGTCACCGATGCCTGTCACCAGATGCAGCCTATCACTTGTCACCAGATGCAGCCTGTCACTTGTTACCATTGCCTGTCACCAGATGCAGCGTGTCACTTGTCACCGATGCCTGTCACCAGATGCAGCCTGTCACTTGTCACCGATGCCTGTCACCAGATGCAGCCTGTCACTTGTCATCGATGCCTGTCACCAGATGCAGCCTGACACTTGTCACTGATGCCTGTCACCAGATGCAGCCTGTCACTCAGCCTGGCTCTCTCTCCCTCCCCTTCAGATGGGCATGCTGGGGGCTGCAGTTTCCCCCCTAGAATTGCAATGGGCCAGCCATTTGCACTACATATCCCATAATCCTCTTTTCTCCTTTTAAGTTTTTTTCCCTGGCCAATGGGAGAAAAAGGGGGAAGAAACATAGCGGTGGCTGTCCTAGGAACAGCAGCATGAGGAGGAGAAGGAGGGGGGAGAAGAGCCCGCAGCTGCTCTCTCTCCACACACACACACACAGCCGCTCCGATCTCATGCTGTTACATACAGGGAGGAGGTGGGTGGAGCTAGCGGAGGAGGAGGAAGTGAAATACTCTCTGCAATGTATGATGGGCCTCTCTCTCCTTACGTCACTGGTTGCTAGACACAAAGCGGTCCGCGGCTAGCAACCAGTTTGGGCAGTGAAGCAGGGGCCGCTGGAGAGACCCTTGAAGTGGGTCTTGCCACTGCGGCCAGTGACAGCAGCGCCGGCGATGCAGTACAGTATGACACTGCACACTAGATGGAGGGAAACCCAGGTCCTCAGGCAGTGCGCCCCTGTTGCCGCCCCTCTTAAAGTGCCGCCTGGGACCATGGTCCCATCAGGTCCCATGGTAGGGCCGGCCCTGTCCCACGGTACACCTCCTGGTACTCCTCCATCAGAAAAGGTTGCACCAACTCAACCCAGCGACTTTTGGGCCATACTCTATAGGAAGCAATCATCGCAAACTCATCCAAAAAGTCTTCAACACATTCAGAAGGCAACATAGGCCGTATGAAGTCAGCTGTACGGATATCTGCTTTGTTGCCACGGGCAACCGCACCCATCTGCTCACTCTTTAAATTTAGAGCAGGCTTCTCATACCTTTGCTTTGCTGGGGCCTGGGACAAAGGGCACTTGGAAACTTCATGCCCTTACTCACTGCACTGCAAACAGCGCACTTGGTTCTTAGCACTTTGCACATTGACAGCTGGCCAGCTTGCACAAGCGTTGCCAGGGGCAACAGCATGCACTTCCCCTTTAACTTGGTTCAGTGCGGCCAAGTGCATCTTGCACCAGTCTGGGGCTTGTTCTGTCGGTAACAACCATTCCAGCCACAAGGTTCTGTCTCTCATCTCAGCAAACATTGCTTCCTTTTTGCGTTTTGACCGCCCCATCTCTGCAGTCAGGCCAACAACGTTTTTTAACAGTTCCTTTTAACATTTTACGTACTGTCTCCAAGACTTGCAAACTTCACTCTTTGCGATTCCCCTTGAACCATTCATTCACTGGACCTTCCTAAGTGGATACATCTTCTCAGGCCACGCTGAGCTCATTTCCACAGGTACACCACCTGTATTCAACACAGTCCATCAATTGAACTCCTGTGCAATGCAGTTCGCCTGGCTGTCCATCACAGCATTGCTGCAAAACACAGTTTCTTTTTACTCACTGTTTTTGGTATGTGAGGATCTGGATCTCTTCCAAAACTGCCCGCATTCTCCACCATATGTAGGATTGGGGCGATCAGACTCCAGCGGTAGGTGCGTTTTTTAGTGAGTACGCCAGTCAAGAACTGAATTTTTAGGGGCCTGGTAGCCCACTTTTATTTAAAAGCACAAAATGTTCACAAATACATCAGTAGCCCTCGCAGGGGGGGGGGGGGGTTCCACCATTACTGTATCCGGCATACTCTACAGTTTAGCCTCCTGGCTTTTAATTCTTGCCATCCGGCTGTCTCAGGCCTTTAGCCTAGGCCTTAGGTCTGCTCCTCAGAACAAACAGAGTTTCCTAGAGATAAGATCACTCCTAGCTTACTCCTGATCAGCGCCTTGCCTCCTGCAGACATGCATACTCTGGCTGCACCCATGCAGCGTCTGACTCCTCTCAAAGGGATGGGAGTCCACCTGACTCCTATGCACAGACTTTCTGTCTGTTGGGTGGAGCCCTGAGCCATAATCAGGTCGGAACTAAATAGCCCAACACACAGCTGTTCAATTAACGTGTCTTTCTCTACAAAATCTGGCATAAACCAACACTCTTTAAGGTCGCACAGGGTCCCACCACCACAATACTCAAAGCCACTAAAGCATTTGTTTTGTGTAAAGTGCAATATACCTGGTTAATCCTGCCTTCAGTTGTCACTCCCATGTTCTCTGTGTCCCCACTGCAGCCTGAGATTGTGTAGACCAGCTGGTGTCCCCTACAGGGCATGCTCATATTTCAGTTCCCTTCTAAGGTCTTCCTTTCCTCCTTTTTGTTATCTGTGCAGCCCACATGACTGTAGAGTCACACATGTAGGTGTATACTCAGTGGTAAATGACACTCCACTCCCTCCCTCCTCCTCCATGTCCTCCTATCGCTAAACACTATGGGGTGTAATATAGTATGTTGATGGATTACAATCACTTAGAGACTCCTAAAAAAACCTTAGTTTTATTATAAATCAGTATTAAATATATCAAATGTACCTGTAAAGTAAATAAAGAGGCTTGGATGCTGATACCGTGTGGGCTAGTGTCAGCCATCTTTGATTCCGCCTACACCATATTAATGCACAAAAAATACACATCTGATGTTCAATAAAGATTTATAGGGAGCTACAAACCAGTCTTTTGATATTTAGAACTTTTTTTTTAGTGACTAGCACAGTACCAATCAGGGCTGTGCAGACACAGTCTTACACTGTAGAAAGCATAGCAGAGTAATAGAAGCCCCTAACAAGGATCTTTCCCTGCAGATGTCGATTTACATTTAAATAGTGTTAAAAAACTGCGCTAGAACCCAAAAACAAAACGAAAAAGCTGCCAGCACTCAAACAAACAAAGTAAAACAGAGGATGGGATAAATAGTGCAGCGCTAAGACATCAATGGTGAATATTGATCATACTGAAAACTACCACAGTGTAAATGATGGAAACAAAAAAGTGATAATCAAACTATAATGTGAAATATGAAGAACAAAATTAATGTGATAAGAAGAAACTTCAATATGTGTTTTTAAAGTCCATGTGAAATTAACACAAATTGTGTGTAAAAAACTTCAATAAGTGTTTTAGAGTCCATACAAAATGAACACACAATGTGATGATCCTTCCCACGGAATGACCCAGGATACAGGAATAACAGGTTGACTGTTGAAAAGATCAAATACTTCAAATAGTAAATTGGTGGGGTACTCTTACCACAACAGATGGACTCATCTATCATATAACAGTGAGTCAGACAGGCTTGGGGTCTCAGCGACCTAGCTCGATGTAACAGGATCTCTGTGGTTGCCGCGGAGGTCTGAATCAATCCTAGGGAGGGTGGTCCAATAAGCTGGAGTATAGAACCAACACTCCTTCCGCTGGGCACTGTATAGATCCGTGTAGACTCCAAATCAAATAGAAACAAATAGGGACAAAAAAGAAAGAAATTGCTCCCAATGGTGCAATTAAAACCAATCAAGATTTATTGAGATAAAATTACCATACAGGAAAATTACAAAAAAGGTAATGGATAAAAAGTGATCACAAAAAATGGATATAAAAGCAATGTGGGGTGCAGTAATGCAGGCTCAAACGCGTTTCGACTAGGGATGAGCCGAACACCTCCCGGTTCGGTTTGCACCAGAACCTTCGAACGGACCGAAAGTTCGCATGAACGTTGGAACCCTATTAAATACAATGGACGCGAACGTTCAAAATCTAAAGTGATAATTATAACGACTAATATGCATGTTATTGTCCTAAAAAGGGTTTGGGGACCCGGGTTCTGCCCCAAAGTTAAATATTCCTTTAAATATCGTACCTGGGGGTGTCTAAAGTATGCCTGTGGAGTGGCATGTGTTTCCCGTGTTTAGAACTGTCCCTGCACAAAATGTACATTTGTAAAGGAAAAAAAGCCATTCAAAACTGCTTGCGGCTTTAATGTAATGTCTGGTCCCGGTAATATGGATGACAATCTTTGAGAAAAATGGCATGGCTATCCCCATCACCCCCCCCCACCCCAGCCCATTACCAGCCCCTTTGGGTCTTGTATGGATATTAAGGGGAACCCCGCACCCAAAATAAAAAAAGACCCTATATACTCTGCACTGCCTGTATACTGCTGTTCAAACAAGACAGGGACTGTAGGTTTGTTCTTAAGTAGAATCTGTTTGTAATTTTGAACAGGTACATTGTTTAAGTGTAGCTCCAGACAAAAAATCTATTTTTAAGCTTTTTGGAAAACATAGGGAAGGGTTATCACCCCTGTAACATTTGTTTTGCTGTCTGTGCACCTGTTCAGAACATTTCACCTCACTTTCCGTCCCAATGACAAATGTTTTTGAAAAGTGGGGTTTTTATTGAAACAAGGATTGGTGATAAAGCATCAGTAGAGAGGAGACACCTTTTTCCCATATTAACTCTTACAGGAGAGAATTTCCCCTCCTAGGGGTAGATTTCCTCTCACTTCCTGTTGTCTCCTTCCGTTTGCAAGTAGGAGTCGTTTGTAAGTTGGATGTTTGAAAGTAGGGGCCTGCCGTATATACTCTGCTGAAATTTGCCCCTTAGATGTTGGTGTTGCCACAACACTGTGAGCCCTCACAGTTACTCTTGGTGGGCGCTGGAACGCCCTGCTGTGAACTATTATATCAGGAATTGTAAATACATGCCATTGTTGAACAGTGGTAGGAAAAATTGGGCCTTTGGTGGTGGTGCTGGTGCTACAACACTGTCAGCCCTCACAGTTACTCTTGGTGGGCGCATGAATGGGCCCTACTGTAAATTATTAGATCAAGAATTGTAATTGCATGCCCCTGTTGAAGAGGGGCAGAAAAATTGGGCCTTTGGTGGTGGTGGTGGTGTTGCCACAACACTGTAAGCCCTCACAGTTACTCTTGGTGGGCGCAGGAATGGGCCCTGCTGTGAATTATTAGATCAAGAATTGTAATTACATGCCCCTGTTGAACAGGGGCAGAAAAATTGGGCCTTAGGCACTGGTGCCACAACACTGCAACCCCTCACAGATACTGTACTTGGAGCACAGCAATGAGCCCTGTTGCAAAGTATTGCATCAAAAATTGTAATTACACGCCCCTGTTAAACAGGGGCTGAAAAATTGGGCCTTAGGCACTGGTGCTGGTGCCACGACACTGCAACCTCTCCCAGATACTCTAGTTGGAGTGCAGGAATGAGCCCTGCTTCAATGCATTGCATAAAAAAATTGTAATTACATGCCCCTGTTAAACAGGGGCTGAAAAATTGGGCCTTAGCCACTGGTGGCGGCACCCAGAAACAAAAAAGTTCTTCCAAGCTATCATCAAGAATCGGATCATTGAGGAGGATAGTCAGTCAACATAACAGGACAGTCACTCAGCATCAGCATCAGTCTTGAAGGGATGTGACATTTGAAAATAAATTATTCTGTTATATCAGCTTCAGGTGCTTGGTAGCTGGTGGTGATCCAAGACTGGTTCATCTTTATGAAGGTCAGTCAATCAACCGAGTCGGTGGACAGGCGCACCCTGTGATCCGTGACAAAGCCTCCAGCAGCACTGAATGTGCGTTCCGAAAGAACGCTGGATGCAGGACAGGCCAGTAGCTCAATTGCATACTGTGCAAGCTCTGGCCAGTGATCCATCCTCAAGACCCAGTAAGCCAGAGGATTTTCGGTGGGAAAGGTGTCCAAGTCTGACCTTGCCCCTAGGTATTCCTGCACCATGTATATCAGACGCTGGCGATGGTTGCTGGAACCGATCATACCTTGGGGCTGCGGACTAAAAAATGGTCTGAACGCATCGGTCAGACGGCCACCTTCTCCACCGCTCCTTCTGCAAACTGACCGAAGCCTCAGCAATTCGTTGTCCAGGACCAGGAGTTGTCTCATCCTCTGCTCCCTCTGCGACAGCAAGATAAGGTCCACAACCTTACCCTTGTACCGTGGATCAAGGAGAGTGGCCAGCCATTAATGGTCCCTCTCCTTGATCCGAGGAATACGAGGATCCTTCCGCAGATTATCCTTCCGCAGACTTTGCAAGATCAGGGAGGCCATGCAGCATAGGTTAGCTGAGGCATTCGGTCTGGAGTCCTCTGGGTCACTAAGGACGACATGATCCGCAGCCACCTCCTCCCAGCCACGTACAAGTCCACGGGTTTGTTGGGACTGTAAATCATCCCTAAAAGACTGCTGCTGTTGATGCTGAGTGCCATGCTCCACCTCCATGCTGACACAATCCTTCTCCTCCTCCTCTTCCTGTGTGATGGGTGGGACACAAGGAACACTGTCTGGGTAAAGGGGGCCTTGAGAGGCAAGGAAGTCCTCCTCTTCCTGCCTCTGTTCTGCCTCAAGTGCCCTGTCCATTATTCCACGCAGCGTATGCTCCAACAGGTGGACAAGAGGTACAGCGTCACTGATGCATGCACTGTCACTGCTCACCATCCTCGTGGCCTCCTCAAATGGTGCCAGGACAGTGCATGCATCCCTGATCATGCCCCACTGGCGTGGTGAAAAAAACCCGAGCTCCCCTGACCCTGTCCTGGTGCCGTAGTCGCACAGGTACTCATTGATGGCCCTCTGCTGCGTGTGCAGCCGCTGCAGCATGGCCAACGTTGAGTTCCACCTGGTGGGCATGTCACATATAAGGCGGTTCTTGGGCAGGTTCAACTCCTTTTGCAGCTCAGCCAGCCGAGCACTGGCATTATATGATCTGCGGAAATGCAGTGAGAGACAATCCTCTTTTACCTTCGGGTCGGGTGTTCTGCATCTGGAGCCTCCTCCTGGTGGTTTCTTGAACAATGTCTGCCAGAAAATGAGCCCCACACCAAATAAAGTCCAACACTCCTTTATTCTTCCGATAACAGAGTAATGCACAGACAGTTGGACTCCCTCAACGAGTAGAACAGACAGAGGGGTGTGGATTCGAGTAGGCCCATGCACAATGAACTCTCCTACTTTCTTCCCAGAAGTAGGTTTCTGCTCCCAATCACGGAAGACATCCCTCCCGGTGGTCTCCGGAGGCTCACCCGTCACTGGCAATTTGCTGCACCAGGTCTTCAGGTAAGTACCCACTCCGGTCCCTTACGCCATCGGATTCGGGTACCCACTCACAGGGTCCCCTAGGAAGTTCCTCCCTCGCAGAGCCTTAGTCCGGGACCCTCAGTCCCAGACCGCCATCCAAGTACCTCACCCCAGGCTAAAGGTGCCTGGGATGGAACACGACCTCCGAACGTCCTCCAGGCCTGGGCCACCTAGAGGACCGACACGAACCACCGCCCTCAGGCTGAAGGTGCCTGGGACTCGACCCCATGACAAAGATGGCTGGCCCCTTTATACCCTCCCCCAGCAAGCAGGGCAGGTTCCCCGCCCCACCATACCACTGCCGAGGGAGGACAAAAAGGGGTACGGCACACAGCAATGGTTCAACCCCAGCCCAAGGCGACAGCGCCACCCGTTGAGCTGCAGGGAACTGCACATTACTGGTGTCTCTGCCAGTTTTAATGACACAGGAAAAGTGCATACCCGCTACACTCTCCCCCTGGTGGTTTGACACTGGAATAAACTATGCCCTCAACAGCTGACATAGCCCAGTCCAGAAAACAACTATAAATTGTACAAAAATAAAAACTTTTGGAAACTTACTAACTGGAGCAATTTTGTCTGAGCCTTACATGAAAGGGAAGGGAAGGGAAACAACAACACTTAACAACAACAACCTTGAAATCACATTTTCACATTACACTCTTCCCACCCATCCTGACTAAGACCCACCCCATTCTCAGTGGTCTTGATGGGATGCTCTCCTGCAGAGGGAAAAAGAAAAGTTAACACACATAAACCCTGACACATGTATTCGTGTGAGAATGAAAAAACTTCTCCGCAGAGAAATCCCTTCCTTCATAAAAGTGTGTGTGTGAACAGTGATATCAATGCGCAACACTGCCACCTGGTGACAGCATCGCGGTTACTGCACTCGTGGAACTTTCCTTCTTCTTTGGGCCCTATCTACCCCAGAGTCCATGATTACTTGCTAGACAATTGAAGAACAAAAACAGGAACAGTCCTTCAATTCCTCTGGGCAACTAGAACAACAACCCCGGAAAGTTCAGCAATGCAAAGAACAAAAACGGAGTCTCTCTTCTCCTATAGATAGAATTGAGGGTGCGGCAGGACAAGTGGCTTCAAGTGCTGATCCATGGTCTCCAGGTGGTACTCAACATCTTCCCCTTCCTTGCGTCGGATCAGCACCTTGTCCGCGTGGATATGTTGTCCCTGCATCCATTCTGCTTTGCAGTCTTTAAAGCGCTGAGAGGCCTTGGGGGAACACGCAAGGTACCTGTGGGCGTGTGGAACCTGAAGGTGGGTCCAAACAAAGTCATTGTACCAGCGCTCCCGGCAAACTTTCACTTCATACAATAACTCCTTGGACAAGTATGGGTACTCCCACCCATACTCAGCAGCAACCTTCTGGCCAAATAGGCGTTGTATTCTCGCCAGAGGAGGCATAGTGGCTTTGTCCCCTTCGCCAGGCAAAACTATTGAGTCCGGGTGGCGAGGGACCTTGATTACATCTGGTCTGGGCATAGGTGCCCGCAACAACAGTCTCTTTTCCCCGGTACTGAGTGTAGGTGGTACCGGGGATGTAAGGGCAGGCTGGGGATGGGATCCCTTCTCAGGCGCTGGTGCCTCCACCCGGGGTGTATTATCCTCTGTAGACATGGGTGGGTCCCTGGTTCTGCGGGACGAGGCGAGAGGTACTTTGTCCCAGCCCTTTTGAGCAAACAGTTTGTCTATGGCAACATCGTCTCCCAGATCGGAGAGCGACTCCAGGTCGGAGGTGTCACACTCCTCCGCGGGCAGGTAGCCTGTAGTGGAGACTGAATTTTCACCTCCCACATACACACAGGGTTGTGGATCCCCGACACCTCCGCCCACACACCAAGTCCCTCTGCCTGGCTTACCTCTGCCTTTTCTAGAGGCAGGACGTCCGGTACTCTTCTCAACGGTACCATCCAGGCTGGGTGTAGGCAGGCGAGATGGTCTACCGCAACCGCTGGACGGGGCTACCATACCGGTCTTTCTCTTCGGCGGTGGGCGCTGTGAGACAGTGGTGACCGAGTTAGCATCCTCTGATTTCTCCCGTATTTGAGTACTCACGACCTCCTCCGCGGTCGCTGCAGTGCGCACAGGGATGGCTGTCAAAGCAGTGATTCCTCCAACTTGAGTGGTGCTGCCTGTGGTACGGCCGGGGTAGATGGTTCTTGGCTTCCCAATGACTGTATCTACCTCGAATAGGAACTCCCCACAGACTTCGCATCGCCCGAATGGCTTCAGATGACACACCAATCCCGAGCAGCCGGGACAAATCACACCCAGGGCCTCAACGTCCATGCATGAATACAGGGCGAATCGTCCCCTTGGCTTTAGCCGAATCCCTGTATCAGTCACCGGAGCAGCAGCAGTCAAAGACGTGGTGGAAGGGTGAAGTGGATCCCACGCTGTATGTCCGAACATGGTGACTTACTGCTGGTCCATTGCGCACTGCAAGTTTTGCGCCAATGTCCCACGTGTAGTCCTTCACACGTATTGGACTCCTCCCCTCGGCACTCTAGTTCGCGGGCTTTTCTTCTCCTTCTTTCCTGAGTCACGCCCACAAACTAAGCAGGGAAGGTGTGCCTGATGGCGCAGTGCAAATAGAAGCCCCCACTTGTAGTCCCTCACACGGCTGAGCTCCCCCCCTCTTCTCGCTCTTCTGCGCGGGCCTTTCCCTTCACTGGGTCATGTCCACGACTTCGAGCAGGGATGCACTTTGGCCAATAATATGGCCGACCTACTTGGAACTCCTCCGGGCAGACATGTTCAAACTCCGTAGTAGCACGAACACCATCCCGGACGAGCCCCCACGTGTAGCGGCCTCCACTCTCTCTCTCTCTATCAGTTCTTCTGGCTCTGGTCTAGGGGTACCTCTGAGGAGAGAGTGCGAGGTCACCACGCCAAATTCCCCTGCAGATGTATGTGCAGTGAGAGACAATCCTCTTTTACCTTCGGGTCGGTGTTCTGCATCTGGAGCCTCCTCCTGGTGGTTTCTTGAACAATGTCTGCCAGAAAATGAGCCCCACACCAAATAAAGTCCAACACTCCTTTATTCTTCCGATAACAGAGTAATGCACAGACAGTTGGACTCCCTCAACGAGTAGAACAGACAGAGGGGTGTGGATTAGAGTAGGCCCAGGCACAATGAACTCTCCTACTTCCTTCCCAGAAGTAGGTTTCTGCTCCCAATCGAGGAAGACATCCCTCCCGGCAGTCTCTGTAGGCTCACCTGTCACTGGCAATTTGCTGCTCCAGGTCTTCAGGTAAGTACCCCCTCCGGTCCCTTACGCCATCAGATTCGGGTACCCACTCCCGGGGTCCCCTAGGAAGTTCCTCCCTCGCGGAGCCTTAGTCCGGGACCCTCAGTCCCGGACCGCCATCCAAGTACCTCACCCCAGGCTAAAGGTGCCTGGGATGGAACACGACCTCCGAACGTCCTCCAGGCCTGGGCCGCCTAGAGGACCGACACGAACCACCACCCTCAGGCTGAAGGTGCCTGGGACTCGACCCCGTGACAAAGATGGCCGGCCCCTTTATACCCTCCCCCAGCAAGCACAACGGGTTCCCCACCCCACCATACCACTGCCGAGGGAGGACAAAAAGGGGTACGGCACACAGCAATGGTTCAACCCCAGCCCAAGGCGACAGCGCCACCCGCTGAGCTGCAGAGAACTGCACATTACTGGTGTCTCTGCCAGTTTTAAATACACAAGGAAAGTGCATACCCGCTATACAAGCTTATCGGACAAGATGGCTGGAAATCTTGGCATTCACCGCCAGGACTTGACAACAGGGACGGGTCGGACGATACCCCAAAAACATCCAGATGGCTTACGTTTCAGGGGTGCACCCCTTTCATCAGAGCCTAAATGGTCCGTAAAAAGCTCTCAACATGTGCTCCGTTATATATGTGTGTGCCCATGTGTAGAAGGCCCCAGCTCAGGTGGAGAGCAATTAGCTTTTTATTTACATTTTTTTTTTTTAACAAATTTTTCTTGGAAAATAAAAGACAATTGAACAAGTGTAAAGATAAGTACAAAAGTACAAAAAAAAGGTTGTCAGTCAGGTTCAAACAATGGTACATAGAAATGTCGATGTAGCTAGTTGGGTACATCAAGTAGGGCAGAAACAAGAGATAAAACTTGACACTAAATCACTAGGAGACTAACATTGTGGGGTTATAGAGAGAGGGTGCTGTATAGACATTATTCTCCCCTAGTGAGGGTACAATAGGTCATCCTAGACAAATACCGATACTGCAATGTGACCAGAAGGTGAGTACTGGATGGATCTGTCTACGCGCCCCTATGTTTAGAATCGGGAATAGGGGAAAGATCATAACAGAAACTAATAAGTGAAGAGGGGGGGAGGGGGAGGGGGAGGAGCTCCAGAGACAATGGCAGGCTGTCCGTTCCAATATGTGGATGGTCCCGAGAGTGAAACAGCCATGGTGGGCCATCCGGAAAGTATAGTCTATGCAGTGCCACCAATTTTTACAGCCCTTTTGAGATAGGGTCAGCGTATGAGAAGGAGAGTTGTTCCAGAGCCGCCTGATCAGCTGACGAGAGGGTTGATATGATGAAGGATTCCCATCTGTAGTAAAAGCGAGCTCTAGATCTGGGTTCTTTGAAGTCTGTAAGAAGTCATTCTTTATAGAAAAGGTTGAGGCAGTCCTTTTCGAGTTGGATGAGAGAAGGGCTTTGAGGAGAGATCCGTGCCTGAGAATGAGTCTCCTGGTGACAAGCAAACAGAGCAAAATCCAGTCTTTGGAGGGGGGACGCTTGGTGGTCCCAGAGGAGAATGATGCAGCTGGGGACAGAGACCAGGGTAGCAATAGAGGGTCCCAGTATCCGAATATTAGAAGTAAAGGGTCTTTGGGGAGTTTCAATAAAGTGGTTTTGAATATGTAAGACATGACTTGCTCCCAAAATGAGGAATTGAAGGAGCAGGACCAGAAGCGGTGAGAGAGAGAAGGTCTGGGTACCTTGCATAAAGGACAAGAGGCGCCATCTTTATTGGATTTAGGGGAGAGAAAAGGGATATAAGCCCGGTGTGCGATCTTGAGTTGGGTTTCTCTCCAAATTTTGTTGGGTGTCAGTCGGAGAGTTTTCTGTAGACCAGATAGGATTTTGTCAGTTATATCTGGTACTGGGAAATCCACAGCCCATTTAGCAATAGATGAGGAGGACAAGGACGGTGATGATTCTTGCAGGAGAGGTTTGTAGATGTCCGAAATGTTATAACGTCCACCTCGCAATAAAAGTTCAGAAAAGCTGTTTTCAAATCTCCGGAGATTGTCTTTGCAGGCGTTAGATAAGAAGCTAATGCATTGGTTGTAATGGAATACGTGAGAGGGGGGCAGAGAAAATGACAAGGATATTGTGGAAAAAGGAAGTGGTTTTCCAGTGTTGCCATCGCACAATGAGGAAAAATTTGACAGTCCATGAGCCTGCCAGACCGAAAAGGCTTTGCAATGAAGACTAGGGATGAGCTTCGAGTTCGAGTCGAACTCATGTTCGACTCGAACATTGCCTGTTCGCCCGTTCGCCGAACAGCGAACAAATTGGGGTGTTCGCGGCAAATTCGAAAAATCTATGGGAGAAATCTAAAGTGCTAATTATAAAGGCTTATATGCAAGTTATTGTCCTAAAAAGTGTTTGGGGACCCGGGTCCTGCCCCAGGGGACATGTATCAATGCAAAAAGAAGTTTTAAAAACGGCCGTTTTTTCGGGAGCAGTGATTTTAATAATGCTTAAAATGAAAAAATAAAAGTGAAATATTCCTTTAAATTTCGTACCTGGGGGGTGTGTATGATATGCATGTAAAGTGGCGCATGTTTCCCGTGCTTAGAACTGTCCCTGCAAAAAGTGTCATTTTTGAAAGAAAAAAATGCATTTAAAACTGACTCGCGGCTATTAATGAATTGTCGGCTCCCGGCAATACATACAAAAGTCATTGATAAAAAAAAAAAAAAAAGCGTGGGGGTTCCCCAGAATTCAATTACCAGGCCCTTCAGGTCTGGAATGGATATTAAGGGGAACCCCGCCGCAAATAAAAAAAAAATTGACGTGGGGTTCCCCCAAATATCCATTCCAGGCCCTTCAGATCTGGCATGGATTTTAAGGGGAACTCCACCCCAAATTAAAAAAAAATGGCGTGGAGTCCCCCTAAAAATCCATACCAGACCCCTTATCCGAGCACGCAACCTGGCCGGCCGCAGGGGAAAAGGGGGGGACGAGAGAGCGGCCCCCCCTCCCTCCTGAACCGTACCAAGCCACATGCCCTCAACATGGGGAGGATGTCCCCATGTTGATGGGGACAAGGGCCTCATCCCCACAACCCTTGCCCGGTGGTTGTGGGGGTCTGCGGGCGGGGGGCTTATCGGAATCTGGAAGACCCCTTTAACAAAGAGGACCCCCAGATCCCGGCCCCCCCCCTATGTGAATTGGTAAGGGGTACATTGTACCCCTACCATTTCACGAAGAAACCGTAAAAAAATGTTTAAAAAAACACACAAACACCTTGAAAAAGTCCTTTATTTAAAAAAAAACAAACAAACCATTCCAGCGCTGAAATCCAGTGTCCCGCGGCGATCCCGATGTCCAGCGCTGTCCGTCATTGGTTGTGCCTGAGCGGACCTGATGGGGAACTCCCTCTCAGTATTTTAAATGTATAGACCCGCCCCTTCTAAAGTTCCCCATCAGGTCCGCTCAGCGGACCAGATGCGGAACATGAGAAGGGGCGGGTCTATACATGTATTACCAAAGTGAGAGAAGTTCCCCATCAGGTCCGCCCCCTCGGTATGTCAGACCCGCCTACGTCATTGGCTTGAGCGGGGAACTTCCTTCACTATGTAAATTTAAATTTACATAGTGAAGGAAGTTCCCCGCTCAAGCCAATGACGTAGGCGGGTCTGACATACCGAGGGGGCGGACCTGATGGGGAACTGCTCTCACTTTGGTAATACATGTATAGACCCGCCCCTTCTCATGTTCCGCATCTCGTCCGCTGAGCGGACCTGATGGGGAACTTTAGAAGGGGCGGGTCTATACATTTAAAATACTGAGAGGGAGTTCCCCATCAGGTCCGCTCAGGCACAACCAATGAAGGACAGCGCTGGACATCGGGATCGCCGCGGGACACTGGATTTCACCGCTGGAATGTTTATTTATTTATTTTTTTAAATAAAGGACTTTTTCAAGGTGTTTGTGTGTTTTTTTAAACATTTTTTTTACGCTTTCTTCGTGAAATGGTAGGGGTACAATGTACCCCTTACCAATTCACATAGGGGGGGGGCGGGATCTGGGGGTCCCCTTTGTTAAAGGGGTCTTCCAGATTCCGATAAGCCCCCCGCCCGCAGACCCCCACAACCACCGGGCAAGGGTTGTGGGGATGAGGCCCTTGTCCCCATCAACATGGGGACATCCTCCCCATGTTGAGGGCATGTGGCTTGGTACGGTTCAGGAGGGAGGGGGGGCCGCTCTCTCGTCCCCCCTTTTCCCCTGCGGCCGGCCAGGTTGCGTGCTCGGATAAGGGGTCTGGTATGGATTTTTAGGGGGACTCCACGCCATTTTTTTTTTAAACTTGGGGTGGAGTTCCCCTTAAAATCCATGCCAGATCTGAAGGGCCTGGTAATTGAATTCTGGGGAACCCCCACGCTTTTTTTTTTTTTTTTCTCAATGACTTTTGTATGTATTGCCGGGAGCCGACAATTCATTAATAGCCGCGAGTCAGTTTTAAATGCATTTTTTTTCTTTCAAAAATGACATTTTTTGCAGGGACAGTTCTAAGCACGGGAAACATGCGCCACTTCACATGCATATCATACACACCCCCCAGGTACGAAATTTAAAGGAATATTTCACTTTTATTTTTCCATTTTAAGCATTATTAAAATCACTGCTCCCGAAAAAACGGCCGTTTTTAAAACTTCTTTTTGCATTGATACATGTCCCCTGGGGCAGGACCCAGGTCCCCAAACACTTTTTAGGACAATAACTTGCATATTAGCCTTTATAATTAACACTTTAGATTTCGAACGTTCGAGTCCATTGTATTTAATAGGGTTCTAAAGTTTACACGAACATTTTGTCTGTTCGCAGGTTCTGGTGCGAACCGAACAGGGGGGTGTTCGGCTCATCCCTGATGAAGACCAGGGACGAAGTTGGGATTACCTTGGATTGGCAGATGGGGAGAGATAAAGGGAAATAGCTTGAGTGTTTTCCTGATTTCTCTCCAAGCTAGAGCTGTGTCCCTCAGCAGGAGATTATGTTGATAAGGGGGGGGGGGGCAGTTTTCCATCTGCAGTGTAGGAGGGCCACCAGAGAGTAAGGGTGAGCCATTTCGGATTCCAGGACATAGTTAGAGTATTGGGATGAGTGGGCTATCCAATCTAAGCTGGTCCTGAACAAACATGCTAAATTATACAATCTAATATGAGGTAGACTGATACCCCCGTCACGTCTAGGAAGGTGTAGTTTTTTAAAGGCTATCCGAGGTCTTTTGCCGTGCCAGATGAAATGTGAAGTTTTGGAGTTGAGGGATTTGACATCTTTGTGTTTCAAGAGCAAAGGTATGGTTTGTAAAGGATAAAGCAGTCTGGCGAAGCTAATCATTTTGACAAGGTGACACCTTCCCAGGAGTGAGAGGGGGAGATCCATCCAGTTTGACAGTTCCTGGTAGAGTTTTGTGAAAAGGGGGGGGGGTAATTGAGGTGGTAGATGGAAGAAGGTAGTTTCCCAATCTTTATACCTAGATAGGTGATGTAAGAAGAGGCAACCTTAAACAGAGAGTGTTGAGTCCAGGGGGGTGGGGAGTGTGTCCCTATGGGGAGAATTTTGCTCTTGGAATAGTTAATACGGAGGCCGGAGCACAGTCGAAAGTCGTCAAAGGTGGTTTTAATGGTCAAGATGTCGTCTCTGGGGTTACCTGTAAATATGAGGACGTCGTCGGCGAATAGTGAGGTGCGAAGTTCCGTTTTGCCTATTTTGATGCCTCGTAGGGGGGCTATCTGGGAAAGGTATCTAGACAGAGGTTCTAAGGCTAAGTTGAACAGGAGGGGGGAGAGAGGGCATCCCTGCCTGGTCCCCTTATGAAGGCGGAAGTCCTCTGAAAGGAGTCCAGCAGCAACAAGTCTAGCTGAGGGCGCTGTATACATGGCATTGATAAGGTGGCAGAAGGGGCCTGAGAATCCCATTTTAGACAGAGTAAGGGAAAGCCAGTCAAAACTTACATTGTCAAAGGCTTTTTCTGCGTCTAGCGTGATGATGGCATAGTCTCCCGTGGGATCTTGTTTGGCTCGCTCAAGGGCCAGGAGTACCTTACGTATGTTAAGGGTGGCTGTCCGCCCTTTCACAAAGCCTGATTGGGCTGGGTGGATGAGGCCCGGGAGGATGACCGCTAGTCTGGAGGCCACAATCTTCAAAATAATTTTGACATCCAGGTTGAGTAGTGAAATAGGCCTGTAGGAGCCCGGTTCTAGAGGGTCTTTGCCCTTTTTAGAAAGTAGCTTGATGATAGCCTGGTTGCCTGTCGGGAGATAGGGACCACCCGCCCAGATATTGGAATAAACCGAGTGGAGTATGGGTGCAGTTATATTATGGAGAGTTTTATAAAATTCACTTGTGAAGCCGTCTGGGCCTGGGGCTTTTGAGGGGCGGAGAGCATGTTTCTATTTCATCGAGGGAGATGGGGGCATTCAGGGATTCCAGATGGGCAGTGGAGATAGTTGGTAGATTCATTTTTTCAAGGAAGGCCTGGGCTATTTTATGGTCGATAGGGTCGGGTGCGTAGAGGGCCGTGTAGTATTCCAGCATGGTTTTATTTATGTGAAGTGGGGTAGAATGTGTAGTTCCGGTGCGGTCCCGCAGCGAGGTAATGTGCGTCGGACGGTAGGCGCCCTTGCAGAGTCTGGATAGGAGTTTGCCAGCCTTATTACCATATTTATGTAGAGAGGCATCTAGATGTGATTTTTTTTGTGAGTTCCAGGGTGTCTGCCCAGGTGTCGAAGGCATTTTTAGCACCGACCACTCCGCCGTGTCAGTGGCGAGAATGCGTTGTGCGAGGTGAAGTCTATCGCTGGCCAGTTTAAACTTCAAAAGTGCATTTCTTTTAAAGGAAGTGGCATATGAGATGATCCGACCCCTCAAGTATGCTTTTCCTGCTTCCCAGAGAAGGTTCAGATCCCCTGCGTGTGGAGCATTAGCGGAGGAGAACACCACCCATGCTCATTCCATGTATGTGCTGAAATCAGCATTATTGTGGAGGAAAGATGGGAAGCGCCAGATATTAGGGTGGGGGGGGGGAGGTCTAAATTGTCAAGGGTAAGGTGTATTGGGGCATGGTCCGATATGTCCCCAACCTCTGTGTCTGAAACGATAGAAATAAGATTATCGGTCCCAAAAAAGTAATCGATCCTAGTGAGGATCTTGTGAGGATTAGAGTAAAAGGTGAACTTCCTGTCCACCGTGTGCGTTAAGCGCCAGATGTCGGTGAGATGGAGGGAGTCCATGGTGGAGGCAAATAGGGTGGGAGCAGATGTAACGGGTTGCTGGGGTAGATTGTTTCGGAGAGGACCTGTCGTCTGGAGGATGCATGAGGTCATTAAAATCTCCCCCAACTAGGTGAGGTAAGTGGGAGGTATTGAGGAGCCAAGTAGAGAGTTGAGAGTAAAATGTCTTTGTGGGACTGTTAGGAGCGTATACATTGGAAATTACTAGGTCTTTAGTGCCAATTCTAACCCTGGAAGAAATGAAACGTCCTTGGTCATCCGTGTGCGTGGATAGAACAGTACATGGGAGGTTTTTGTTGAATAGAAGGGGGACACCAGCCTTCCGTCAAACTGATTCTGACCCCAAGACCGTTCCGACCCAAAGTTTCTGCATACGACTGAAGTCAGATGCCGAAAGATGAGATTCCTGAAGTAGTGCTACGTCAGCTTTTAGCCTTTTGAGATGGCGAAGAATCTTCATTCTCTTGTTAGGAGAATGGAGACCCTTCACATTCCAAGAGATTACCTTAAGATAACACGGATGATGAGGTGTATAGGCGGCGATTTAGTAGCTGTAAGAGTATAAGTGGGGATCAGGAGGCATAGCTTAAGCTCGGGAGGGATGTGGGCATCTGTATGTGGAGCCCTCGGGTCAAGAGTGCGTGCAGGTTGAAATGTGGAGTGGGGGAAGGGGGGATGAAGGGGGGGAAAAGAAAAGAGAACAAGGTAAAACAAAACAACTAATTAAAGTAAGCATCAGAAAGAACTTCGCTTTTTTCCGCATGAGTTCGCTGTCCCATACAGGACCCTTCATGGAAAAAGGAGACCAGTTATGGTGTCTGAGCGCCCCAGGGACATCAATAATGTGCGAGGGACCCCCGGAGTGGAGATAATGGCAGGGAGCCAGAAAAGTCGCACAGCGGAGCCATGGAGGGCAATTTAAATGTAAACAAACTTGTGTACAGTGCGGCTTGTTCACAATACTACCCTAGTGGAAAAAAAAAACTGGTTTCAGGCATAACATACAGAACAGTAGATTGAGTAAAAAAAAAGAAACGACAAATGAATTCAGGACAGTTGTGGGAGAGAACACTGGGTGATCACCCAGGTGTCAGTGCCCGGTAATGGACTCATGGTGACCACGTAAATTAGATCTAGCATCACCAACACCCGGAATGACAGCAAAAAAAAAAAAAAAAACCATACGACCTGTAATGGCGTGGATGGAAGTTCATGGCGGTGAAAGGAAGTTCATCAACGGGAGTTTTGGAAGCTCTGTTCCGGAGCAGAATGTCTAAAACATTTTGGAGAGTCCTTGCGAGGGCTTCTCTGTTCCAGAGATCGGAGACTGGAATACGACTTGGAGGGCGTGTGCGGGTTTGCTTCACCCCGTAGGGAGCGGAGAAATGATTCAGCTTCCGAAGGATCCTGGAACGAAAGTTGTTCCCCTTTAGGTGATTTGAGGCGTAGAGTTGCAGGAAATGCCAGGGTAAATTTTATTTGTTGCTTGAAGAGTTCAGAGCAGATTGGTTGAAAAGCTTTTCTTTTCTTGGAGACTTCGATCGAGTAGTCTTCAAAAATTTGGATTTTTACCCCGTCTATTTGGAGAGATGGGGACTGCCGGAATGTCTGTAGAATGAGGGATTTGTCAGCATAGTTGAGGTACTTGGCAATAATGGGATGGGGAGTCTTGCGCTCTGAATTGAAGGACCCCATACGGTGTGCGCGTTCCACTGTGAACAGGCCTGAAAGGCCCAAAGCCTCCGGGATGCGTTTTGAGCAGAATTCTGCCAGAGCTGCAGAGGGAAGCGATTCGGGGACGCCTACAAATCGCAGGTTGCTCCTTCTGGATCTATTTTCCAAATCTTCCAATTTTTGAATGATATATTGGTTAGTTTTGTCCTGCGACTGTTCCGTGGCCTGCGCTTGGTAGAGTTTGTCTTCTACCTCTGAGAGGCGGTGTTCCATCTCATTAAGTCTAGTGGAGTGTTCAGCGATTTGGGCTTTGATTTGCTGCATGCCCGCATTGACTGCCTTTTCCACCGAGGCAGAGATCATGGGGGAGAGAAGGGCTGCTACAGCAGCAGCAATGCGGTGTGTGTTGTCCGCGTCCCTGGGGGGTGTGGGATTGGAAAAACCCCCTGGTGTGGCTGGCTGGGTTAAAAGCAGAGCTGGACCCTGAGATGAATTAGCAGAGGGGGTGGTGGTCTGCTGGGAGGGATGTCCGCTCACCTCCATGTCGGCCGCCTGTGGTTCCTCTGCGGCGTGTGTGTAGGCCGAAGCCGGGGCCTCGATTTGCGGCTTGCCCCGGCGGCACCGCTGCGACCGCGAACGAGCGGGCGCTGGTCTTTTCCACGAAGCGGTCCATCTCAGTGAGGGGGGGCACCTGGGTGTGGTGGATGGCTATGGGGGGCCGCTCAGACTGGTTTTATATGCTGTTTTTCGGGCCCTGGTGCGGGTGCTGTGAGAAGGCGCAGCTACCTCATGCGGCGCCGGAACCGGAAGCTTACATTTTAATAAACCTGTAAGTGGTAATACACTAGGTCGGTGCCCCCTCCTGTTTTCTTTCTCTTTCTTTAGGAGGGTATGCAGGGTGTATAGCATTAGAGGTTATAAACTGTTTGCATATGCTTTAACATAGTCATAAGTTTTCACCCCATAGGGTGACTACAGTCTCGACAGATGCAAGTTATTTATTTTTGAACCTCTTGAGCTAATTATCATTTTAACACAACTTAACACACTATAAGGCCTCGTGTACACTGCAGCTGATAAGCGGAGGTTTAGTTGGGCGTTTTTTTCAGCTGCCCCTGAACTTTTCTCTATGGTATCTTATAAGTACATGTACATGGGGTTGTCGATAGTAGTTTCTAGGCAGTTGAGTTTAGAAGTATTTTTTGGAAAGCAAAAAAATGCATTCAGAATGGATGTTCAGAGATAGGGATGAGCTTCGAGTTCGAGTCAAACTCATGTTCGTTCGCCGAACAGCGAACAATTTGGGGTGTTCGCGGCAAATTCGAAAAGTCTATGGGAGAAATCTAAAGTGCTAATTTTAAAGGCTTATATGCAAGTTATTGTCCTAAAAAGTGTTTGGGGACCCGGGTCTTGCCCCAGGGGACATGTATCAATGCAAAAAAAAGTTTTAAAAACTACTGTTTTTTCGGGAGCAGTGATTTTAATAATGCTTAAAGTGAAACACAATAAAAGTGAAATATTCCTTTAAATTTCGTACCTGGGGTGTGTATATAGTATGCCTGTAACGTCACGCTTGTTTCCCGTGCTTAGAACTGTCCCTGCACAAAGTGTCATTTCTGAAGGAAAAAAAGTCATTTAAAACTCACTCGCGGCTATAATGAATTGTCGGCTCCCGGCAATACAGAGAAAAATCATTGATAAAAAATAAAAAAAAGCGTGGGTGTCCCCCCAAATTCAATTACCAGGCCCTTCAGGTCTGGTATGAATATTAAAGGGGAACTCCACCCCAAATAAAAAAAAAATGGCCTGGAGTTCCCCCCAAAATCCATACCAGACCCTTTATCTGAGCACGCAACCTGGCAGGCCGCAGGAAAAGAGGGGGGGATGAGAGAGTGCCCCCCCTCCTGAACCGTACCAGGCCACATGCCCTCAACATGGGGAGGATGTCCCCAGGTTGATGGGGACAAGGGCCTCATCCCCACAACCCTTGCCCGGTGGTTGTGGGGGTCTGCGGGCAGGGGGCTTATCGGAATCTGGAAGACCCCTTTAACAAAGGGGACCCCCAGATCCCGGCCCCCCCTATGTGAATTGGTAAGGGGTACATTGTACCCCTACCATTTCACAAAGAAAGTGTAAAAAAAACTCACACACACCTTGGAAAAGTCCTTTAACCACTTAACGACCGCCCACCGCCGATTTACGTCGGCAGAATGGCACGGACAGGCAGAATCACGTAGATCTACGTGATCGCCTTTGTGCAGTTGGGGGGTCCATCCGGACTCCCCTTTACTGCAGTGAGCGGCCGTTAAGTGTTCGGGAGCAATCAGGCATGAGGGGGGGGCGCTCGATTCCACCCCCCCCCCCTCGCGATCGCTACCGGCCAATGAAAATGCTTCCTCCGCCATGTGATGTAAACAAGGCTGGAGGAAGTGATGTCATCTCCCTCGCCGCGGTCTTTCCGTTCCCGTCGCCGAGCAGAGAGGAAGCAGGTTAGTGCACTAACAGTCCACTGACACGTAGGTACACATAGGCACACAAATCACCCCCCAGTCACCCCCAGATCACCCCCCAGGTCACCCCAAAGCCCCCAATCACAGTGTCACTGATTGCAGTGATCATTTATTTTACTGATCACTGCATTTAGTGTCATCTGTGATTGTAAAAAGTTGCAGGGCAGTTAGGATTAGGCCCCTTTAGGTCCAGGGTAGCCCCCTAACCCCCCCTAATAAAGGTTTAACCCCTTGATCACCCCCCAGGTAACCCTTTCACCCCCTAACTTCAGCGTCACTAAGCGATTGTTTTTCCGATCGATGTATTCGTGTCGCTGGTGTTTTAGATAGGCAGTTATTTTTTTTTAGGTTCGCCGCAGGTTTTTATTAGTGTCAGGTATCCCCATATATTATTTTAACCCCCTGATTGCCCCTAGAGTTAACCCTTTCACCAGTGATCGCCGTATAAGCGTCACTGGTGTCACTGGTTAGCCAGTAAGTTATTTAGTTATTTAGGTTACCCGTCAGGTTTTTATATAGTGTCAGGTACCCCCATATTTAACCTAATAAAGATTTTAACCCCCTGATTGCCCCTAGTTAACCCTTTCACCAGTGATCACCATATAAAGGTTACGGGTGACGCTGGTTGATTAGTTTGCTTTTTATAGCATCAGGGCACCCGCCGTATATAACCCAATAAAGGTTTAACCCCCCTGATCGCCCGGCGGGTGAGATCAATTAGGTTTTAGCGCCAGAGAGGGTCTGCGTCGCCCCAGGCAGTGTTAGGTTAGTGACAGTAACGCTAACACCCACGCGCAAAGCATACACCCCCCTTAGTGGTATAGTATCTGATCAGATCTGATCAGATCTATACTAGCATCCCCAGCGGTTTAGGGTTCCCAAAAACGCAGTGTTAGCGGGATCAGCCCAGATACCTGCTAGCGCCTGCGTTTAGCCCCTCTGCCCAGCCCAGCCCAGCCCAGCCCACCCAAGTGCAGTATCGATCGATCACTGTCACTTACCAAACACAACACACATAACTGCAGCGTTCGCAGTGCTTGGTTTTTGGGGCCCTGTACGCGGCTAGGCTCCCAAAAAGTCCCACACATGTGGTATCCCCGTACTCAGGAAAAGCAGCAGAATGTATTTTGGGGTGCAATTCCACATATAACCATGGCATGTGTGAGCAATATATCATTTAGTGACAACTTTTTGTACATTTTTTTTTTCTTTTTGTCATTATTCAATCATTTGGGACAAAAAAAAAAAATATTCAATGGGGTCAACATGCCTCTCAGCAAATAGCTTGGGGTGTCTACTTTCCAAAATGGGGTCATTTGGGGGGGTTTTGTGCCATCTTGGCATTTTATGGCCTTCAAAACTGTGATAGGTAGTGAGGAGTGAAATCAAAAATTTATGCCCTTAGAAACCTTGAAGGCGGTGCTTGGTTTTTGGGGTCCCGTACGCGGCTAGGCTCCCAATAAGTCCCACACATGTGGTATCCCCGTACTCAGGAGAGGCAGCAGAATGTATTTTGGGGTGTAATTTCACATATGCCCATGGCATGTGTGAGCAATATATCATTTAGTGACAACTTTGTGCAAAAAAAAAAAAGTTTGTCATATTCCCGCAACTTGTGGCAAAATATAAAATATTCCATGGACTGAACATGCCTCTCAGTAAATAGCTTGGGGTGTCTACTTTCCAAAATGGTGTCATTTGGGGGGGTTTTGTGCTATTTTGGCATTTTATGGCCTTCGAAACTGTGATAGGTAGTGAGGAGTGAAATCAAAAATTTGCGCCCTTAGAAATCCTGAAGGCGGTGCTTGGTTTCCGGGGTCCCGTACGTGGCTAGGCTCCTAAAAAGTCCCACACATGTGGTATCCCCGTACTCAGGAGAAGCAGCAGAATGTATTTTGGGGTGCAATTCCACATATAACCATGGCATGTGTGAGCAATATATCATTTAGTGACAACTTTTTGTAATTTTTTTTTTTTTTTGTCATTATTCAATCACTTGGGACAAAAAAAAAAAATATTCAATGGGCTCAACATGCCTCTCAGCAATTTCCCTGGGGTGTCTACTTTCCAAAATGGGGTCATTTGGGGGGGTTTTGTACTGCCCTGCCATTTTAGCAACTCAAGAAATGAGATAGGCAGTCATAAATTTAAAGCTGTGTAAATTTCAGAAAATGTACCCTAGTTTGTAAACGCTATAACTTTTGCGCAAACCAATAAATATACGCTTATTGACATTTTTTTTACTAAAGACATGTGGCTGAATACATTTTGGCCTAAATGTATGACTAAAATTGAGTTTATTCGATTTTTCTTATAACAAAAAGTAGAAAATATCTTTTTTTTTCAAAATTTTCGTTCTTTTTCCATTTATATCGCAAAAAATAAAAATCGCAGAGGCAATCAAATACCATTAAAAGAAAGCTCTATTTGTGGGAAGAAAAGGACGCAAATTTCATTTGGGTACAACATTGCATGTCCGCACAATTTACAGTTAAAGCAGCGCAGTGCCGAATCCCAAAAACAGGCTTGGTCCTAATGGCCCGAAATGGTCCGGGGCTTAAGTGGTTAATAAAAAAAAAGGAAAAAAAAAACATTCCTGCAATGAAATCCAGTGTCCTGCCGCAATCCGATGTCCAGCGCTGTCTGTCATTGGCTGAGCCTGAGCGGACCTGATGGAGAAATTCCTCCGCAATGTATTAAATAAAATATACCCGCCCCTTCTAAAGTTCCCCATCAGGTCCGCTCAGCCAATGACATAGGTGTAAGGCTAAGCGGACCAGATGCAGAACGTGAGAAGGGGCGGGTCTATTCATTTATTAGACAGTGGAACCTTGGATTACGCGCATAATCCGTTCCAGGAGAATGCTCGTAATCCAAAGTACTTGCATATCAAAGCGAGTTTCCCCATTGAAGTCAATGGAAACGAAAATAATTTGTTCCGCATTGACTTCAATGGCATGCAATATCGCATGTGGCCAGAGGTGGGGGGCGCCAGGGAGCCTTGGAAACACACGGAAAGGCCCGAGGACACCTCGGCTGAACTCAGAAAGGCTCGGGAACAGAGTATTTCTGAGATTTTCCAAGCATTTCCGAACGGCGCCAATCGCCGTTCGGCTCTGCTCGGCTCCGACGCCCCCCCCCAGGCCAAACATGGTATTGCACACCGCTTTGGCCTGAATCCTGCTCGTTTTGCGAGACAACACTCGCAAACCGAGTCAGGATTTTTAAAAATACAGTGTTCGTATTGCGAAATGCTCGTGTAGCGGGTACTTACTTTCCCGGGGTAATTTTTGAATTTTTCAGTGACACCGGTGGTGTGTTCCCGGCGACCCACTGGGTGGCGCTGTCACCGTGGGCTGACGGGCGGATACCGCTGTGGGCTGAGCCTCCTTTTGTCCTCTCTCGGCAGCGGTATGGTGGGGCGGGGAACCCGCCGTGCTTGCTGGGAGGGGGTATAAAGGAGCCGGCCATCTTGGTCACGGGGACGGAGTCCCAGGCACCTTCAGCCTGCGGACGGTGGTTCGTGTCCGTCCTCTAGGCGGCCTAGGCCTAGAGGACCACCGGAGATCGTGTTCCACCTCTGGCACCTTTAGCCTGGGGTGAGGTACTTGGATGGAGGTCCGGAGCTCAGTGCCCAACACTGAGTTCCGCGAGGGAAGGATCCTAAGGCACTCCGGGGATGGATGCCTGAATCCAAGGTGGGCGTAATGGACCGGGAAGAGCTCCTCATCTGAAGACCCGGTGCAGCATACTGCCGGTGACGGGTGAGTCTCTTGTCGGAGACCATCCGGAAGGTGAATTTTCCTTGTGCGGAGACCATAGCCCACTCTCAGGGAGGAGAGTGGAGGATCGAATTTGTGTCTGGGCCTATTCGCACCCACATCTCCTTTTCCGTTCTATAGCCAAGGGAGTCCATGTTATGTTCTGCAATAAAAGTGTGTTGGACATTAATGGTGTGGGGCTCAATTTCTGGCAGACGAGGTTCACGGAGACTCTTAGAGGGAGGATCCAGATGCACAGCACAGACCCGAAGGTAAAAACAACAGAGACATTGCTGATTCCACATCACACCTGCGGTAAAAGCCTGGCGTAGCTTACCCTCTCCCTCCCCTATCATACCCCTAGACCAGAGACAGTGCGAGTTGAACTTTAATAGAGGGGACTGGGACAAGGGTGTCCGCTACACTCGTTAGCCGCGTTTCTCGCAATCCGAGGTTCCACTGTATTACCTAGAGTGTTATGAGTTATGAGTGTTACTACTCATAAATAGTAATGGCCAGTTATATTCTGTGCACTTAAAACACAGACCCAGCTTTATTGTTTTTCATTTACTAAGTTATCTACAATGTAAAAATAGTTCCTGTGAAAGTATCTTCCACATTTTCAAAAGCCTTTCCTTATGTCATGGTTAAACCTCTTTTCTTGCAGATACAGAGAGTCCCCCATAAATCAGAGGGTTTGTAAATGGGGTAAGCCCCAGCAGTTTAGGCAAGGGGTAGGCAGCAATATGGTACAGTAAAGATTATGTCCAGGGTCACAGGGTGGCATTTCAGACACAATAAGCAACAGGTGGCAAGATTACAGGGCAGCAGCCCAGGGCACAACCTGGAACAATCAGCAGGAACACAGGGCGGTAATATGGAACATTAAAGGAGTAAGTCCAGTGGCATTGCAGGTATTACAGAGTATAGGAAGGGGCTGGGTCATGTTTGCCTATACAATGTTGTACCTCGAGGGGGAAGTTTGTAGCCAGCATGTAGCAAATCCACATGCAGGCACAGCAGGGAATCAGACTGCCAGCACCCTGCATATAGGTGGCGTGAAGTAGTGGGGTCTACATGCACGCGCACCGGGGAACAGGATGCAGGGTTGGCAACTTTCAATAAATTTATGAAAAGTTTGTAAAATCTGTACTTTTTGCATCTGTCCTTGAATGTCCATTACGGACATGTAGGCTGCATGTCCGTAACTGACATTCATGGACAGATGCAACAATTATGGATTTTACAAACTGTTCGTAAATTTACTGAAAGTTGGCAACCCTGAGTCAGGATGTCAGCTGGCTGACAACTCGTAGCACAAAGGTGACAGAAGAACACAACAGAAGGCCCTCGAGTCCAGCACATATAGTAGCTGGAGTGGAGTGGCAGGATTTAGATGCGGATGATTTACTGGGTGCGCTGCTTTTCTCCCCACACCCAGGTGGTGTGGAGTGCTGGGTTAAGGGGAAACGACACCGGGTTGTAGGGACAGTTATGGGTTAGGTTAGCCTATGACCCCACCACCCTTACTATTTTCTCTGGCATCTCTCCCCTCACTTAACCCTCCAACCCCGGAGTCGAAAAGATTGTACTATACCTGAACTGTATGTTTTATTACATTTGGCAACATTCAATGGTCATGGCCTTGTGCCATGCACTAGCCACTGAAATCAACTTATTCTCCTGTAGGGAACCTTCTCTCCTCTTCCAATTTATACATTCTTCCCCATCCATTTACTCTCCATCACGCCCTCTTTTACATCCACCTGATAAGATAAGTCTTTTGTTGAACTTGAGAATTCTCTTGCAGTCATACAGGAGAGTTTTCTTATTTGCAATGAGGACAGTGTAATACACATGTAGCGGGTATACACTTTTCTGTGTATTTATAACTGGCAGAGTCACCGGTGATGTGTAGTTCCCTGCAGCCAGCAGGTGGCGCTGTCGCCTTGGGCTGGGGTTGAACCATTGCTGTGTGCCGGGCTCCCTTTTTGTCCTCCCTCGGCAGCAGTATGGTGGGGTGGGGAACCCGCCGTTCTTGCTGGGAGAGGGTATAAAGGGCCGGCCATCTTGGTCACGGGGTCGAGTCCCGGGCACCTTCAGCCTGTGGGCGGTGGTTCGTGTCGGTCCTCTAGGCGGCCTAGGCCTAGAGGACGTTCGGAGGTCGTGTTCCATCCCAGGCACCTTTAGCCTGGGGTGAGGTACTCGGATGGAGGTCTAGAGCTCAGTGCCCAACACTGAGTTCCGCAAGGGAAGGAGATCCTAGGGGACCCTGGAAGTGGGTACCCGAATCCGGAGGGCGTAATGGACCGGTGGGAGATACTTGCTTGAAGACCTGGTGCAGCATATTGCCGGTGACAGTTGAGCCTCCCATCGGAGACCGTCTGGAAGGAAATCCCCCCTCGCTCAGAGACCGCAACCCACTTTCAGGAAGGAAAGTGGAGAGTTAATTGTGCCTGGGCCTACTCGCATCCACACCCCCTGTCTGTTCTGTTCTTTAAGGGAGTCCAACTGTCTGTGTATTACTCTGTCATTGGAAGAATAAATGAGTGTTGGACTTTAGTGGTGTGGGGCTCAATTACTGGCAGACACTGTTCGAGAAAACCAGGAGGAGGTCTCCAGATGCAGAACACCGACCCGAAGGTAAAAGAGGATTGTCTCTCACTGCACACACTCTGCAGGGGGACTTGGCGTGGTGACCCCGCACTCTCTCCTTCAGAGTACCCCTAGACGAGAGCCATAGAAATAGGAGAGAGTGGAGTCCGCTACACGTGGGGGCTCGGGTCCGGGATGGTGTTCGTGCTACTACGGAGTGTGACAGCAGGAAGGTAAAGTCACCTGGTTGCATCCAGGGGGGTAGATATATTTCGCCCAGATTCAGGCTTTACGCCGACTTATACAACTAGGTGGAGAGTTGTATAAGGCTAGTGGGCTCATGGATGACTCATACCTCTAGGGAGAGTGTGGGGCGTCGTGCAGACAGAGATGAGGAGACCAGCTGAACCTTGTCAGCTCATTTAGGCCTCTATAAGAACTCCCAGCTTCATTAGATGTTAGCTCATGCCTGGAACCAGACCTGTGTGGACTGTCTAGGGAGAGTGAACCCCTGTGCGGTGAGACAAAGCCTGTGTGGCTATTTGCTTGGACATTTAAAACCAGGGACTTAGGGACTAGGACAGCACTAGGCTGATCCCAGTTGTTAGTTAGGAAACCTGTATGTTTAGTCAGAGGTCAAGTTGACCAGGATTTATTTTATTTATGTTTCTTTTGCTTTGCTGTGTTTTGTCACTGTAAATAGAAAATAAACCGCACCTTTTTGATTTTGAAAACCACAACCTCCGTTTGCTGGGCCTGTTTTTGTCTGGGGAGCCCATCCCGGGGGTCACACACACCCGCTGCCGAGCTAACCCCCTCACAGTTGGTGGAGAATGCAGGCAGTTTTTTTTTAAGCCAGCATGGAGGAGATACTGAAACAGCTGGCTCTAGCAAATGCCAATCAACAGCAGACAAATGCAGGTTTGCAAAGGAGCCTTGCAGCCCAGCAGCAAGCTCATCAACAGAGCCTTGCAGCCCAGCAGCAAGCTCACCAACAGAGTCTGGAAGCTCAGCAACAAGCCCAGCAGCAATCTGAGGCCCGCTTCATAGACCTGTTACAGAAGCAAGAGCAGAGACTACAACAAATGGAAGCAGTAATGCAGCAACGTCCGCAGACCAGTGAGGAAAGCCGTCCCACTAATACCGCGTCCTTTGGGGTGAGTCGTTTATTGACAAAAATGACTGGAGAGGATGATCCAGAGGTATTTTTGACCACATTTGAAAGGACCGCTGAAAGAGAAAAGTGGCCTGAGGAGCAGTGGGCTGGACTGGTGGCTCCTCTGTTAACTGGTGAATCGCAGAAAGCTTACCTAGAGCCTAACCAAGCAAAAGACTATGTGATGCTAAAAGCTGAAATTTTGGCAAGGCTGGGTGTCACCCAGGCTGTCCGGGCTCAGCGTGTGCATAACTGGACTTTCCAGCTTGGAAAACCCCCCAGGTCTCAAATGTATGATCTCATTCACCTGAGCAGAAAGTGGCTACAGCCAGAGACTTTGTCCGCACCAAAGATTGTGGAACGTGTTGTAATGGATCGGTTTTTGAGAGCTCTTCCTACTGCCATCCAAAAGTGGGTAAGCCATGGAGACCCAGAAACGGCCGGTAAACTTGTGGATCGGGTAGAGAGATACTTGGCTGCAGAGAACCTGACGGCCTCTTCCAGAGACACTCAGACTTTCCACCCTAAGACCAGACCATCCCCAGGGGCGGATAAGAGGATTCCAAGGGGTGAGGGTGGAGAGAGTGAGAGGGTGGGAGCTCTACCCCAAGTTTGGCGAGAACAGCCTGGAAAATCAGCGGCTCAAGAGGCGGCAAGAAGGATCGTTTGCTACCGCTGCCGGCAAGCGGGACATATTGCAGCCAATTGCCCGGTTGTGGAGGAACCCATGCAGTGTGACTTTCTGACGGGCAGACGTCAGTCGCTGTGTGCGACAGTCGCATGCACTGCCATTCGAGGAACTGAGAAACATTTATGCAAAATGTGTGTTAATGGTAGAAATGTTGTGGTATTGCTGGATTCAGGTAGCCTTGTGACCCTGATAAAGGCTGAGTTAGTTAAAACAGAGGTCTTTGGGAATAGCAAGGTAGCTGTTATTTGTGTGCATGGGGACACCCGAGAGTATCCAGTGACTACAGTGTGTTTCGAGACCCCCAAAGGTACCCTCTCTCATCCAGTGGGCTTAGTATCTCAGTTACCGCATGACGCCATTGTGGGAAGGGATTTTCCGAAGTTCTGGGAACTGTGGGATGATCCTGAGCCCCCCACTGGTGCCCCTATGTACCAGGAATGTGATAGCCAGAACTCCCCTGAGAGTGGTGAGGACTCTCCGGAATTTCCCTTATCAGTATTGGCAGGGGAGACTCAAGAAACTGGAGAGGAGCCCACCTCCTCAGACGAAAACCTACCGTCTGTGGAGTTTTCTGATCTTGAGGTTCACAGGGAAAACTTTGCCACAGAACAGTTGAAAGACCCCGCCCTAATAAAGGCACGGGAAAACGTAGTGAAAATAGATGGCGAGTTAGTGAACCCAGATAATACCTGCACTTACCCATACTTCAGCGTAGAGAAGGACCTACTGTATCGGGTGGCAAAAAGGGCAGAAGAAACCGTTGAGCAGCTTGTGGTGCCCAAACCTTACAGGAAGTTGGTGTTGGAGTTGGCCCATGGGCACATTCTTGGAGGTCATCTGGGGACAGAGAAAACCCGAGAGAGGGTATTACAGAGATTCTATTGGCCGGGGGTGATGAAGGACATAGAAAATTATTGTTCCTCCTGCCCTGTGTGTCAGAGGTCGGCCCCGATGCCACATTTCCGTAGCCCGCTGGTCCCTCTACCCATCATTGAGGTCCCGTTTGAGAGGATCGCCATGGATTTGGTAGGGCCTATAATCAAGTCCGCTAGGGGGCACCAGTACATATTAGTTATAATGGACTATGCCACCCGTTATCCAGAAGCGATCCCTCTCCGAAATACCTCGGCCAAAACCATAGCCAAAGAGCTATCTCTTGTGTTTAGCCGGGTGGGTATTTGTAAAGAACTGCTTACGGACCAAGGTACACCCTTTATGTCCCGGGTTATGAAGGAGCTGTGTAAATTGTTCAAAGTGACGCAATTACGTACATCTGTGTATCACCCCCAAACCGATGGGCTGGTTGAAAGATTCAACAAAACCCTAAAACAAATGTTGAAGAAAGTGGTGGATAGAGATGGAAAGGATTGGGACTGTCTACTTCCTTATCTGATGTTTGCTATTAGGGAGGTGCCCCAATCCTCTACGGGATTCTCCCCCTTTGAGTTACTGTATGGGAGACACCCAAGAGGGCTGTTGGATATTGCCAAGGAAACTTGGGAAAGTGAGAGTTCTCCCCACAGGAGTGTGATTGAGCATGTCGCCCTGATGCAAGACCGAATTGCACAGGTAATGCCCATCGTGAAGGAACATTTGGCCCAAGCGCAGTTAGCACAGCAGAGAGTGTACAACCGTGGAGCCAAAACCCGTACCTTTTCCCCGGGGGATAGGATACTGGTACTTGTCCCTACGGTTGAAAGTAAATTCCTTGCCAAATGGCAAGGCCCCTATGAGATAATGGAAAAAGTGAGCGAAGTGAATTACAAGGTCAGACAACCAGGAAGGCGAAAGCCCGAACAGATCTATCACGTTAATCTGTTGAAAGCCTGGAGGGATAGAGAGTCCCTAGTCGCAGACACTTGGTCACCAGCTCAAACTGGTTGCGTGATTCCTGAGGTTGGAATAGCAGCCACCTTGTCACAACCCCAACAACAGGAGGTTAAGGAGTTTGTGCTTCGCAACAAGGAGGTATTCTCTGAGCTGCCGGGACAAACATCTGGGGTAGAGCATGACATCATTACCCCGCCCGGTGAAAGGGTGAAGTTAAAACCCTATCGGATCCCAGAGGCCCGACGGGAGGCAATACGGGAGGAAGTACAGAAAATGCTGAACTTAGGGGTGATAGAGGAGTCCCAAAGTGATTGGTCTAGTCCCATTGTGTTGGTGCCAAACCGGATGGGAGCTGGCGATTTTGTAACGATTTTCGTCAGTTGAACAAAGTTACAAAATTTGACACCTACCCCATGCCACGTATAGATGAGTTGATCGACCGGCTGGGAACAGCCCGATACATGACGACTCCTGACCTCACAAAAGGGTATTGGCAAATCCCCCTGGCCAAGTCGGCCAAAGAGAAAACCGCATTTGTAACCCCAGACGGGGCGTTCCAATATAAAAGAATGCCGTTCGGGTTACAGAATGCGCCGGCCACATTCCAGCGGAAAATGGACCAGATGCTGAGGCCCCATCGGGAGTATGCTGCGGCTTACCTGGATGACGTAATTGTCCATAGCACAGATTGGGCCTCACATCTGCCAAAAGTGCAAGCAGTCCTGGACTCTGTTCGGGAAGCGGGGTTTACGGCTAACCCCAAGAAGTGTACCATTGGGCAGGAGGAGGCCAAATATCTTGGGTACACCATTGGGAGGGGAGTAATAAAACCCCAACTCAACAAAGTCGAGGCCATCCAGAGTTGGCCACGTCCCAACAGCAAGAAGCAGGTACGAGCCTTTCTGGGAATCGCTGGGTATTATCGGCGATTCATTCCCCACTTTGCTTCTAAGGCTGTGCCCCTAACCAACCTGACGAAGGGGAAAGGGTCGGTCATGATTAAATGGACCCCCGAGGCTGAGGCAGCATTCCAATTCTTGAAACAAGCCTTATGTAGCCAGCCAGTGTTGTACTCACCCGACTTCTCTAAAGACTTTGTCGTACAAAGTGATGCGTCAGATGTGGGGTTAGGAGCAGTATTGTCCCAGGTCTGGAACGGGGAAGAGCACCCAGTCATTTACCTCAGCAGGAAGTTGAAGTCCCATGAGGTAAATTACGCCACCGTTGAAAAGGAGTGTTTAGCGGTGAAGTGGGCTCTAGATTCCCTTCGGTACTACCTGCTAGGTAGGCACTTTGACATGGTTACGGATCACGCTCCGTTAAAGTGGATGGCTCAAAACAAGGAAACAAATAGAAGAGTGAATAGGTGGTTCCTGGCCCTCCAGGAATTCAACTTCACAGTAAAGCATCGCCCTGGCGTTCAAATGGGGAATGTGGATGCTTTGTCTCGAGTACATGAATGCCTGATTGCTGGTGTTCCAACCCCGAGGTTAAAACAAGAGGGGGGGGGTATGTGACAGCAGGAAGGTAAAGTCACCTGGTTGCATCCAGGGGGGTAGATATATTTCGCCCAGATTCAGGCTTTACGCCGACTTATACAACTAGGTGGAGAGTTGTATAAGGCTAGTGGGCTCATGGATGACTCATACCTCTAGGGAGAGTGTGGGGCGTCGTGCAGACAGAGATGAGGAGACCAGCTGAACCTTGTCAGCTCATTTAGGCCTCTATAAGAACTCCCAGCTTCATTAGATGTTAGCTCATGCCTGGAACCAGACCTGTGTGGACTGTCTAGGGAGAGTGAACCCCTGTGCGGTGAGACAAAGCCTGTGTGGCTATTTGCTTGGACATTTAAAACCAGGGACTTAGGGACTAGGACAGCACTAGGCTGATCCCAGTTGTTAGTTAGGAAACCTGTATGTTTAGTCAGAGGTCAAGTTGACCAGGATTTATTTTATTTGTGTTTCTTTTGCTTTGCTGTGTTTTGTCACTGTAAATAGAAAATAAACCGCACCTTTTTGATTTTGAAAACCACAACCTCCGTTTGCTGGGCCTGTTTTTGTGTGGGGAGCCCATCCCGGGGGTCACACACACCCGCTGCCGAGCTAACCCCCTCACAGGAGTTTGAATGTGTCTGCCCGGAGGAGTTCCGAGTAGGTCGGCCATATTATTGGCCAAAGTGCATCCCTGCTCGAAGTCGTGGACATGACCCAGTGAAGGGAAAGGCCCACGCAGAAGAGCGAGGAAAGGGGGAGCTCAGCCGTGTGAAGGACTACACGTGGGGGCTTCTATTTGCACTGCACCATCAGGCACACCCCCACCGCTAAGTTCGTGGGCGTGACTCAGAAAGAAAAAGCCCGCGAACTGGAGCAAAGGAGAGGAGTCCAGTACGTGTGAAGGACTACACGTGGGACGTTGGCGCAAAAACTTTGCAGTGCACGATGGACCAACAGCAAGTCACCATGTTCGGACAAACAGCGTGGGTTCCACTTCATCCTTCTACCACGTCTTTGACTGCTGCTGCTCCGGTGACCGATACAGGGATTCGGCTAAAGCCAAGGGGGCGATTCGCCCTGTATTCATGCATGGACGTTGAGGCCCTGGGTGTGATTTGTCCCGACTGCTCGGGACTGGTGTGTCATCTGAAGCCATTCGGGCGATGTGAAGTCTGTGGGGAGTTCCTATTCGAGGTAGATACAGTCATTGAGAAGCCAAGAACCATCTACCCCGGCCATACCACAGGCAGCACCACTCAAGTTGGAGGAATCACTGCTTTGACAGCCATCCCTATGCGCACTGCAGCGACTGCGGAGGAGGTCACGAGTACTCAACGGGAGAAATCCGAGGATGCTGACTCGATCACCACTGTCTCACAGCGTCCACCGCTGAAGAGAAAGACCGGTATGGTAGCCCCGTCCAGCGGTTGCGGTGGACCATCTTGCCTGCCTACGCCCGGCCCGGATGAATCCGGTAAGAAGAGTTCCGGACGTCCTGCCTCAAGAAAAGTCAGAGGTAAGCCAGGCGGAGGGACTTGGTGTGTGGGCGGAGGTGTCGGGGATCCACAACCCTGCGTGTCCGTGGGGGGTGGTAGTCCCGTTTCCACTACAGGCTACTGTACATACCCGTGGAGGAGTGTGACACCTCCGACCTAGAGTCGCTCTCCGATCTGGGAGACAATGTCGCCATAGACAAACTGTTTGCTCAAAAGGGCTGGGACAGAGTACCCCTAGACGAGAGCCAGAAAAAGAGGAGAGAGTGGAGGCCGCTACACACATCTGAAGCTATCCTCTGAAGTTATGTCCTGGGAATAATGAAAATATCATAGATTAGTGACAGTATCTGCCAACACTTTTTTATATCACAGAGTAAAAAAAGCTCTGAACAAGGGTATATCATCTCAGTCATACACCAGAAGTAGTACAATTAAACACAGGAAATTATACATCCTCCTCAATCTTATATGTAACAAATTTTTCTCTTAGATCTCAAGAAAGAACCTCTAGGGCAATCCTATTTTGCACCAATTTTCTTGGCGCTGAGATGTTAGAGATGAGGAGATAGTAATTGGGATATGTGTTCGGTGGATAGAACAATAGCATGCAGAGCATGCATTGGGTGAGAAAGTGAAGCCCGGAGTGGAAAAAGAACAAAGAGGCAAAGTAACGGAGGGCTGGGCATGACCAGGTGTATAGGAGACCAACGCAGGGTTAAATTGGAAGTGAAAACCAAGGGGTGGTGACAAGTTGTAAAGTTTGCTGTGAAGGGGTGGGGTGGTATAAAAGGGGGAGGTGGGGACTTCCAGGAACAGTCGAGAAGAAACAGAAAGAAGGAGGCAGTTTTTCCCACCCACCCTCCCTGTGTTTTGTCTTGGTGTTGTGTGTTTTCTTTTCTTTTAGGAGCACTGGA
Organism: Rana muscosa; assembly: GCA_029206835.1. Classification (NCBI taxonomy): domain Eukaryota; kingdom Metazoa; phylum Chordata; class Amphibia; order Anura; family Ranidae; genus Rana; species Rana muscosa. The sequence goes on from CM055126.1 coordinate 8,950,933, forward strand.
TTTGGTTCGTCATAGCAGCGGAGTACCGGCGGTGTCCTTGGTCTTTGATGGTGGAAGATAACAAATGTGATGGAAGTGGTGGGGGGTCCATCGGTGGTATGGGCCCCTCTGGGGTATTCCAGTGGAACGGTGTCTGCTGGAATATGGTTATTGGTTGCACTGCGGGAGAATGGTTGTCTCCGAGCTGGTGATACGGCTGGAGGCCTGGTATGGAAAAAGGTTCTGCAGTGTAGTGGTGGTAATGTTACGTTTTGGGGTGCCGTCAAAGACCAACAGGCTGTGTGTGTGTGTTTAAAAAGTTGCCGTTATAAATGTTATTTGAAATTAAAATGAAATGTTAATTTTGGTTAATAAAAAGGCTGCTATGGCCAGTTATACTCCAAACTCAGGTGTTGTCTTGTTATTGGGGGATTTAAGGATGGGGATGTGGGGATGTGAAAATGGGGGGAAGAAAGGGGTGTTAATGCGGGTTTATCCAGACTGCATGCACACAATAAAGAGCTCCCTACTGATAAATAAATCATTGTTCCACTTCAGTACAACAAGGTGCTGATTTCTTTGTGTACATCAGGATGGACTTCGTGACTTACCACTAGGCTGTTATTTTATCTTATATCCCTGTGGTACCTTTGCTCATCGTGCGCTTAATGTGAACTTGTGCTTTGCCTTTCCATGTCTTGCTCTTAGCATCCAGCTAAGCATTGCTGATTCTTTGAATTGGCAAAAGTGCCACTTTAAAGCGGAGGTCCACCCTGAAAAAAAAAAAAAAAAAAAAATTTATAGAAAAAATAAATAAAAATTATACTCACACTAAATGCCTGTTGCTATGCGGAAGTCCCCTAATCTGCCTCTAATGTGCCTTTTCTCGTCCGCGGTGGGTCTCCTTCCGCTTCCTCTTCTTGTGAATGGGGCGCACTGCCTTCTGGGAACTGTGTGTATCCCAGGAGGCAAGTCGCCCATTCACAAAGTGCCGTGCGAGTGGCGCATGCACAGTAGGAAACGGGCAGTGAAGCCGTAGGCTTCACTGCCTGTTTCCCTTAGTCAGGATGGAGAAGCATGGACCTGACAGCAGCGATCGATCGCCATGGCAGGACCGACATCGCAGGCGAGTAGGACAGGTAAGTGTCCTTATTAAAAGTCAGCAGCTACACTGTTAGTAGCTGCTGACTTTTAAGAAAAAAAAAACTGGCTGCACCTCCGCTTTAAAGTATAACTTTAGTGTGCAAGGACAGAGATAGCATATGCCTCAAGGTGCAAGTATGTAATAATTCTCCTGGTTAATGTATATGTCCATTACACTTCAACAGTCAGATCTTCCTGCAATACATTCAGTTGTTTGTGGAACACTGGGTGTGTCAGGTATCTGTATGAGAAGCTTAAGACGATGAGGGTAGTTCCTTGCACAATTCCCATCTGAGCAACCCTGGAGCTGAGACAGGGACTGCTAGGGCAGTACAGGGGTGCTGGTGCCAGGAACAAGGAATTGAGGACTTCAACTTGGGAGCGTTGGTGCCAGGTAAGCAGACACACAGTGATGAGGGCACCCCACCTTCACCCAGACCCATAAAGAGCAGAGCCGGGTCACAAGCCAAGTTTGCTAAGTCAGGCAGAAAGGAACCAAATTACAAGCAGGATTAAGGTCAGAAATGAGCAGAGGTTGTCAACATGCGGGCAATGAGGTCCTTGGTCGAGAATCCAGGCTGAGGTCAGTAACACAGGTAGGCATCAGACATAAACAGGATGAGGTAATCAAGAGGCAGGTCAGATGAAAGCCAGGTCAATAACAGAGTCAAGCAGGATTCAGGATCAAGTATAAGAGAGATGCAAGCTGAACGACCAGACGGTAGTGGCGGTGCGTCCATTAAGGGCGCACGGGCACCGCCCCCTCTTTCACACCACCCCCCTCTATGAATAATGGATAGATTCATGCATTGCATGAATCTATTCATGGCCGCCGCTGCCACCCCTTATTCAGGCGTCCGGCCCCTTTTCGGATGCCAGGCACCTTTATTCCAGCGGCGGGGGTGTTTTTTTGAAGCACCTGATTAGAGCCATAGGCCCTAATAGGCTTCAAAAAAGGTGGACTTGGAGCGCAGAGCATTGTGCTCGCAGTCAACCCAGATGTGTTAGAAAATCAAATGAATATTTGCTTTTCTAACACTGAACCGCCTCTCTGCCAATCAGGGAGCGCGGGTCTAATACCCATCACTCGATTGGCTGAAGGCACAGATGCCCCTATTGGAAGCCTAACAGAATGAGATGAAAAGCATAGAGGACAGCATGGAGGACACAGGAGCCGTCCCACAGCTTGCCGTCATCACCCGCTGCCTGACCCGCCACCAAGGTGGGGTAAGTGCCAGGCAGACAGCGGGCGGGCGGGGGGCACAGTGGCGGCATTTGTTGGGCACAAGTGACTGCATTTGATGGGGCACAAATGGCTGCATTTGATGGGGCACAAGTGGCTGTATTTGATGGGCACAATGGCTGCATATGATGGGGCACAGTGGCTGCTATTGATGGCACAGTGGCTGCATTTGATGACACAGTGGCTGCAATTGATGGCACAGTGGCTGCATTTGAAGGCACAGTGGTTGCATTTTAAGGCACAGTGGTTGCATTTGAAGGCACAGTGGTTGCATTTGAAGGCACAGTGGTTGCATTTGATGGACACAGTGGCTGCAAATGATGGCACAGTGGCTGCATTTGATGGGCACAGCGAGGCTGCAATTGATAGGGTTTTTTTCTGTATATTTTTGTTTGTTTGCGCCCCCCCCAAAAAAAATATCGAGCACCAACTGCCACTGCCAGCCAGCAATGATCCCATGCAGGCCTCAGGTTTAAATAGGCCACTAGACACTAGTCTTCTTGAAGTGGATACTAAGTACAATCAGTGCAAAAGGGCAAGGGTGTGATGACACCCCAGCAATAAAATTTCCCAAAAGATAGAAGTTATCAGGTGTTTTAAAAGAGAAGTATGGCATTCCTTAAAAAAACTAAATTATACTCTCCTAGCTGGATGCAGCATCGGTCTGACGTTGCACCTTTCCCCCTCTGGCTGCAGACCGAGAACTGAGCAATCAAATACGGCTAATTTCTCAGCTCTCGGTCTTCAAGCAGCAGAGAGCTGGTGACTGTCAGTCACTGGCTCTCTGTTCTCCTCCTCCAGCACTCACTGGAGTGCTGGACTGTGCAGGGGAGAGGAGCAGCTGGCTCAGGCTCTCAGCAGCTCGTTAAGAAGTTGAGCCAGATGCCGGTCTATGATGTCAGCTGACAGCAAGCTTTAAAATGGCTGAAAACGGGTCGCAGGACTGCGCTCTTGTGATCCACAGGAGAAATACAGCCAAAAAACCTTTCCTTTAATTTTTAAGCATCTAACAAACTCTGAAAATGTTAGCCAGAAAATTAAAACGAATTCAGTAAGCCAATCCAAGTTATTACCAATATTTTGTCATGCATGCTTTGGAGAATACCCAGTACTTTTCTTTAGGCAAAGTGTCATACAAATAAATGAAAATCATATATTTAGGTATACAAAATTACAGTGCACAGGCAAAGCAGGTTGCTTTTGTAAGCACTTTACTAACAGAACTTTTGCTGGCAGTAACTGTTTCCATGGAGTTTCTTATTTCTCACATCAGTTGCAAGCTCTTCTTCACAGCAGTACTTCTCTACATCAGCACAAGTATGGCAAAGCATCTTAGCACAGGTGGATACTCAGTAGCCTGGCCATATCCTGACCTGTGCCATTTTCCTAAAGTAAACAACCTATTGTGAGAAAAATACAGAGTCTTCATTGGCATCCCCCTTATTGCCCTTATTAAATTAATCACCCCCTATGTAGTGTGGCAGGCTAAAACCTGCATCTTCAATCTCTACTTACAATTAGGAGTAAGGTTTCCAATCATGTGGTCACCATGAGAGCTTTGGTATAGGGATCCCAGTGAAGCTGCCAGTTTTGTTTACAAAAAAATCCTCTAGATTGCAGTGGCCACTCCAGCCTGAAACTGTAATTGCAAGATACAGTTACAGTATTCAAAAGACACAGAAAAAAATAGTTTAACATTTCTGTCAGCCTAAAAAATACAGAGCTGGGAATTTAGCAAAATGTACCCCAATATACAGTATGTGTCATTAAAAATTTAATTAGCCAGGCAACATACTGTAGTTATAGAATTATTATCACATTACCGACACATAGACTACGCTGCTAATTTTGTTATGAGATTTTTTTTTCTTTTTGCGTTCCGATGACAATGTTGTTAATGTGGCAGAAAGTAAAGTGGAAATCATTAACCCCTTGCCGACTGCCACACGCCGATTTAAGTCGGCAGAATGGCAGGGGCAGGCAAATGGGCGTACCTGTACGTCCCTTTAAATTTGCTGCCTAGCGGGCGCGCGCGTGTCCCGCAAACTCAATGTTCGCCGGCGGCCCGCAATTGCGGCGAGGAGAGGCTGAACGGGGCGATGCCTATGTAAACAAGGCCTTTCCCTGTTCTGCCTAGCAACATGACAGGGATCTACTGCTCCCTGTCATCGGGAGCAATGATCTCTGTCATGTTGTAGTGAGACCATCCCCCCTACAGTTAGATTCACTCCCTAGGACACACTTTGATCGCCCCCTAGTGTTTAACCCCTTCGCTGCCAGTGTCATTTATACAGTAATCAGTGCATTTTTATAGCACTAATCGCAGTATAAATGACAATGGTCCCAAAATAGTGTCAAAAGTGTCCGATGTGCCCGCCATAATATCGCAGTCCTGATAAAAAATCGCAGATCGCCGCCATTACTAGTAAAAAATAAATTAATAAAAATGCTATAAATCTATCCCCTATTTTGTAGACGTTATAACTTTTGCGCAAACCAATTGATATACACTTATTGCGATTTTGTTTTTTACCAAAAATATGTAGAAGAATACATATTGGCCTAAACTGAGGAAAAAATGTGTTTTTTTTTATATATTTTTGGGGGATATTTATTATAGTGTAGCGGCCTCACCCCCCGTCCCCTTGTATATAAAATGTCTGGCTTGTCTAGGGGTATGCGGGAGGAGGATGAGGTTCACTACGGCCCATGTCCTCTAATGTGTAGAGGTGAAAGCCAACACTTCTTTTACCTTCGGGCCTGTGTTTTGGATGGAGCCTCTGCCTCTCCTTGAGTTTAACTGTCAGTAATAGAGCCCCACACCATAAAAAGTCCAACAATTCTTTATTCTTCTCAACAAGTGAACAGCATTAGTTGAACTTTTAAATGAACAGACAGGGTGTGGATGCGAGTAGGTCCAGGCACAGTGAACTCTCCTATTCCTTTTAGTGCAAATAGGCTTGACACACGGTCTCTGCCACTGACCGTGAGATTGGTCGCTGCCACCGACCGGGTGAACTGTTGAGGCCCCTGCCACAGGCCTAATAGCAGGTCTCTGCCACCAACCTGAGTTGACTAGGTGAACCGCTGCCACCGGTCATAGAACATGAACCACCTTCCCTCTTGAATTGGCCCTTGTTCGGGAAAGATATCCATCCGGATGGTCTCCAGAGGTTCACCCGGCACTGGCAATATACTGCACCAGATCTTCGGCTGAATCCCTCATCTGGTCACTTACGCCCCTGGATTCAGGTGCCCGATACCCGGGGCACCTTAGGACAATCCTTCCCTCGCGGGACCCAGTGGAAGGTATTGGGCCCCAGGCCTCCGGCTAAGTACCTCACCCCAGACTGAAGGTGTCTGGGATGGAACACGAACTTCACATGTACAGGCCAAGGGCACCTGGACACCGATCACGGACAGCAGCCCTCAGGCTAAAGGTACCTGGGACTCGGAACTCGTGGTGAAGATGTCCGCCCCCTTTATACCCTCTCCCAGCAAGCACAGTGGGCTCCCCGCTCCGCAGTACAGTCGCTGCGAGAGGTCACAAAGGGTACGGCACTGCAGTAGTGGTTCAACCCCGGCTCAAAGTGACAGCGCTACCTACTGAGCCGCAGGGAATTTAACATCACTGATGTCCTCACACGAATAAAACATAACCCTGTTCTACCAATAGTGCATCTGGGTCATACTACCACCCAATTGCTGCCCCTAAATAGTACATACCCGCTACAATAGCAAAAAGTTAAAAATATTGCATTTTTTTCAAAATTGTCGCTCTTTTTTTATTTATAGCACAAAAAATAAAAACCGCAGAGGTGATCAAATACCACCAAAAGAAAGCTCTATTTGTGGGAAAAAAAGGACGTAAATTTTGTTTGGGTACAACGTTGCACGAACACGCAATTGTCAGCTAAAGCAACATGGTGCCGAATTGCAAAAAATGCTCTGGTCAGGAAGGGGGTAAAATCTTCCGGGACTGAAGTGGTTAAATAAGTACACAGACAACAGTTAAAAAAAAATAATAATAAGCTAATGGAGGTTGAACTGGATGGACTTGTGTCTTCAACCTGACTAACTATGTAACTATGTAGGTTCCAGCCTACCCCATCAAAATAATAAAAAGTGTGTTTGTTGCCATTGTGTTCATTTACAAGATATTTCCCCTCACTCCCTCTCCAGAGGACATTATTGTCAGTGGAACAAGGAGGAAGGGAGGATCTGTATTAATAATTCTCTGCTCTATCCGAAATTAAATATTATATTGAAAAATTAAATAAAACAGTTTTTGGCTAAACTAAATTAAAAAAAATAATAGAAAAATTAACACATTGTAAACAAATGTACTGTAGATTATATATACATGGGCGTAGCATCAGGGGTCGCAGGGGTCACAATTGTGACCCTGCTCCTAGCTATGGGGATCCTCTCCAGCTCCCTATGTCATATTAGCATGCTGCATTTCCACCACAAAATCCCGGAGACAGAGTCCAGCTTTGATCCCCCCCGAGCTATGTACTCCAGTACTCAGCTTCCTCTTTGCCTTCTCCCCAGTTCACACCCCTCCTCCGCTCTCATTGGCTGGGGAGAAGGCAGCTGTGCTGTGAGACATGTGTGCACTGAGCGGAGTGGAGGACTGAGAGCAGCCCAGGAAGGGGAGTGTGGCACTGTGCTGCTGGGTAGCTGAAAACAGCAGGGTCAGTAAACTCAGCTGCCTGTCACACTGAGTGAGGCAAGAGGAAGAGGAAGAGAAGAGCACTGCCTGATAGTCAGGACGGGACCACTGCAACTGAGGTAAGACACGTCTCTGCTCAGCTCAGTCTGTCACCTAACAAGGATACTCTGTTACCCCCTAACTCTGGGATGTCCGCTCACGTAGAATCGCCGTGATTTTGCCTGAAATCCCAAAACGCTCTGCAAAGCTGACAAATTTCACCACATTTGTTCAGCTGTCATTCATTTTTGATGGCACGTAAACTCACTGCAATCATGGCAAACCTTGTGACCCAAATAAAGCTCCTGATCCTTTGTGAGCACCAAGCTTTGCGCAATGCGGTTTTCCACGATTTATAGCACCAGAATTACACCCGTGTTTAACCACTTCCCGCCCGCCGTATGCAGAATGACGTCCGGGAAGTGGTTCTGTTATCCTGACTGGACGTCTATTGACGTCCAGCAGGATAACATGCCGGCGTGCGCCCGTGGCGTGGGGGCACGGAGCGCGGCGCTCGCGAGTGCGGCGTGTCAGTCTGACACCCCGCATCTCCGATCGTGATAAGAAGCCTCTGTCAGAGGCTTCTTACCATGTGATCAGCTGTGACCAATCACAGCTGATCATCGTGTGAACCAGGAAGTGCCGGTAAACGGCATTTCTCGGTTCACACTGACAGGGAGAGACGATCGTTGGCTTTCCCTGTCAGAGGGGGGGTCTGTGCTCATAATCAGCACATTGATTATCAGCACAGCCCCCTCAGATGTGCCACAACACCTTTTAAAGTGCCCATAAGCTGTCAGTCAGTGCCCCATAAAAACACAGCTCACAGTGCCAATCAGTGCCCATATCAGTGCCCACCAGAGTGCCAGTCAGTGCCCATCTCAGTGCCCAGCAGTAAAACCTGTCAGTACCTCAACATCAGTGCTGCCCATCAGTGCCACCTGTCAGTGCCAATCAGTACCGCCTATCTGCCAATCAGTGCCACCAGTCAGTGCCCATCACAGCCGCCAGTCAGTGCCACCTAACAGTGCCCATCAGTGCTGCATATCAGTGCTGCCTCATCAGTGCCCATCCGTGCCACCTCATCAGTGCCCCTCAGTGAAGGAGAAAACAAAAATTTATAACCGAAACAAAGAAAACCTTTTTTTTTTTCATATTGAGAGTGTTGAGATATGGAGTATATGTAAAAATTGGTGCCTTCGTCCCATTAGATGTATGGAGGGAGGGATGAGGCTGGTTGTGGACTATGTTGGCACCTTATGCTAACTGATGACCAGTTAAGAGTAAATAGTAAAATTATTTTTATTACAAAATAAGAACAAATATTTTTACATTTCATAGAAACAATGATAATTACGTGACATTTCCATGTATCGTACCATTACAATCAATGGAAAAGAATACAACTGTACATACATAATATATTGTGCTCTACATGTTTCACGTTATGATTCAAGAAAGAATCCGCTTCGTCAGGAGCTATATCTAAATATGTATAGGTTTTCAATGGACATATGAGGAAATTGTGTTGTCACGTCACTATGAATTAAAAGAAAACATAATTAAATATTGTGGATGTAAAAAAATACACATTTCAGAATAAAAAGCAACCAGGCTACTCCCAAACCATAAATGCTAGGCTCTGTCAAAACAGTCTTACCATGGGTGCTGAACCGGATGGGACCAGAGAGCGGATCAAATATCCGGGTGTGTCAAATGGGGTTGGTAACCCCACCAGTGACACAGAGATCAGGAGGTATGGGTAATCTGCAATTGTTGAAAAAACTGTATTAAAATAAAATCTCTAGAAGCCAAGCCATAAAGGGCGGCTAGATAAGTGTATTAAGTAAGGAATACATTCTGAATGTAGATATCACCAACCTCCTGGGAGGACACATCCAAGGGGCATCTCACAAGTAATCGGCATGGCAGTAGAAATATATAAAGAGGAAAAATCGGGTCAATGATGGACCCGTCATGATGTAGGAGGGTCTCTAAAAGGTATAAAGTAGTAAATGGTAAGGGTATAGATATGTAGTATGAATATCCATCGTATATTGATGGTACAGTAAATATACGCATGCACATGTGGGTTGCATGCGCATGCGTGTGAATGATCATACATAAAAGGGGCCAGGCTTTTTTTTCTTTCAAAAATGTTGTTATTTTTTTAGTTTGTTTAGCAAAAAATAAAAACCGCAGAGGTGATCAAATACCACCAAAAGAAAGCTCTATTTGTGGGAACAAAATTATAAAAATTTTGTTTGAGTACAGTGTAGCATGACTGCGCAATTGTCATTCAAAGTGCGACAGAGCTGAAAGCTGAAAATTGTCCTGGGCGTGAAGGGGCGAAAGTGCCTGGTATTGAAGTGGTTAAGTGCCATTGAAAATGAATGGCACCTAAACAAGCGTGGTGTGATTTATCAGTTTTGCAGAGCGTTTTGGGATCACAGGCAGAATTGCAGATATTCTTCCCTCCTAGATGTGAACAGGGCCTGGTAAAAAATCCTTTAACACCTCTTGAGTGGCCCTAATGGGCTGCAGGCTCCAGGGGCCCAAGATTTTATTTGTGAAAACTTGAGCAACACCAGAAGAAGAGGTGAGGCTGGGCAGGCGAATCTGGCATTACCAGCAGGGGTCATGTCATTACTAGGATATAGGGATGAGCTTTGTGTTCACGTCGAACACACGTTCGACTCGAACATCGGCTGTTCGATCGTTCGAAGAACGAACGTTATGGTCCGTTCGCGCCAAATTCGTGTTGCGCGACACGGCCCATAATTCACTGCGGCATCGCAGTGCATTGCTGGCTGATGATTGGCCAAGCATGCACTATGACCCGCATGCTTGGCCAATCACAGCGCGGAAAAAAACGGAGAGCTGTAATTGGTCAAAGCCAGGGTGGCTTTGGCCAATTATAGCTCAGGGGGTTTAGTACACGCCCCATACTATATAAGGCCACCTGGAAGTCGGCCTTGTGTAGTGTGTTGGCGTTTGTGAAAGAGGCAGTTTCAGAGAGATAGACAGTGTCATTTATATATAGTTAGATAGAGCAGGCAGGCGAGTCAGTTAGCTGCTGTTACAGTGTGTAGAGGATATATATGCATCCTAGGTGTTGTGTATATATATTTATACACTGTATTGAGTTTAGCTAGATTCGTTCCTGTTAGTCTCTATACTGTGACAGGCAGGCAGGTGATTGTGCTAGCTGCAGACAGTCAGTGTTTCACTTAGTGTACTACTGTGTGCTTTGCATAGCGATCACCTAAAGCTCACCTGGATACAGTTATTCTCTATACTGTGACAGGCAGGCCGGTGATTGTGCTAGCTGTAGACGGTCAGTGTTTCACTTAGTGTACTACTGTGTGCTTTGCATAGCATCCACCTAAAGCTCACCTGGATACAGTTATTCTCTATACTGTGACAGGCAGGCCGGTGATTGTGCTAGCTGCAGACAGTCAGTGTTTCACTTAGTGTGCTACCGTGTGCTTTGCATAGCATTCACCTAAAGCTCACCTGGATACAGTTAGTGACTAATACTATTATAGTGGTGTTCTCATAATAAAACCACAAGCAGAGAGCTGCAAGTATTTTCAGTGTACTGTGTCCTCTGCACAGTTTTCACCTAAAACTAACTGAAAACAATTATTGTATTTATTTGTTCACGCTCACTGATTTGCATGTGATTATTTCACTGGTGTTTTACTATCATTACTTATTGACCTACCAGATTAGTTTTACTTTCACGATTATTAGAGACATTGGGGCTGATTTACCAAACGTTTGCGCCATGAGTATTGGCGCATCTGCGTGTGCAATGGCTGTTTAGGTATTTACAAAACATTAGTGCCGGTATCGCAGCCCTATTTCCCATTTACTATAGTGTTCTCTGCGCCCGGGAGGAGGCGCTCAGTGCGCCACTAGGGACCTGGCGCAGGGCATGTTAAAATCTAAATATAAAGAAGCTGGAAGTGAGAAAATATTGGGGGTGACATGGGGTGATGTGAGGAAGTGTAGTGACACCTGCCCAAATAACTAATATGCCCAAAATAGAGTGGGAAAGTAACTTTTTCAAAACCAGCCCGCTGCGCCGGCAATTCCGATTCGAGCTGCGGGAGGTTTTTTTGAGCTCAGCGCGGGAATTTCAATGGTTTAAATGCGCCGGGACACTGCGCCGGCAAAATCTTAGTGAATGTCAAGTCACCAAAGTCAATTTGCATAAGTTGAACAGGCGCAGCTCTGAACTTGCCAGTGTGCCTGCAAAATGGCATTTCTAAAGGAAAAAAAAGGCATTTAAAAGCACCTGCGGCTATAATGAATTGTCGGCTCCCGGCAATATAGAGAAAAGTCTTTGAAAGTCTTTGCTAACCAAAAAAAAAAAAGCGTGGGGGTTCCCCCAAATTCCATAACCAGGCCCTTCAGATCTGGCATGGATTTTAAGGGGAACTCCACCCCAAATTTTATAAAAAAATGGCGTGGAGTCCCCCCAAAAATCCACACTAGACCCTTATCCGAGCACGCAACCTGGCCGGCCGCAGGGGAAGAGGGGGGGAGGAGAGCGGCCCCCCCTCCCTCCTGAACCGTACCAGGCCACATGCCCTCAACATGGGGAGGATGTCCCCATGTTGATGGGGACAAGGGCCTCATCCCCACAACCCTTGCCCGGTGGTTGTGGGAGTCTGCGGGCGGGGGGCTTATCGGAATCTGGAAGACCCCCTTTAACAAAGGGGACCCCCAGATCCCGGCCCCCCCGTGTGAAATGGTAATGGGGTACAAATGTACCCCTACCATTTCACAAGGAAAGTGTCAAAAATGTAAAAAATGACAAGAGCCGTTTTTTGACAATTCCTTTATTAATGTCTTCTCTTTTCTTCCATCTTCTTCTTCCTTCTTCTTCCATCTTCTTCTTTTCTCCATTCGGGTTTCTTCCTCCATCTTCCTCTTCATCTTCATCTTCATCTTCATCTTCCTTCTTCCTTCGGTCTTCTCGTCCGCATCTTGCTCCGGCGTCTTCCCTTCTTCTTTCTTCTCCGGCCGCTCCGTTTGAATTGGAGGTTCCCGCTGTGCGACGCTTCAGTTCTCCACTTGGTCCGCTTACACCCGGTGGCTCCGCCCCCCTCTGTCACCACGGGGAAAGTCCCCGTGAAATCCATGTGCGTCAGAGGGGGGCGGGGTCACCGGGTGTAAGCGGACCCAGAGGCGAACTAAAGTGTCGCACAGCGGGAACCTCCAATTCAAACGGAGCGGCCGGAGAAGAAAGAAGAAGGGAAGACGCCGGGGCAAGATGCGGACGAGAACACCGAAGGAAGAAGGAAGAAGGAAGAAGAAGATGAAGATGAAGAGGAAGATGAAGATGGAGGAAGAAACCCGAATGGAGAAAAGAAGAAGATGGAAGAAGAAGATGGAAGAAGAAGGAAGAAGATGGAAGAAAAGAAAAGACATTAATAAAGGAATTGTCAAAAACCGACTCTTGTCATTTTTTACATTTTTGACACTTTCCTTGTGAAATGGTAGGAGTACATTTGTACCCCATTACCATTTCACACAGGGGGGGGCGGGATCTGGGGGTCCCCTTTGTTAAAGGGGTCTTCCAGATTCCGATAAGCCCCCCGCCCGCAGACCCCCACAACCACCGGGCAAGGGTTGTGGGGATGAGGCCCTTGTCCCCATCAACATGGGGACATCCTCCCCATGTTGAGGGCATGTGGCCTGGTACGGTTCAGGAGGGAGGGGGGGCACTCTCTCGCCCCCCCTCTTCCCCTGCGGCCGGCCAGGTTATGTGCTCGGATAAGGGTCTGGTGTGGATTTTTAGGGGGACTCCACGCCATTTTTTTTTAATTTGGGGTGGAGTTCCCGTTAAAATCCATGCCAGATCTGAAGGGCCTGGTTTGGATATTTGGGGGGAACCCCACGTCATTTTTTTTTAAAATTTGCAGCGGGGTTCCCCTTAATATCCATTCCAGACCTGAAGGGCCTGGTTATGGAATTTGGGGGAACCCCCACGCATTTTTTTTTTTTTTGGTTAGCAAGACTTTCAATGACTTTTATCTGTATTGACAGGAACCAGCAATTCATTACAGCCGCAAGGACTTTTAAATGACTATTATTTTACTTTAGAAATGTAATTTTGCTCTCCAACTGTTATAAACATGGAAAACATGTGCTACTTTACAGGCATACTATAGACACCCCCCGGGGATGATATTTAGGGCCAGTTCACACCGGATGCAGTGCAGTGCGTTTTTTTGATGCCTGAAAAACGCAAAGAAAGTTGATCACATTAATGCCAATAGCATAGTTCACACCACTGCAGTCCGTTCCAGTGCATTTCAGAAAGCCAAAAAATAATTGGTCATGCTGCATTTTTTAGGTACAAAACTGTACTGGACCCCAGTAAAACACATCAAAAACGCAACGGAACGTACCAAAAATGCACTGGAATGCACCGCAATGCACCTAAATGCACCAAAGACGCACTGCAACACACTTGTCCTAAGTGAAAAGAGGGGGAAAAAAACACTGGACTGCATCAAAAACGCCTCAAAAATGCACTGGAATGTGTCAAAAACGCGCATGCAGAAAAGCACCTGGAACGCACCCAGACTGCGTTTCTATAGTGTGAACTAGGGCCAGTTCACACCATAGAAACGCAATCCGGATGCGTTCCAGGTGCTTTTCTGCATGCACGTTTTTCATGCGTTCCAGTGCATTTTTGGTAAGTTTTTGATGCAGTCCAGTGCTTTTTTTTCACCCCTCTTTTTTATTAACCATAGATAAGGACAAGTGTGTTCCAGTGCGTTTTTGGTGCATTTAGGTGTGTTCCTGTGTGTTCCTGCGCGTTTTATGATGCGTTCCAGTACAGTCCAGTGCAGGTAAAATGCAGCATGTTCTACTTTTTTGGTGGAACTGGAACGCACTGGAACAAACACTGCCATTTAGAGCCATATAACCAACTTTCCATGCATTTTGGATGCATAAAAAATGCAATGCACTGCATGTGGTGTGAAATGGCCCTTAAGCAATTTGGCATATTTAAAGGCACTTCTCCTTGTTTTGTTTTTGGTGTTTTCCAAATTGGTGACATTGATATATGTCCCTTAGGGTGGGACCTGGGCCCCCATTTTAAGGCCAATAACTAGAAGATAAGCCAGCCAAGTGGGGACTAGCAAAATTAACAAGTCAGTTCCCATAGACTGCAATGGTATTTGTTGGTGGGGGGGAGGGGTGATTGTCCCATCTCTAATTTTGTAGCATGCTGGATGATGTGCTTAATTTTGGACGGGGGGAGGGGGGGGGGGTTATTTTTTGCTAGCTGCATTGGTGTTGTTCTGCACATGCCCAGCCAGTTATTTTTTTTGGCGTGCTTTTTGTGTGTGAACAGCGCTTGGATATTTCTGGGCATGCTCACTCAGAGAGTGTTTTTATGGGTTAGAAATTGAAGGACATCCTTAACAGGTGTACCCACTTTGAATTTCAGTCTCTACATTGGGAGAACTTGCATTTTGGGTGTTTCATGGACTGTGCATGTGTTTTCAATTGCCTCATTAGCACACAAACATATGTTATATAAAGCTCACAGAGCATTCGTTCGTTTGCCCTGAGAAAGAGGGTGTGTGTGTGTGTGTGTGTGTGTGTGTGTGTGTGTGTGTGTGTGTGTGTGTGTGTGTGTGTGTGTGTGTGTGTGTGTGTGTGTGTGTGTGTGTGTGTGTGTGTGTGTGTGTGTGTGTGTGTGTGTGTGTGTGTGTGTGTGTGTGTGTGTGTGTGTCAAAATGTACATGTTGGTGTCCTTATCGAGTTTGTAACACATGTATTTTATTTGTTATGTCTTTGCAAAACAAGTGATTGGTTAACTTATGTGGATTGTATATTTTTGGTGTGGGGGAGATATGTTCCCCTGAAATAATTCTGATGTTGTTAATGTGTGTTGTTTGTTCAGTTTGATTTAATTGTCTGCTGCATTTTTTTGGCCAAAAATTGCTCAAGATGTTGAGTCTGTAACTGTTTCAAATTGACCATGTTTTTTATTTTGCCTTCCCTTTTGTTTTGTTGAACAATAAAATTAGACAGCTGATTGGCATGTCAAAACAAAACAGGTGTGATTTGTCTAATCTGGTGCCTTCATGGTAGTATATGCATGGATTGTGTGCTGCCATGGAGCGTCACCAGGAAATGAACAATACAGAGCGGTAAGTATTCAATTTTCCTTTTTTACTGCAGTGGTTCTCAGCCTCAGTCCTCAAGTACCCCCAACAGGACATGTTTTGTGAATTTAGCTTATCAAGAATTGCTGTCCAAAAATCAAAACCATTGACTGTGATTTAAAGCACATGTGCAAGATGAAGGAAAACCTGCAAACATGGCCTGTTGAGTGTTCTTGAGAAGCACTGATTTAGAGCACTGCACTTAAAAATAGCTCAAGGCCATACAATTCTAATTGTGGACATTTTGAGTAAAGCGAAGTAAGTGTTAGAACCCCTGCGTATGTGTTTTTTTTTTTTTAGATATTTTTTTTGTAGTTTGGCCTTTGTCTCCTTTTCTTAACATTGGCTTCACTTCCTGTCACTCAGCTAAACAGGAAGTGAAGGTAAAACCCTACCAATGGCTTTTCTTGGGGACACACAGATCAATCTAACTAGTGTCCCCATTAAGCAAATTGCACTCTAGCACTTTGTTGTGTACACCCCAAATCATTGGGTAGTTTGGGGTTTAGTAAAGACAAATCCACTCTGCAGTAAAAGTGTAGCTGCTGAAAATCTGAGGGAAAGTACTGGTGATTGGATGTTACAATCATGTAAAAGCAAAGATGTTTTTTTTTTTGGCTTGCATGTCCCCCTCAGATATACAGCAAGTGCACTTGTAGTGCAAAGTAGATTTGCCTTTAGTAAATAAACCCCACAGTCCAAACTACCTAATAATTTGTGGTGTACCCCGCAATATGCTGGAGTGCAATGTGCATAATGGGGAAAGTATTTAGACTGACCTGTGTGTCACCAAGGGATATTCCCTCACTTCCTGTGTGGCTATGTGACAGGAAGTGAATTATTTGGAAGGATAAAGTGGCCAAATTATTTAGTTTAACTTTTCAAAGACTCATTCCTAAGTTGAATTGTGATGCATGTCAATGGCCCATTTTGACCCTCTTTAATCACTTGAGATCAGCGCTATAACTGATCGACGGCCACAGTATGGTCCTCAATTGCCGGGAGTCCGTCAATAAACATCCTCCCCTTTGCGCGCGCTGTGGTCACAGAGTCACTGAGACTCGGGTGATGACAAATCCGAGTAAGGGGCCGATCCCTGCTCTTTACCATGTGATGTAAACAAAAGCTGGGTAATGGTTTTTGTTTTCTCCTTGTGCTGACAGCGTGAGCATAAAAAAATGCCAATCACCGGCTTATGTGCAAGGGACATGGGGCCCGAAGAGGAAGAGGCAATTCTGCATCATCTGTGACAATTAGTAGCCCCTGCCAGTGCCACCTATCAATGCCCACCACTGGTGCCAATCAGTGGCACCTAGCAGTGCTGCCAGTGCCTATCAGTGCCCATCACTGCCAACTATCATTGCCACCTAGCAGTGCCACTTCTCACTGCCCACCAGTGCCAAATAGCAATGCCACCTCTCAGTGCCCACCCTTGCCACCTTATCGGTGCCCATCAGTGCAGTCTCATCAGTGTACATCAATGAAGAAGAAAAATTATCTTTTTTAAAAATATTAACCAGTTTCCTACCGCCCACCGTCAAATTACATCCTTGGCTTTGGGCGGTGACATCTGAATGATGCCTGCAGTTGCAGGCATCATTCAGATATCATTCTTTTCAGCCGGCGATTCTGTGCACAATAAAAACGATCATAGTGGCAGTTCCGCCGCTTGATTGTTCTTATAGGTGGGGGGAGGGGACGTTCCCCCCCCCCCTCTTGCTTCTCCGGGCTCTCCCGTGCCATCTGGGGCTCGGAGAACGATTTGGAGATGACTGGTGACCAGATGGTCATCAGTCATCTCTATGACCGTCGGAGGCGCGGGCACGACGTTATGACATCATGCCGTGTTCCCGTATGTTAACCAAGCCGTGATCTTGGCTGTCAGCATGAGATTGGTGATTTTTTTTGGAACAATATCATGCTTTCCAGCCTGGAGGAGAGATGTGGGGTCTTATTGACCCTGCATCTCTCCATAAAGAGGACCTGTCACACAGATTCCTATTACAAGGGATGTTTACATTCCTTGTAATAGGAATAAAAGAGATCCCAAAAAATAAAAATTAAAATTAAAAAAGAGTAAGAAATACAAAAACAAAAAAATAAAAAAAATAAGAAAAAACGCCCATGTCCCCGGTAGCTCGCGCTCAGAAGCGAACACACACGTAAGTCCCGCCCACATATGTAAACGCCGTTCAAACCACACATGTGAGTTATTGCTGCGTGCGTTAGAACGAGTGCAGCAATTCTAGCACTAGACCTCCTCTGTAATGCCAAAATGGTAACGTGTAAAAAAAAAATTAAGCATCGCCTAGGGAGATTTTTAATTACTGAAGTTTGGTGTCATACCATGTGTGTGCGCAATTTTAAAGTGTGACATGTTGGGTATCTATTTACTCAGCATAACAACATCTTTCACATTATACCAAAAAATTGGCCGTAACTTTACTGTTTTGTAATATTTTTAGCAAACAAAAGGCGTTTGAAAATTTATTGCGCAAATACCGAGCAAGATAAAAATTTGCAATGACCGCCATCTTATTCCCTAGGGTGTCTGCTCCAAAAAAATATATAATGTTTGGTGTTTTGAAGTAATTTTATAGCCATAAATTTATGATTTTTACATGAAGGAGAGAAGTGCCAGAATAGGCCCAGTGCTGAAGTGGGTAAAATATCAATTTTTTTTTTTTTTTAAACTCGGTCTTTTGTATTTATAGAAAAAAAATAAAAATCAAACACAAAGGTGATAAAATAGCACCAAAAGCAAGCTCTATTTGTGTGCCAACAAATAAAACATTTTCATTGGGTTACAGTGTTGTATGAGCGCACAATTGTCATTAAAAGTGCATCAGCGCTGAAATGTGAAACTAGAAAAGCCCGGAGCAAAAAGACAGAATGCCATAGGCGGAGGGCTGGGCATGACTGAACAGAGTATGTAATAAGAGAAGATTAACTATTGGCTAATGGAAATATAGAGGGGAGGGGTGAAGGCTAGATAAAAGGAAGACCCCGCCCCTCTGAGTTAACACAGAGCAGGGGAAAGTTTCCAGCAGCATGTCAGCTAGCAGCAGCATGTCTTCTGTAGACAAACTTCTGGCCCAGCTTCGGGCAGAGGCTGCGACACGGGGCGAGGATTGGCTCCAGGAGACCCTGGGGCCGATGCTTTCAAGTCCGGCCGGGTCACAAGGTACCGCGGGGAGAGAGGCTGGGCGAGCTCGGAGGTCTAGACCCCCGGATCGCTACTCACCGGGCCCCTCCCCGAGAGCTCAGCGGCAGATTGGGAGTCCCCCTAGGGCCCCTTCGGGCCCCCCGGCTAAGCGCACCGCATTGCCCAAGGCGGGGGGTACCGGAAGGAATCCCCCTCAAGTGCGCAGCTCAGCGGGGGGCCGCACCGGGAGTTCCGGTGTGGCCGATAGGCCCGTGCGGCGCGTGGAGTCGGATCAGGCGGGCCCGGCCCCTCGGGGTCCCCGGCGGGTTTGGGGCTCCTGCGGGGGTCATCGGTGGCCGCGGCGTCCGGGCATCCCCCCCCTCGGCCAGACATCGGGTGCAGGAGGCTGCAGGAGGTGGTGTGCCAGTGAGTGATGACGGCGGTGCGGGTGAGCAGAGACAGCGTGGAGGCAAGGCGGTTAAGTAATCGGCGGGCGGGTCAGGGGCACGGAGGTGGGACCAATCGGGTCCTGACCCCTCGGCTTCCAGGGACAGGTCACCTGGTGAGCTATCGTCCGGTGGTGAGGAGCTGGCTGGTGTGCTGTCAGAGGGTGAAGTGTGCAGCTCGGAGGAGGATCGGAGACCCGGACAGTCGGAGGCAGCGGTGGATTCGAGTGGATCAGCTGGTGTGAGTTCTTCCAGGCAGCCCGGTAAGTCCCTTTCAATTGTTTCTGCTGGGGGCCAGGAGGGGAATGGTGCCCAGGTGGGTATGTCGGCTGCGGGTGTGGGTTTTGCGGTGCAAGTTCGGGGTCAAGATGATGGACAGGCAGGGGGGGGTGCGTTCCAGGATGGGGGAGGTGCACGGCCGGACGGGCTGCAGGGGTTTCTTGCGGGCATCAAATCCTTAGTCAGCCAATTTGAACAGGGGGGTGGCGGGCGAGTCAGTCCGGCGGCGGCGTGGGTCCCGCCAACAGGGACGGCTGGGCCCGCTGCCGTGGTGGGGTCACCGGTTACACCTGCGGGGAATATTGGGGTGGGGGATGCTGTAGGGTTGGGTTCTGCAGCTGTGGCCACAAAAGAGGGTGGTGCGGTGGAACAGGCGGCAAGGCAGGATGTCATTAGGTTGGATGATGCTGCTAAATGTGAGATGTATGTGTGTTATGAGGCATTGCTGGGATCTCACCTGAAACCCGAAGTGAAGGAAAAGATATGGAAGGGTGAGTATGTGGAGATGTTCTCACTTCTGCCATTAGAGAAGTTTCATCTGGACAGGGTAAAACCGGATGATTCAAAAAAAGAGGATGAGGAGAAGAGGAGATATAGGCTGATCCCACGGACGTTTACAAACTGGTTGCAAGCGTTCTCCATCATGGCTAGTGTTATAGGGCAGAAGAACCCGGAACATTGTTCGGCACTATTTGGTTATCAGGACTCTATAGGGGAAGCTTACAGAGTGTACGGGGGCACGGGGTGGCTCAGATATGATGAACAATTCAGGCAGAGGAGAGCGGTGAGGCCTGGTCTGCGGTGGGATAATAAGGACATAAGCTTATGGATGCGGTTGATGACGGCGCCGAGGGCTTCTAGTCAGTTTTTTCAGGGGGGGGCCGGTGGAACCTCTTCCCCAGGACAATCGGCCGGAAAACAAAACGGGGTGTGCTGGCAATATAATGAGGGCTCCTGCAAGTTTGGGGGGTCCTGTCGTTTCAAGCATGAGTGCTCCGGTTGCGGAGGCTCCCATACACAGGCTAGATGCTTTAAGCGAGGTAAGGGGCGGGCCGGGGACTCTGGGCAGAAAAGGGAGGACTCCGGTGATGGTGGAAAGGATGCGGCTGTTCCTCGGTAGGTATCCGGACAAGGGGGCGGCAAGGTTGTTGGAGCAAGGGTTTTCAGAGGGGTTTCGCATTCCATGTTCTTTGCAGGTTATTCCCCCGATCGCACGCAATCTGCGATCGGCCTTGCAGCAACCTGCAGTGGTCACGGAAAAGCTGCGCAAGGAGGTTGCTTTGGGCCAGACAGGGGGTCCTTTCCGGTCCCCTCCCCTGGTGAACTTGGTGGTCTCCCCGCTCGGGGTGGTACCTAAGAAGGAGCCCAACAAGTTCCGCCTCATTCACCACCTGTCTTTCCCGAAGGGCAGGTCGGTCAATGACGCTATTGATCCGGAAGCATGTACGGTCAGTTACACTTCCTTTGATGCTGCGGTGGGGTGGGTTCGCCGGTATGGCCAGGGGGCACTGATGGCAAAAACAGACATAGAGGCGGCGTTTAGATTGTTGCCTGTTCACCCGGATAGTTTTCACCTCCTGGGTTGTAAGTGGGACAATGAGTTCTATGTGGATAAGTGCTTGCCTATGGGATGCTCCATATCGTGCGCACTGTTCGAACAGTTCAGTTCGTTCGTGGAATGGGTGGTCAGGGATGTGTCGGGGGTGAATTCAATCCTTCACTACTTGGACGATTTCCTTTGCGTGGGTCCGACCTCATCCAGAATCTGCGCTGTGCTCCTGGTCACATTGGAGCACGTTGCAGAGCGGTTTGGGATACCATTGGCACCTGACAAAACGGAGGGACCTCGCACGGTTATCACGTTTTTGGGTATTGTCCTGGATTCGGAGGCCATGGAGTGCCGCCTACCATTGGACAAATTGGAGTTGCTCAAGACTGAGCTGAAGGTCATGATGGGGGTAAGGAAAGTGCAGCTTAGGGTTTTACAGTCGCTACTGGGAAAGCTCAATTTTGCGTGCCGCATTCTGCCAATGGGCAGGGTGTTTTGCAGATGGCTGTCGGATAGCACGGCTGGGGTACGGTCCCCCACGCACTTTGTGAGTTTGGGCAGAGAACACAAGGCGGACTTGCGGGTTTGGCATTCAATGGGAGAGCGTTATGGATGTCGGGCCCTATTAGCAATTTTGATTTAGAACTATACACAGATGCGGCTGGGGGGGCAGGTTTTGGGGCTTACTTTCAGGGCAGGTGGAGTGTGGGCCCATGGCCGCAGTCCTGGATGGACGCTGGTTTCACCAAGAATTTGGTTCTGTTGGAACTGTTCCTGGTGGTGCTGGCGGTGGAGTTGTGGGGGGCGTGTTTCAGGGATCTGAAAGTGCGTTTTCATGGGGACAACCTGGGGGTAGTACAAGTCATCAACAAAGTGTCGGCATCTTCCCCCCCCGGTGGTGCGTCTTCTGCGCCATCTGGTGTTGAGATGTTTGCAGCTCAATGTGTTTGTGTATGCGGTGCACCTTCCGGGGGTGGACAATGTCATAGCTGATGCGCTGTCTCGCTTTCAGTGGGACAGGTTCCGAGAGTTGGCACCGGGGGCGGAGCAACGTGGGGTCCCTTGTCCAGGCTGGCTGTGGAAGATTCCGTTGGAATAGTGTCAGGTTGGATCAAAAAATCGGTGAGTACGGGCACATGGGGGGCGTATGAGAAGGTGTGGTTGGAATGGAAAGAGATGGTTCGGGAAGCAGGATCGGATCCTGTGGGTCCCAATGTCAGGTTATTGGTGCTGTATTTCCTGGCTAGAAACATGGAGGCCCGTGTGTCCAGGTCCAGTTTGGGTAAGAAGATGGCAGGCTTGGCCTTTTTGTTCAAATGGCAAGGTTGCCCCGATTTTACAAAAGATTTTTGGGTGCGGCAGGCACTTAAGGGTTATGGGCGGGGGGGGGGGGGCAGAAGCCGGATGGCAGGCGACCGGTTTCGTTTGCTCTCTTGGTCAAGATCATGGGGCAGTTACAGGGCTTATGTTCATCCCCATACAAAGTTTTGTTGTTCACGGTGGCTTTCTCACTGGCATTCTTTGGAGCATTCAGAATAGGTGAGTTGGTCAGCCCGTCAAAAGCAGTACACGGGGGGTTGCTTGATAGCGAGGTGGGCTGGACGGAGCAAGGGGTGTCGCTGGTGCTGAGGAGGTCTAAGACGGACCAGATGGGCAGAGGTAAGTTGGTCCAGGTTTTTCCGGTCCCAGGTTCCCTGTTGTGCCCGGTAAGGGCTGTAAAAGGGTACTTGGAGGTGCGACCGTCGGGGGTGGGTTCCTTTTTGGTACACGAGGACGGAATCCCACTTTCAAGGTATCAGTTCATTGCGGTGTTCAGGAAGTCCCTTCGGGCTTTGGGACTCAAGGAAAATGAATTTTCCTCGCACTCTTTTAGGATCGGGGCAGCTACGGAGGCGGCCAGATGTGGGATGGATGAGGAGGCGGTTAAGAAGATAGGCCGCTGGGAATCCAGGAGGTTCCGGTTATACGTACGCCCACAGCTACTGGTGGGACTGGAATAATGTGGGGGTACAAGTCATGGGGCGTTGTTTATGTTTTGGTTTGGGTTTCTGTTCGGATTGCTGGGAATATATAAGGGTGATGGGAGATTCTCATGGGGAATGTCTTCTTGCAATTACAGGTCAAATGCAGGCGTTGGTCTGGATACTGGGCCATTCGTTTGTTTTCTGGGTGGCTAAGAGAGCCGATGTTCGTCATGAGGGTCGGCAGCTGGGGTTCCCAAGACCGGAGGCGTGTGTCCGCTGGCTGGGAATTCCAGGAATGTTGTGGAGTAAGATGGTTCCGGAGGTGCACCGTTTTGCGCGTTTGGACAGGCCACCTGACGTTCTGGTACTGCACGTAGGTGGCAACGACTTGGGTTTCAGGTCCATGCTAGAAGTGACTCGGGATATGAAGTCTGATTTCCTGAGGCTAAGGATGTCATTCCCGGACATGATTATCGTCTGGTCAGACATGGTGGCACGGGTAGAGTGGAGGGGGGCTAGGTCCGTGGCTGGAATCAACAGGGCCCGGAGGAAAATTAACCGAGACATGGGCAAGTTTGTGGTACGGAATGGTGGGTTGGTGGTCCGACATTTCGAATTGGAGGTGGATACATGGCGGTATCTACGAAGGGATGGGGTCCATCTGAACGATGTGGGGACTGATTTATGGTCTTTGGGTTTGCAGGATGGGATTCAACGAGCCCTTAAGGTTTGGAGGGGCACCAAAGGGTAAAGGTGTTTTCCCTTCGGTGCGGTGGCGGGTGTTTGGTCTTTGCGGGAGAAGGAAGTACCTCGAATAAGCAAGTGGTCAGGAACCATCGGTGGTATGGGTTCTGAGGATGGTTTCCAGCTAACAGGAGTTTAGCTGGATGAGTTGGATAATGGGGGCACTGCGGTCAGTGGTCGTCTCTGAGTAGCTGATCGGCTTGAGGCCTATGACCATTGGTAAGGTACCGCAGTGTCCCGGGATAATAAGAATATAATATGATGAGGAATATCGGGTTAATATGATTATGGCGAATTTGAGGTTTCTGCAAAGACCAACACTAGGGGGCAATATTTCTGTTATGTTTCTGGGTTTATGTGTTTTGATGGTTAAAGTTTTTGATAACTGATGGAACAGTTAAAAAAAATAAAGGAGGCTGCTACGGCCATGTTTTACTCCAAAACAGCAATGTGTGGTCTCTTTGATTAAGATAAGTAAGGTATGGGGTATAATGTGGTGGGCAGTCAGGGCCGCTGATAGGCCAGTACAACTGGCCCTGTTGTACTGGGCCCGGCCAGCAGGGGGGCCCGGGCAAACTCCACAGAGTACTAATTAATGTATAAAAAAAAAAAAAAAACTTCTACAGCCCTGACCAAACATCATTATCTGCCACAAGCAATCCGGCAAACAAACCCCCCCCCCCCGTGTTTTTTATTTATTTTTATTTCTGATACCCCTCGATACCTGCAGTGTTCGGTTCGTGCAGGAAGGGACTATTTTTTCTATTTCGGGCATGGAAGAATGTCTCTTCTCTCCTGCGCCCGCTCCTCGTGCTGGCTCAAGTCCCGGCCAGCATGTCCTTCCCTGGCGCCGCGGAGTGATTCCTCTCCCTCTGCTCTTGGCGCTCTGCTCTTCGCTCGGCTGAGAGAAGAAGCAGTGAAACAGACGAGCGCCGGCTTTAGCAGAAGAAAAAAAAAAGCAGCATCTTTGACTGTGAGTGTGACACAGACTGACACTCCAGTGAGGTCAGGCAACAGCACTGCAGGATCAGGGAGGAAGTGACTCCTGGGGCCCGGCTAACAGGTATGTGCTTGCTTGGGGGGGGGGGGGGGGTTGGATTCAAGATCTGTGTATTGAGAGTAGTGCCGAGCTGTTGGAAATTGGTATACTAATCCTCTATGTCAGTTCCTAATTCACAAATGTGAAAAAAATTAAATCCTGGAAAATATTAGTTTGTTCCTATACCACTATGGTATTAGCAGTAAGTGCTGAAACTATGTTGAAGTGCAAAAGTGCATTGTTAGCGCATAAAATCCGTGTATATGTGCATATAAAACAATATCTAAGACAATGATAAAGTGCAAGAAAAGGCACATATACTCCGTGACATAAGGTGTAAGCAATAATAAAATAATGATAAAGTGCAAAGAGTGAAATCCGTGTAGAGAGATGGTACTGAGCAGTACCTGTACTAGCAGCAATGCTGCAGTATGGTAAAGTGCATAAGTATATCCGTGACTTAGATTACTAAGCAGTATAAGATGTGCAATTGCTGAGTCCATACATGACTGTCCTTAATAAATATATGTGCAAAAAATGCAAAGATGATATTGCAACAGAAGAATCCAAACAGTCTCTTAAGGTGAAGGGTGATGTTAAATTAAGGTGCTGAGTGATGTTTATTGTGAATTCCACGCTGTGCTTCTAATAAAGGATGGCCCCTTACCTCACTGCTGTGAGGTTACAGCATGTGATAAAACCCTCTATCGTTCCTGCTTCCTGCTTTCCGGATGGTACCTTGGAACATGGGGGTGTGTAATGCCTGGTGGGAGTTGATCCTCTAGCCGTGGGGTCTCCAGGATGGTGTGCATAAATGGGGGGGGGGGGAGGAAGGCGAAGGAAGCCCAATATAGTGTAGTATTTTCGTATAAAAAGTGTATTACATTAATATATATATAAAGTACTCACATTTGTTTACTTGTTGTGTGCATATAAAATAGGAGCGCCGAGCTTGTCCGCGTCACCACCGGAGGTGACGCGGACGAGCTCTGCGCTCGTATTTTATATGCACATAACAAGTAAACAAATGTGAGTACTTTATATATATATATATTAATGTAATACATTTTTTATACGAAAATACTACACTATATTGGGCTTCCTTCGCCTTCCTCCCCCCCCCCCCATTTATGCACACCATCCTGGAGACCCCACGGCTAGAGGATCAACTCCCACCAGGCATTACACACCCCCATGTTCCAAGGTACCATCCGGACAGCAGGAAGCAGGAACGATAGAGGGTTTTATCACATGCTGTAACCTCACAGCAGTGAGGTAAGGGGCCATCCTTTATTAGAAGCACAGCGTGGAAGTCACAATAAACATCACTCAGCACCTTAATTTAACATCACCCTTCACCTTAAGAGACTGTTTGGATTCTTCTGTTGCAATATCATCTTTGCATTTTTTGCACATATATTTATTAAGGACAGTCATGTATGGACTCAGCAATTGCACATCTTATACTGCTTAGTAATCTAAGTCACGGATAGACTTATGCACTTTACCATACTGCAGCATTGCTGCTAGTACAGGTACTGCTCAGTACCATCTCTCTACATGGATTTCACTCTTTGCACTTTATCATTATTTTATTATTGCTTACACCTTATGTCACGGAGTATATGTGCCTTTTCTTGCACTTTATCATTGTCTTAGATATTGTTTTATATGCGCATATACACGGATTTTATGCGCTAACAATGCACTTTTGCACTTCAACATAGTTTCAGCACTTACTGCTAATACCATAGTGGTATAGGAACAAACTAATATTTTCCAGGATTTAATTTTTTTCACATTTGTGAATTAGGAACTGACATAGAGGATTAGTATACCAATTTCCAACAGCTCGGCACTACTCTCAATACACATTCTACTCAGGTCACGGTTCTTTCACCTTTCAGTGTCTTGTAGCAGTTGATGTACTTTAATTGTTTATATATAGTAGCGCGTAGATACCTTTTTATACCCTGGATTCAAGATCTACTGCAGCAGCATCTTTACATTATGGCATTGGCGGCATTAGCGTCATGGGTGGCACTGTCTGCAGCACAATATGGCAGTGGCCGCATAGGTGGCACTGTCTGCAGGTAGCACATGCGTTATGGCCCATAACGCATGTGCTGCCTGTAGAGACAGTGCCGCCAATGCCGTAATGTGTTGCAGACAGTGCCACCCATGACGCTAATGCCATAACGCATGTGCTGCAGGCAGAGACAGTGCCACCCATGCCGCCAATGCCGTAATGTGCTGCAGAGACAGTTTCAAGGCGGGTCTGGGGTGGGGCCAGGGGTGGGGCTGAAGGAGGGACCGGGGGCGGGACCAGGGTGGAGCTTAAGGGGGCCCCGTCAGGCAGGCTGTACGGGGCCCCATGATTTCTATCAGCGGCCCTGTGGGCAGTACTGGAATAAATCGGTTTTACAATAGTCAAGAAAAGCCCGGAGCAAAAAGACAGAATGCCATAGGCGGAGGGCTGGGCATGACTGAGTGAACAGAGTATGTAATAAGAGAAGATTAACTATTGGCTAATGGAAATATAGAGGGGAGGGGTGAAGGCTAGATAAAAGGAAGACCCCGCACCTCTGAGTTAACACAGCGCAGGGGAAAGTTTCCCACCCACCCTCCCTTATAAGCAATGTAGGAAGGAGGAATTTTAATGTGGTCACAGTATGGTTTTCTGTTGTCAATTTTTCTTTTCAGGTGGACGGATTGTCGTAGCAGTGGCGGGTGTTTGGTCTTTGCGGGAGAAGGAAGTACCTCGAATAAGCAAGTGGTCAGGAACCATCGGTGGTATGGGTTCTGAGGATGGTTTCCAGCTAACAGGAGTTTAGCTGGATGAGTTGGATAATGGGGGCACTGCGGTCAGTGGTCGTCTCTGAGTAGCTGATCGGCTTGAGGCCTATGACCATTGGTAAGGTACCGCAGTGTCCCGGGATAATAAGAATTTAATATGATGAGGAATATCGGGTTAATATGATTATGGCGAATTTGAGGTTCCTGCAAAGACCAACACTAGGGGGCAATATTTCTGTTATGTTTCTGGGTTTATGTGTTTTGATGGTTAAAGTTTTTGATAACTGATGGAACAGTTAAAAAAAATAAAGGAGGCTGCTACGGCCATGTTTTACTCACTCCAAAACAGCAATGTGTGGTCTCTTTGATTAAGATAAGTAAGGTATGGGGTATAATGTGGTGGGCAGTACTGGAATACATCGGTTTTACAATAGTCATGGTCTGGGCAGTGCGCAAGTGGTTAATATAAGGCTACATGCACACGGACGTTTTTCCAACCGCTTGTTTGAGCGTTTTTTGCAGCTTAAAAACATCTCTCCATGTTAGCCTATGGCCTCATGGCCACCATGGCGTTTTGGAGCTGTAAATGGCATGGGCGTTTTTAGGCCCCATGTAGACGGGACGCTGGTGCAAAGTGTTCTGAACTAAGGTTGAAAGTGGCGTTTAGAAAGGCGCGCTTTGTGGCGTTTGCATGCCGTGTTTTACCACATATGTATGTATATGATAAGGAGCCGCCCTAAGCTCCAAAAACAGTATTATTTACCATTTTAGCTATTTAGTGAGACCAGAGTGATATGAGCAGCTGAGAGCAGCAGTGTAGTTGTATTTAGCGTGTCACTTGCCACATCACTTGCCACAAGTTGTGGATTGTCCACTTGCCACGTCAGCTGCCCCAAGTTGTGGATTGTCCACAACGCAATGGAAGCAATTTCATAATATATATATATATATATATATATATATATATATATATATATATATATATATATATATTATGGTTTTTCCTCATTTGCCATAAATTTGGAGTTTATCAATGTAAAAAAAAGGTCACCTTTTAAAAACGCTTCTAAACTAAAATGCGGCTAAACGCTGGTACCGCGTCTGAAACGTGGAAATCTTTGGCGTCTGAAGGCATTTTGAGGGTTTGTGAAAAAACGATATTAAACGCAACTGCAGATTTTTTTTGCCAGGACAAAAACAGTGTTTTGGATGTAATAGAATTCAATGGACCCGCATCCAAAACGCAAGTACCGCAATTTTGCGGCAATTTTTTGTTTGACCTGTTTATAGCTGGTTGTTAAAGGAAATGTAAAAAAAAAAAAAATGGTTCAAAAAGCAAAACCAAAAAAAAAAACAGCGTGGGGTCCCCCCCAGGTCCATACCAGGCCCTTGGGTCTAGTATGGATTCCAAGGGGACCCCCCTCCCCAAAAAAAAATGAAGAAAAAAAAATGGCGTGGGGGTCCCCCCAGAATCCATACCAGGCCCTTCAGGTCTGGCATGTATTTTAAGGGGAACCCCGCGCCAAAAACAAAAAAAAAATGCGTGGGGTCCCCTTAGAATACACACCAGACCCTTTATCCGAGCACTCAACCTGGCAGGCCGCAGGGGAAAAGGGGGGGACGAGAGAGCGTGCCCTCAACATGGGGGGTTTGGTGCTTCGGGGCAGGGGGGGCGACCTGCGGCCCTCCCCACCCCAAAGCACCCTGCCCCCATGTTGATGGGGACAAGGGCCTCTTCCCGACAACCCTGGCCGTTGGTTGTCGGGGTCTGCGGGCGGGGGGCTTATCGGAATCCGGGAACCCCCTTTAAAAGGGGGGCCCCAGATGCCGGCCCCCCACCCTATGTGAATGAGTATGGGGTACATCGTACCCCTACCCATTCACCTGGTGGCAAAATAAGTCAATAAAAAAAGACAACACAGGTTTGAAAAGTAATTTATTGGGCAGCTCCGGGGGTCTTTCTGCCGGGCCCCGGGCTTCCTAGCCGTCTTCTTCCGACTTTGGGGGTCTTTCTGCCGGGCCCCCGCTATCTTCTGCTAGCGGGGGTCCCGGGCTTCCTCGCCGTCTTCTTCCGACTTCGGGGGTCTCTTGTTCTGTTCTCCGGTTCTTCTCCCGCTCTCCGAAGCCTTCTCCTCGATCTCCGGTTCTTTCTGCCGGACGCCCCACTATCTTGTGCCAGCTCTTTTGCTAGCGGGGGCCGGTCTTCTACGTCGCCTTCTTCCTTCCTTCTTCCTTCTTCTCTTCTTCCGATGTTGCCTCGTCGCTGTCCACCACCGCAATGATCTGTCCGAGCAGCGGTGCCACTTTTATTGGCATGGGCGTGGTCACCGGATGATGCCACCGCTGACCCCGCCCCGTATGATGTCACAGTCCCGGGGAATGATGGGACTGTGACGTGAAACGGGGGCCGGGTCAGCGGTGGCATCATCCGGTGACCACGCCCCATGCCAATAAAAGTGGCACCGCTGCTTGGACAGATCATTGCGGCGGTGGAGAGCGACGAGTTAACATCGGGCGAAGAGAAGAAGGAAGAAGGCGACGTAGAAGACCGGCCCCCGCTAGCAAAAGAGCTGGCACAAGATAGCGGGGCGTCCGGCAGAAAGAACCGGAGATCGAGGAGAAGGCGTCAGAGGGGGAGAAGAACCGGAGAACAGAACAAGAGACCCCCGAAGTCGGAAGAAGACGGCGAGGAAGCCCGGGACCCCCGCTAGCAAAAGAGCTAGCAGAAGATAGCGGGGGCCCGGCAGAAAGACCCCCAAAGTCGGAAGAAGAGGGCGAGGAAGACCGGGACCCCCGCTAGCAAAAGAGCAAGCAGAAGATAGCGGGGGCCCGGCAGAAAGACCCCCGGAGCTGTCCAATAAATTACTTTTCAAACCTGTGTTGTCTTTTTTTATTGACTTATTTTGCCACCAGGTGAATGGGTAGGGGTACGCATACCCCGACAACCAACGGCCAGGGTTGTCGGGAAGAGGCCCTTGTCCCTATCAACATGGGGGCAGGGTGCTTTGGGGTGGGGGGGCCGCAGGTCGCCCCCCTGCCCCGAAGCACCAAACCCCCATGTTGAGGGCATGCGGCCTGGTACGGTTCAGGAGGGAGGGGGGCCGCTCTCGTCCCCCACTTTTCCCCTGCGGCCTGCCAGGTTGCGTGCTCGGATAAGGGTCTGGTTTGGATTTTGGGGGGACCCCCACGCCGTTTTTCGGCTTAGGGGGTTCACCTTAGAATCCAGACCAGACCTAAGGGCCTGGTATGCTCCTGAAGGGGAACCTATGCCGGTTTTTTCATTAAAATTTGGCCTGGAGTTCCCCTTCATGATTCATACCAAACATGGGACAGCGAGGCTGCCGAGGACCAGCGCGATGACATCGCGCTGGACACATTCTCGGCCGGCTAGTCGCCTCTGGGACACGACTTGAGCGGCTGCTGCACGCTCAGGTCGTGTCCAGATCACCTCGCAAAGTCGCGCTGTCCCTGTGTCAGCCGGCACACGAGTCGCCCGCAAGTTGGATCCAACTTCCCGGGCGACCTCTGTTCAAATCAATGGGCTCCCATAGGGAACCATTCATTTTCAATAGAGCGCCGCTGACATTTCTATTTACTATAACAGTGCGCCGCTGCTTCCTGCGCCCAGTGAAGGAGTTATCCGGTGCAGCAATTAAGGTTAGAACCAGCGCAGCGCACTGTTATTAGTAAATCAGCCCCATTGTGTTATTGTGATATGCACATTGTTTTTGTCACTCTGTCACTTAGTGTGTGGGTTTTAGTATTATTACACATTAGCGCAAAATCCCCTCCCCCTCATTTTTTCTGATATTCTTTATGTGTAGAGTGAACACAGATTGATTTTGCAGCCACTGTTTTTACCTCAGTTCCATTCACTTTACTCTTTATTAGCGCGAAAGACACATATTTGTAAACTGAAAACAATTGCTGCTTTTCCCATACTAACACCATTAGTATGTCTGGAAGGCAAACAATGAGAGGCAGACCGTCACGAGGCAATTAAAGAGGGCAAGCAGGCTCTGTGTCTAGAGGCAACAATGATGCTGGTCGTGGACACGGTGCATTCTCATCAGCACGTGGTCGTGAGAAACGCTTGTCCTTCTTTTTGGCAGCTGGCCACGTTGAGCCGCAACATGCCGAAGACTTGGTAGAGTGGATGACCAAGCCGACCTCCTCCTCCTCCTCATCCTCTCTCACGCAGGCTCAGGGCACTTTGTCTGGCAAAGCAGCTGCCAAAGTGGCCTCTTCCCTCGGCTCAATGGCATCAGTCACTCCTTCACTAGCCCCACCATGTCCTCTTGAGGAGTCCCCCAAACTGTTTGACCACAGTGTTGGGTACATGCTCCAGGAGGATGCCCAGCGATGATGGAACACAGCTGGAGGAAGGCAGTAACGTGAGCTCAGAGAGAGGGGGTAGTAACGTGAGCCCAGAGAGAGGGGGTGCCCAACAAGGTCAGCTATCTGGCAGTCATGTTCCCCCAGCTTCAGCATACTGCCAGATTGGCTCCAGTGATGAGGAGGGAGGGGATGATGAGGTCACTGACTCCACGTGGGTGCCTGATAGGAGAGAGGAGGAGGAAGAGGAGGAGGAGGCACATCTCCAACAAGGCAGGATGCCCTCCAGGGGCCAGCTTAAGGGCAGCACACCGACTGCATCACACCGCAGAGCTCCGCATGTGCAGGGCGCGTTATTCCAAAAGTTCTTTAGTGTGGGCCTTTTTTCAGACGTGTGCAACAGATCGCACCGTTGCCATTTGCAACATATGTCTAAAGCGTATCTCGCGTGGGCAAAACATCAGCCGCTTGGGCACCACGTGCTTGACCAGACATATGTCGACCTGCCATGCAGTCTGTTGGCAAGCACACCTAAAAGACCCACACCAAAGAACAAGGCGGACCTCTCCTTGCTCCTCATCAGCTGGGATCTCCAACCCCACTATACCTTCAGTCCTCTCTGAAACCTGCAGTGAGAGGAATGAAGGTGTAGAATTAGGTGTGTCACAGCCAAGTACTTGCGGGCAATCTGCTATCGGTACACCGACGTCCGATTGTACCAGGCAAATTTCCCAGCCATCCACATGCCCAGCGGTTGAATGCTAGCTTGGCTAAATTGCTAGCACTTCAACTGCTGCCTTTTCAGTTGGTAGACTCTGCCCCCTTCCGTGAGTTTGTAGAATGTGCGGTTCCTCAGTGGCAGGTTCCCAAACGCCACTTTTTCTCACGGAAGGCGATTCCGACTCTCTACCGGCATGTGGAAGGCAATGTCTTGGCCTTGCTGCACAGAGCGGTCAGCGGTAATGTGCATATTACCGCTGACTCATGGTCCAGCAGGCATGGACAGGGACGTTACCTATCTTTCACGGCGCATTGGGTGACTTCGCTGGCAGCTGGGAAGGATGCAGGACAAGGTGCAGTAGTGTTGGAGGTTGTTCTGCCACCAGGCCTCCAAAATGTTACTACTGGTGCTTCTGACACACCTCTCTCCTCCACCCCCTCCTCTTCTTCTTCCTCCATGGCCTCTTCCTGTGCTGATTTGTCCTCGGAACCAGCAGTGCTCCGTAGGCTTTCAAGGGGCTACGCCAGTACGCAGGCAAAAAGATGCCATGCGGTGCTTGAGCTGGTGTGTTTGGGGGACAGGAGCCACACTGGGGCAGAGATTCTGTCAGCTCTGCAGGGGCAGGCTCAGAGGAGGTTGACACCACGCCAGCTTAAGCCAGGAAAGGTGGATTCCGACAATGGCACCAACCTCCTCTCCGCCCTCCGACAGGGACAACTGACCCATGTGCCCTGTTTGGCTCATGTCCTTAACTTGGTGGTGCAGTGGTTCTTGGGCAGGTATCCGGGCTTTACAGGAGGTCCTGAAGCAGGCCAGGAAACTCTGTGGGCATTTCCGCCGGTCATATAATGCCAGTGCTCGGCTGGCTGAGCTGCAAAAGGATTACAACCTGCCCAAGAACCGCCTAATCTGTGACATGCCCACCAGGTGGAACTCTACGTTGGCCATGCTGCAGCGGCTGCACACGCAGCAGAGGGCCATCAATGAGTATCTGTTGCAATATGGCACCAGGACAGGGTCAGGGGAGCTTGGATTTTTTTCCCCTTGCCAGTGGGCCATGATCAGGGATGCATGCACTGTCCTGGCACTGTCAGGGACTTGCCAGAAATAGAGGACGATCCCTGCTTCCCTCTGTACCTGTGCGTCGGTGCTCGCCAATTGCGTGTGCGCGTGTGCAAGCTAAATGACATGGCGCCATTAGGCCTTTAAAAAGCCAGCAGTTGCAATAGTGCACTGCTGTCTGATCTGCAGCTTCTGTGTTTCTTTACCTGCATCTGCTATCTGATTACCTGGACGACCCGGCTCTGCTGACTTACCTGTTATCTCCAACCCTGACCTCGGCCTGCCTTGACCCTGCTACTATTACTTGTTGTTCCGTTGCCAGACCTCTGCCTGCTTATCTGATCCTGCTCCAGTCCACCGCATTGCTCTGCCTGACCACCTGATCTGACCCGTCTCGCCTGACCCTGCACCTGCCTGCTACTTGCTCTGTGTGTTCCAGTGTTGACCTGGCTTATCTCTCCTTGCTTCAGCCTGCTACTGATCCTGCTGTCATCCGCAGTTCCAGCCTACTTGGAGGATCATCAACCAGCTACAGTGTCAACCACCACAGTCTCCACAGGCACTCCTACCCCGCTGTGTTCCCGAGACCACTGTTCCCACTCCGGTGGCTCCTGAACCAGAGCTGTATGAGAGGTCTTCTCCTACAAGTCAGACTCGTCCTCTGAGGTACGTAACAGTATCAGACAGCCATAACCGAGTCTGCAGGAGAAACCTCACCCATGGAGGAGATTGGCACACATCTTGCAGCTCTCACGCAAGCCATTAAATCCCTACAAGAAGGACATGTCAAATTGGACGAGCGGGTCCAGAACTTATCAGATTCCAGTCATGTGGCTTCAGTTTCCCCCGCTGCACCCGTACAGTCTGCCTCCGCTCCTTCCGTAGTGATGCTTCCGCCTGAACCCAGAGTTCCTGTTCCGGAAAGATTCGCAGGAGACCGCGCCAAATTCCTGGCCTTCCAAAATGCATGCCAGCTATACTTCTCTCTACAACCCCGGACTTTTTCACTTGAAGCCACCAAGGTGGGGTTTGTCATCACCCTACTCCAAGGAAAACCCCAGAGTTGGGCCCACCGACTACTCGAGCAGAACAGCGCACAGACCCACTCCTTGTTAGTCTTTTTTGAGGCCATGGCTCAGCTTTATGAGGACCCCCAGCGGACCGCCACAGCGGAAGCTGCCCTGTTTGCGCTCCAGCAAGGTCGCAGAGCGGCCGAGGACTATGTCACAGACTTTAGGCGCTGGAGCTCAGACACTCAATGGAATGATGCTGCCTTACGACACCAATTCCGTATGGGTCTTTCTGACAGCCTCAAGGATGAGCTCACCCGAGTGGGTATACCAGGTACTCTTGAAAATCTGATCACCCTGTCCATCCAAATCGATCGACGACTCCGTGAGCGTCGGTCAGAGCGGTTCACTCAGCAAAGCCGCCCCGTGTGGAGGACCCCAAGGGCGCCAGCTCCCTCTTCCAGTTACCTGGCACCAACCTGTTCAGATCCTGCCGGTCCAGTTCCAGACACTTCCAGGCCCATGCAAATAGGAGTGATACGATCAACTTTATCCCCTGAAGAACGAGCACGTCACAGACAGCACAATCTTTGCCTCTACTGTGGCGAGCCCGGCCACTACGTGCACAACTGCCCTGCCAAGATGCGCAAGTGCCCTTCTTCCATACCTGCCAACCTGTCAACTCTGTCTGCCAATGCAACCCACCTTGCTCTCCCTCTCTCATTCCAACTTCCGGGAAGAACAATAACAGTCAACGCTATTGTCGACTCCGGGGCATGTAGCTGTTTTGTCGATATCACCTTTGCCATTCAGCAACGCCTCCCGCTGCAAGAAAAGGCGCATGGACTTTCTGTCTACCTGGCCGATGGCTCTTGCATAAAGTCAGGACAAGTAACCCAGGAGACCGCTCCTTTGCCTGTTGCCATCTTCTCCCAACATAAGGAGCTGCTGACTCTGGATGCCATATCTTTGCCATTGTTCCCCGTGATCCTGGGGTTACCTTGGCTTCAGGCTCACAATCCCCAAATCAATTGGGTATCTGGGGAAGTGAGATTCCTGTCCTCCTACTGTCAGAAACATTGTATATCAAAACCCCCCAACTCACCCACTACTCTGCTGTGTATGGACTCCGATCAGAATTTATTCCAGTCAGTGCCTGAACCATACCACGAGTTCATTGATGTTTTCAGTAAACGGGGGGCTGACTCCCTTCCGCCTCACCGCTCCTATGATTGCCCAATTGAACTGCTTCCTGGAGCTGAGATCCCCTTTGGGCGCATATTTCCTTTGTCGGAAAAGGAACAGGAGGCACTAAAGGTTTACATTGATGAAAATCTGAATAAGGGGTTTATCCGCCCCTCAACCTCACCAGCAGGTGCCGGAATATTCTTTGTCACAAAAAAAGACCAGACCCTTCGCCCATGTGTGGACTACCGCGAGTTGAATAAAATCACGGTCAAAAAACGCTATCCGTTGCCCCTGGTACCTGAACTGTTCCAGAAATTACGATCTGCCATTATCTTCACCAAGTTGGATCTAAGGGGGGCCTAAAATCTTGTCCGCATCCGAGCCGGGGATGAGTGGAAGACAGCCTTTCGTACCCGGTTCGGTCATTATGAATATCTGGTCATGCCATTTGGGCTCTGCAACGCCCCTGCCACTTTCCAATATTTCATCAATGATGTATTCAGAGACTTTTTGGACATTTTTGTAATTGTCTATCTAGATGATATCTTAATCTTCTCAGGGTCCCTTGACTGGCATCGGGAACATGTCTGCAGGGTACTGAGTCGTCTTCGTCAGCATGGACTGTATGCAAAGGCAGAAAAATGCGAATTTGAGCAGCAGTGCATCCAGTTCCTAGGATTGGTGATTTCCCCAACGGGAATTAAGATGGACCCCCAAAAGGTGTCCGCTATTCTAGACTGGCCTGTACCCTTAGACAAGAAGGGAGTGCAACATTTCATAGGGTTTGCAAACTTTTACAGAAAGTTCATCAAGGGTTTTTCCGCGATAATCATGCCCATAACGCAGCTAACTAAACAAAACCTGCGATTCCATTGGAATCCCGAAGCCCAAGATGCCTTTGAAACACTCAAAAAACGTTTTACCTCAGCTCCGATCCACAGCCATCCTGACCCATCTCTACCCTACATCCTCGAGGTAGACGCCTCAGAAGTTGCTGTAGGGGCGGTCATTTCTCAACGCCAGGGTACTAAGGACCTAATGCATCCTGTGGCCTTCTTCTCACGAAAACTTTCCCCTGCAGAGAGGAACTACGATGTGGGTGATCGGGAGTTACTTGCCATCAAGGTTGCTTTAGAAGAATGGAGGTACTTGTTAGAGGGTGATGTCCATCCAGTACTCATATACACCGACCACAAGAATCTAGAGTACCTAAGATCTGCTAGACGGCTGAAACCTCGACAAGCCCGATGGGCCCTGTTTTTCTCTCGCTTTTCCTTCCACATCACGTACCGGCCTGGATCAAAAAATACCAAACCAGACGTGCTATCGCGTATGTATGACAACCCTAAGGACCTTTCTGTCCCTGACACCATCTTACCCGCAGGCAACTTTCTACTTCTTCAAACGGACCTTCTCTCCCAGATTAAGGAAGCATCCACTGATTCTTCGAGACCCCCTGGAATTACCTTGACGTCCAGAGATGGCCTACTGTGGAGGGGGAGTCAAATCTTTGTCCCTGGTGACTTGCAAGTTGGAGTGTTAAAACTTCTTCATGATCATCCACTGGCAGGGCACTTCGGGGTCCGCAAGACCCTCGCGTTGGTACGTCACACATTCTGGTGGCCAGGTCTGGAGGAGTTTTGCAAGAAATATGTAAGTACATGCCCTGTCTCTAACTGGAACAAGACAGCAAGGAGTCGGGCCTGGGGACTATTGAAACCCTTACCTGTACCGGATAGACCATGGAAGATGATCTCCATGGACTTTATAGTAGAGCTTCCATGTTCTGAAGGGTGTACCGCAATCTTTGTAGTCGTGGATCGACTCTCTAAAATGGCCCACTTCCTACCATTAAAGAGTACCCCATCCACTATGGAGACAGCCCGTGTGTTCATTAAGGAGATTGTCAGATTGCATGGAGTTCCTGCAAACATCATATCAGATAGGGGAGTACAATTTACCTCACGTTTCTGGAGAGCATTATGTAAGACCCTGAAGATCGAACTAGCTTTGTCCTCGGCCTATCACCCCAAAACGAACGGACAAACTGAGAGGACAAATCAGACTCTTGAACAATACATCAGATGTTTCACGTCCTTTGTCCAAGATGACTGGGTATCCTTACTGCCCCTAGCAGAATTTTCCTATAACAACGCCAGCCACTCAGCCACAGGGCAATCTCCCTTCTTCTCTAATTATGGTTTTCACCTGTCTTTTTTATCTGATTTTCTTCCAGAATCTCCAATTCCAGCGGTACAGAGCATGGTGGACTTCCTCAGTCGCAATAACCAAGTGTTGCAGGAAGTGGTGACCAAGGCCCAGGCAGACAGCAAGAAAGCTTTCGACAGGAAAAGGAGAGGGGAATTGGACCTGCAAGTGGACGATCAGGTATGGCTCTCCACAAATAACCTCAGGTTGGCTTGCCCTTCGAAAAAATTAGCACCCAAGTTCTTAGGACCCTTTTCGGTGAAGAGAAAAATCAACGAGGTATCGTATGAACTTTCCTTACCTGACTCTTTTAAGATACATCCAGTATTTCATGTCTCTTTACTCAAACCTGCAGTACCTGATCCCTTCCCTGGCAGAGGGTCCAGACCACCAGAACCTGTTATTATTAATGGAAGTGAGGAATACGAGGTGGAAGCCATCCTCGATTGTAGGAGACGGCAAGGTCAAGTGCAATTTCTAATTAAATGGAAAGGTTACGGTCCGGAGGATAACTCCTGGGAACCTGAACGTAACATTCATGCTAAGGAATTAATTCATGCATTTTTCCTTGCCCATCCTGAAAGAAGAGGCCGGTTAGGCATCCGGAGGCTGCCCCTTGGGGGGGGGGGGCAATGTCAGTGACTTGACAGAAACAGAGGACGATCCCTGCTTCCCTCTGTACCTGTGCGTGCCAATTGTGCGCGCGCGTGCACGCTAAATGACATGGCGCCATTAGGCCTTTAAAAAGCCAGCAGTTGCAATAGTGCACTGCTGTCTGATCTGCAGCTTCTGTGTATCTTTACCTGCATCTGCTATCTGATTACCTGGACGACCCGGCTCTGCTGACTTACCTGTTATCTCCAACCCTGACCTCGGCCTGCCTTGACCCTGCTACTATTACCTGTTGTTCCGTTGCCAGACCTCTGCCTGCTTATCTGATCCTGCTCCAGTCCACCGCATTGCTCTGCCTGACCACCTGATCTGACCCGGCTCGCCTGACCCTGCACCTGCCTGCTACTTGCTCTGTGTGTTCCAGTGTTGACCTGGCTTATCTCTCCTTGCTTCAGCCTGCTACTGATCCTGCTGTCATCCGCAGTTCCAGCCTACTTGGAGGATCATCAACCAGCTACAGTGTCAACCACCACAGTCTCCACAGGCACTCCTACCCCGCTGTGTTCCCGAGACCACTGTTCCCACTCCGGTGGCTCCTGAACCAGAGCTGTATGAGAGGTCTTCTCCTACAAGTCAGTCTCGTCCTCTGAGGTACGTAACAGGCACCATTTGAGGAGGCCACTAGGATGGTGAGCAGTGACAGTGCATGCATCAGTGACACTGTCCCTCTTGTCCACCTGTTGGAGCACACGCTGCGTGGAATAATGGAAAGGGCACTTGAGGCAGAACAGAGGCAGGAAGAGGAGGACTTCCTTACCTCTCAAGGCCCCCTTTATCCAGACAGTGTTCCTGCTGGCCCGGCTATCACACAGGAAGAGGAGGAGGAGGAGGAGGAGGAGGATTGTGTCAGCATGGAGGTGGAGACTAGCACTCAGCATCAGCAGCAGTCTTCAAGGGATCAATTACAGTCCCAAGACACCCATGGACTTGTACGTGGCTGGGAGGAGGTGGCTGTGGATCATGTCGTCCTCAGTGACCCAGAGGACTCGGCACCGAATGCCTCAGCAAACCTACGCTGCATGGCCTCCCTGATCCTGCAAAGATTGCGTAAGGATCCTCGTATTCGTGCGATCAAGGAGAGGGATCATTACTGGCTGGCAACCCTCCTTGATCCACGTTACAAGGGTAAGGTTGCAGATCTTATTTTGCCATCGCAGAGGGAGCAGAGGATGAGGCATCTTCGGGAGGCCTTGCAGAAAGGTCTGTGCAACGCGTTCCCAGAGACTGGGAGGTTACAAATTCCTGGTCCTGGACAACGTGTTGCTGAGGCTTCGGTCAGTCAAAGAAGGAGCGGTGGAGAAGGTGGCCGTCTGACCAATGCGTTCAGACAATTTTTTAGTCCGCAGCCCCAAGGTATGATCGGTTCCAGCAACCATCGCCAGCGTCTGGTTTACATGGTACAGGAATACCTAGGGGCAAGATCAGACTTGGACACCTTTCCCACTGAAAATCCTCTGGGTTACTGGGTCTTGAGGATGGATCACTGGCCAGAGCTTGCACAGCATGCAATTGAGATACTGGCCTGTCCTGCATCCAGCGTTCTTTCGGAACGCACATTCAGTGCTGCTGAAGGCTTTGTAACCAATCACAGGGTGCGCCTTTCAACCGACTCGGTCAATCGACTGACCTTCATAAAAATGAATCAGTCTTGGATCACCACGAGCTACCAGGCACCTGATGCTGATGTAACAG
The DNA here is from genome assembly GCA_029206835.1 of Rana muscosa. NCBI lineage: Eukaryota > Metazoa > Chordata > Amphibia > Anura > Ranidae > Rana > Rana muscosa. Next base: position 8,991,063 of record CM055126.1, read on the forward strand.
AATAATTTTCTTTGAAATGTCAGATCCCTTCAAGACTGCCTATGCTGATGCAGAGTGACTATACTGTTATGCTGAGTGACTATCCTCTTCCTCCTCAATAATCATGCTGATAGCTTGAAAGAACATTTTTGGTTTTGGGCACCGCCACCAGTGGCTAAGGCCCAATTTTTCCGCCCCTGTTTAACAGGGGCGTGTAATTACAATTTTTGATGCAATACTTTGCAACAGGACTCATTGCTGCGCTCTAAGTACAGTATCTGTGAGGGGTTGCAGTGTTGTGGCACCAGCACCAGTGCCTAAGGCCCAATTTTTCTGCCCCTGTTCAACAGGGGCATGTAATTACAATTCTTGATCTAATATTTCACAGCTGGGCCCATTCCTGCGCCCACCAAGAGTAACTGTGAGGACTTAGTGTTGTGGCACCAGCACCACTGCCACCACCAAAGGCCCAATTTTTCAGCCCCTTTTCAACAGGGGCATGCAATTACAATTCTTGATCTAATAATTCACAGCAGGGCCCATTCCTGCACCCTCCAAGAGTAACTGTGAGGGCTTACAGTGTTGTGGCACCAGCACCACCACCAAAGGCCCAATTTTTCCTACCACTGTTCAACAGTGGCATGTAAATACAATTCCTGATATAATAGTTGACAGCAGGGCGTTCCAGCGCCCACCAAGAGTAACTGTGAGGGCTTACAGTGTTGTGGCAACACCAACACCTAAGGGGCAAATTTCTGCAAGATATATATGGCAGGCCCCTACTTTCAAACATCCAACTTACAAACGACTACTTGCAAACGGAAGGAGACAACAGGAAGTGTGAGGAAATCTACCCCTAGGAAGGCAAATTCTCTCCTGTAAGAGTTAATATGTGAAAAAGGTGTCTCTTCTCCACTGATGCTTTATCACCAATCCTTGTTTCAATAAAAAACCCAAATTTACAAAAAACATTTGTCATTGGGATGGAAAGTGAGGTGAAATGTTCTGAACAGGTGCACAGACAGCAAAACAAATGTTACAGGGGTGATAACCCTTCCCTATGTTCTCCAAAAAGCTTAAAAATAGATTTTTTGGCTAGAGCTACACTTAAAAAATTTACCTGTTCCAAATTACAAACAGATTGTACTTAAGAACAAACCTACAGTCCGTGTCTTTTTTGCACCGCCTGTATACTGCTGTTCAGAGTATATAGGGCCTTTTTTTTATTTTAGGTGCGGGGTTCCCCTTAATATCCATACAAGACCCAAACGGGGCTGGTAATGGGTTGTGGTAGGGGTGGGTGATGGGGTAGCAATGCCATTTTTCTCAATGATTTTCATCCATATTGCCGGGACCAGACATTACATTAAAGCCGCAGTTTTAAATGGCTTTTTTTCCTTTAGAAATGTCATTTTGTGCAGGGACAGTTCTAAACACGGGAAACACATGCCACTTCACAGGCATACTTTAGACACCCCCCAGGGACGATATTTAAAGGAATATTTCACTTTTTTTTCACTTTATGCATCATTAAAAACAATGCTCCCAAAAAAACGACCGTTTTAAAAGATTCTTTTTACATTGATACATGTCCCCTTCGGCAGGACCCGGGTCCCCAAAGCCTTTTTAGGACAATAACATGCATATTAGGCGTTATAATTAGCACTTTAGATTTTGAACGTTCACGTCCATTGTATTTAATGGGGTTCTAAAGTTTGCGCGAATGTTCGGTCCGTTCGAAGGTTCTGGTGCGAACCGAACGGGGGGGTGTTTGGCTCATCCCTACTAGGATAGTGAGGGGAGGGGGTTATGTGCACGAGGAGGAGAGGCATGTAATTACCTGGAGGAGGACACCTATCATTACCTGGAGTTAACTTGGAGGGGAAGGGCATGTGTCTTACCAGGAAGTGGGCAAACCTCTGTTAATACCTTCGTAGGGGCAGAAATTTGATTTGTTAAAACTGGGGGGGGGGGCGACTTGTGTCATTACCAAGAGGGGAGGTACAAGGTTGCTAACCATCCATACTGTCATGCCTTCATTAACAAGGCTTGTAACTTTCTTATTGACTTTTTGGTTTAATTAGATTAATCTATGCTGCCATCTATTGGCTATTTTGTATAACTGCGCTATATTCATTTTAATATAGTCATTTAGAATAGCTGATTAGATTTGGTACATGCAAGCCTCCTTACTTTCAATCCCATCAGGCCTTGCATCAGTTTTCCAGCTTTTTGCTTTTTACCTTTCACCCTGGAAGCATGCACATGGACTGCTAAGATCTACGCTAGCTATCCTGATTCATCTTCGGTATGTTTACAATTTTTGTCTTCAGCTAGATAGATAGATAGGGAGGCACTAATTGTATGATCTTTTACTAATTGCATTTTGTCTGTATCTGTTACAGTTTTACTCTATCTTGTATCAATAAAAGTTCAAAAGGATTCTGCGCCTACCGGAATGCATTGGTTATGAGAGGAGTTATCAGTGTGCCCAAATACACCTCAGTCATGTGTAGTGAGGGGCATAACAGTAAAACAAAGGCTTCTAAGCACGGCCAGCATACAGATCACAAGTAAAACGAAGGCTTCTAAGCACAGCCAGCATACAGATCATAAGTAAAACTAAGGCTTCTAAGCACGGCTAGCATACAGAACGCCAGTGAGACAGCAGTGTTATCAGCTTCCATATAGCCAGACACCATGTTACAGACAAAGTCAGAGCACTTTGCGACAAAGTCAGAAGTTTACTCCACGAGCACAAAGAGGTCAGTGAAAAGCGAAACAATCACCATTGCCCGTGCAAATGCAGAATCTGCAAAAGTAAAAGCTGACTTTGCGGCAAAGGAGGCCAAAGTAAAGGCTGCGTTCACCGAAAAGGAGATGCAAATGAAATTAGAGAAGCTACGCATAGAAGCTGAATTAGAGAAGCTACGCACAGAAGCTGAGTTAGAGAAGTTGGCTGTAGAGAAGGAAGCAGCAGCAGCAGTCGCTGAGGCAGACATCTTAGAGGAATTTGCCACCCCCACCAGTGAGCGGCTGAGCAACGTGTTTGGGGAACAATCCGTTCCTCACGACAGTACAGAGCGTACCTCAGAATATGTGCGGCGACACGCCGAACCAGACAACTGCCTGCTTACAGCGCCAAGAGCAGAATCAACCCCCGCCATTCACACGCCTTATGTCAAGCAAGAAAGTAAACCCGCACTCAGTCTGGATGCAGAATGTGCTGAAAACTGACTATCAAAACACTACGTCACAGTTGACCAAATCGAAAATGAAGAACGACAGGTTAAAAGACACAGCGACAGTATCCCTGATAACTGCAACTACCCACCAAGTTCCTGGCACAATAGAGCGCCCCATGGCTACTCACACAACGATCAAGGTATGTCAGATTTCTTCAAGTTCTTAGCACAACGTGAACTGTTAGCAAAGGGACTTGCAAAGTTTAACGATCGCCCTGAAAGTTATAGAGCATGGCGTTCGTCCTTCAAAAATGCAACTAGGGATCTTGATTTAAAGGCAAGTGAGAAAGTCGATCTCTTAGTCAATTGGCTGGGGAATGAGTCATCAGAGCATGCAAGGAGAATCAAAGACATTAACATTAATTACCCAACCAAAGGGCTGAGCATGATATGGGAGAGTATTGATGAATGTTACGGTTCCCCAAAAGTTAAAGAAAACTCCCTTTTTTAAAAGAATAGAGGACTTTCCCAAGATTCCTAACAAAGGCTATCAGAAGCTGAGAGAATTGAGCTAGTGACAGAACTCCATATAGCCAAAGCAGAAGGAGACTTGCCAGGCCTTGCCTTTCTGGACACAGCCCGTGGCGTTAACTCTATAGTGCAAAAGCTACCTTACAACCTTCAAGAAACCTGGGTTACACAAGGCTCCGACTACAAGCAAAAGCACAACGTCCCCTTCCCACCATTCTCTTATTTTGTGGACTTTATTCGCCATCAAGCAAAGATTAAAAGTTATCCTAGTTTTGACATTTCATCATCTGACTCTGCTTTCCCTAGGTCAAGTAAGCCTGCTCCAACCCGCAACTTCAAAGACGCACCTATTGCAGTACGCAAAACAAGTGTGTCTACAGCTCAGAATCCAAGCAGAGAGTGTCCTCTTCACAGGAATCCTCATTCGTTGTTAAAGTGCAGAGGTTTTAGAGAAAAGACTTTCCAAGATCGCAGAACCTTCCTCAAAGAAAACAGAATTTGTTACAGGTGCTGCGCATCAACTTCTCACCTTGGGAAAGACTGCAAGGTGAGCACCAACTGCTCTGAGTGCAACAGCACAGAGCACAACACAGCTCTTCATCCAGGGCCAGCGCCATGGACTCTTACCCCCTCACCCCAGGTGGAAGAGCATGGCGGGTCGCAACAAGACACAGTACCTCCTGTAGTTACACCCCAGTGCACCCAAGTCTGTGGAGAAGGTCTGTCTAACAAATCCTGCTCTAAGATTTGTCTTGCTACAGTTTACCCCACGGGTCGCAATAGAAAAAGCAGTGAAGCTATACGTGATCTTGGACGATCAAAGCAACAGATCACTCGCTAGGTCAGCCTTCTTTGACACCTTCAAAATCAAGGAAGCCAGTTCTTCATACTTACTCAAGACTTGCACAGGGGTAAGCGAAGAAACTGGGAGAAGAGCCATTGGTTACCAATTTGAATCCTTTGATGGTCAGACAACCCTGCCTTTGCCAACTCTAATCGAGTGCAATCAGTTCCCAACGGACAGAGAGGAGATCCCTACACCAGAGGTGGCACTTCATCACGGACATCTGAAGGGCATAGCACATCTCATCCTCAAACTGGATCCCCAGGCTGAGATGGCGCTTCTCCCTGGGAGGGACATCATCAGTTTACAAGGTGAAAAAACAAATCAATGGTCCCCACAACTCCCCCTATGCCCAGAAGATAGGTCTAGGATGGGTCATCATAGGCAATGTATGCCTATGGAGCGTTCACAAACCAACCAGCGTGAACTCTCTCTTTGTAAAGACACTAGAAGGCGGGCGTCCATCCCTATTTCAGCCTTGCACCAACAGATTCCTCATAAGAGAGAAGCCTGCCAGTGTAATTCATTCCAACCCTTACACCGCTAATCTTCTTTGTGATGAAGACAGAGATCATTTAGGGTGCTCAGTTTTCCAAAATACTAAAGAAGGTCACAAAACTGGCCCATCTATTGAAGATCATATCTTCTTGGAGATAATGAGACAGGGATTCTACAAAACCAATGAAAAAAGCTCGGTGGCACCCCTGCCTTTCAAAGCGCAGAGACCCTGTCTCGCTAACAACAGAGAACAAGCTTTGAAGCGCTTTTCTTCCCTCAGATCCAATTTTCAAAAGAAACCAGAAATGAAAGGACACTTCTTCTCATTCATGAGTAAGATGTTTGAGAATGACCATGCTGAGATAGCTCCACCTCTAAAAGACGATGAAGAGTACTGGTACCTGCCAATCTTCGGCGTCTACCACCCCAAGAAGCCAGGTAAAATCCGGGTAGTGTTTGACTCCAGCTCTCGGCATCAAGGAGTTTCATTAAATGATGTCCTCCTAAAGGGACCAGATCTCAACAACACACTTCTTGGTGTCCTCATCAGATTCCGCAAGGAAGCAGTTGCCATAGTTGCAGACATTCAGCAAATGTTTCACAGCTTCCAAGTCAAGGAAGAACACAGGAACTTCTTGAGATTCCTATGGTTCAAAGACAATGACCCTACTAAAAACATTACAGAATACCGCATGAAAGTGCACGTTTTAGGTAACAGTCCATCCCCTACTGTTGCCATTTATGGACTTAAGCTATCTGCCCAAGAAGGTGAGAAAGATGGTGTAACGGCACCCCAAATATGAAGGGGGTTAACGCCATTTCCTCTGTCCCCTCTCCTGGACACACATCCACTCGCTACCAATCTTCCACAGCCAAACGACCCCTTCCCATAGGAATTAATCCTTCTGAAGAACGAGACGCACTCGGTATCTTCCTAGATCGAATGCCTTTATTGAGAAACATTGTAACTTTTATATACATCCAATACTGCATTAGTTTAACATGAACAATGGCCTAGCTCCACCCACACATCACAAGACTCAACACATCATCCTGACGTCTGTTAGGCTTCAAAAGATCCCACACAATAGAATATAACGATCCCCAATACACATCTTATCACAAAGTGTTGGCAGCCAGTCTGTCTGCCGGATACCATACACACAGGCATAGTGTTAATTATCTCTATTCACACCAGACCTTCCCAAGTCATAATGAACAATAGAATGCAAATCACCTTAATTCCTCCCAGCAATGATTACACAAAGGCAGGGGCTGGGGGTGATGACATTAGCATCTAACAGTATGTGTCCCAACATCATGAAGGCGTCACTTTTCAATTACCCTGTTGAGGTCATAATCAAACAGTAAATAGTTCTTTGCAGATATCCTGAGGAATATGGTGGATCAATATTACAGACCCAATCTAGATAAAATGTATGTACAGCATTGAATATGGCTATCATAGACCATATTGTGTTTTTTTCCATTCACCCTGTGTCCAAAGTGACCCCCCCTGTCACACTTCTCCCCTTTCGGCAGGAGACTAACAGAGGAGGGAACCCCAGACGGGTTGACTCCGCAGTTAGTCCATAGGTCCATTCTTCCGATGTCTGGATAACCCATCAACATTGCACTAGGAGCCCGGGAGGACGTCTGTTTGCCGGGACAACCCATCAGCATTGCCGTTTTGCTTACCGGGTCGGTAGCTGATGGTGAAGTTGTAAGGTTGTAGGGCTAAGCCCCACCGCAGCAACCTGCCATTGTCTCCGGAGACCCGGTTAAGCCAGACCAATGGGTTGTGGTCGGTGACCAGTGAAAATTCCTGTCCGTATAAGTAAGGGTTCAGCTTTTTAAGGGCCCAGACCAGGGCCAAACACTCCTTCTCCACTGCTGCATAGCTCACTTCCCGGGGTAATAGCTTTCTACTCAGGTATGCGACAGGGTGTTCTCCCCCATCCTCCCCAACTTGGCTCAGCACAGCCCCCAGTCCAAACATGGAAGCATCTGTGTGGACAAGAAAACGTTTGTTAGGTACTGGGGCAGCCAAGACAGGGGCATTTACAAGGGCTTGCTTGAGGGCTAGAAATGCGGATTCACAAGCTGGAGACCACAGGACCTGCCTAGGTAAATTCTTTTTCGTCAGGTCAGTCAGGGGTTTGGCGATAGCACTATAATTAGGGACAAAACGTCGGTAGTACCCTGCAGTTCCCAAGAAGGCCAATACCTGGGTCTTAGTACGGGGCGTGGGCCAGTTAGCTACTGCCTCTACCTTGGCTGGCTCTGGTCTCTGGTTCCCACACCCCACTCGGTGTCCCAAGTACTGCACCTCCGCCATCCCTAGATGGCACTTGTCTGGTTTCAAGGTCAGGCCTGCGGCCCGAATTTTGTCCAGAACTACTCCTACGTGAACCAGGTGCTCCTCCCAAGACCTACTGTAGATCGCAATGTCGTCCAGATATGCATATGCAAAATCCTGGAAGCCATCGAGGAGCCTATCCACCATACGTTGGAAGGTCGCCGGGGCATTTTTCATCCCAAATGGCATGACCTTAGACTGGTACAGGCCAAATGGGGTAACAAATGCCGACTTGGGGATAGCATCCTCGGCCAGGGGGATCTGCCAATAACCTTTACACAGGTCTATTGTAGTTAAATAACGTCCCCTGGCTATACGATCTAGCAGTTCATCTACCCTGGGCATCGGGTAGGCATCGGTGGTGGTCTTCTCGTTGAGTCGCCTGTAGTCCAGGCAGAACCGGGTAGTCCCATCTTTCTTAGGCACCAGGACTACAGGCGAGGCCCAAGGGCTGTCAGAAGGCTCAATGACTCCTAACTGAATCATCTCCTGTATCTCCTTCCGCATTTCCTCTCGGACTGCTTCAGGGATACGGTAGGGGGGCTGTCGAAGTGGTGTTTGTCCAGGGGTCTCTACCTTATGCACAGCCAGGGTCGTATAGCCCGGTTTTTGGGAGAACGTCGCCTGTTTTTCCCACAGAAGCCTCTTAGCCTGTTCCTTCTTTGGGGGGCTTAACCGGTCTCCTAGCTGTACAAGGCTAATGAGGTCAGTCTGGGGCTCTCTCTCTAGTAAGTCAGGGAGGGGTTAACCTTCTGAGTCGTCCGCAGCAGGGGCACATACTGCAGCAATATCCTCCTGCCGTTCCTGATACTCCTTCAGCATGTTCACATGAAAGGTTTGCTGGATTCTTTCATCTGCACAGCTGGCAATGACATAGGTAGTATCACATACCTGGGCTACTACTTTATACGGGCCCTGCCAAGATGCCTGCATCTTGTCGGTCTTCACAGGCTTGAGCACTAAGACCTTCTGCCCAACCTGGAAGACCCGCTGTCGGGCCCCCCGGTCATACCATCTCTTCTGTCTTCCCTGGGCCGCCTGGAGATTCTCCCTTACCATCAGAGACAGTTGCTCCATGCGGTCCCTGAGTTCCAGAACATAGGGTACTATGGGGGTCCCTTCTTGCTCTGTCTCTCCCTCCCAGTGTCCTCTGATGAGATCGAGGGGTCCACGGACCCTTCTCCCATAGAGCAACTCGAAGGGCGAGAACCCAGTAGATTCCTGGGGTACCTCTCTGTACGCAAATAACAGGTGAGGCAGGAATCTCTCCCAGTCTCTGCAAGAGTCCGAAAAGGTCCTCAGCATTTGCTTGAGGGTCCCGTTAAAGCGTTCGCAGAGACCATTAGTCTGGGGGTGGTAGGGGGAGCTCAGCAAGGGCTTAATATTGCACACCTTGCACAACTGCTGGGTGAGTACCGCGGTAAACTGGGTTCCCTGGTCAGAGAGAATCTCCTTAGGGAACCCCACTCTGGTAAAAATCTTAACCAGAATGCAAATCACCTTAATTCCTCCCAGCAATGATTACACAAAGGCAGGGGCTGGGGGTGATGACATTAGCATCTAACAGTATGTGTCCCAACATCATGAAGGCGTCACTTTTCAATTACCCTGTTGAGGTCATAATCAAACAGTAAATAGTTCTTTGCAGATATCCTGAGGAATATGGTGGATCAATATTACAGACCCAATCTAGATAAAATGTATGTACAGCATTGAATATAGCTATCATAGACCATATTGGGGTTTTTTCCATTCACCCTGTGTCCAAAGTGCCCCCCCCCCCCTGTCACAGATGGGACTTTGAATGAAGTATGTGTGGGATAAGCTTTTGGGGGAGCTCATTTGGTGCCAACTACCAGGCGGCTCTTCCGCATTGGTGTTGACTCCTCCCCTCCCTGGAAGCTCGCGTGCGTGACGTTGGCGGGGTCCCTGGATGGCGGCGCCTACATAGGTGCGTCATCTGTGGCTGGCTCAGGCACTTGGCTTTCTGCACTTCACAGCACAACACGTAGATTACAGGTATCCCTCCCTCAGTTGCCCCTTGTCCTTCCCATCACTCATTCCCTCATTTCTCAATTCCAACTGGTGGTAGTTGTTAGGACTTATCCCCATGCCCTTTTTGGCCTTTTGCTTAGTTTTAGTGTGTATGCCCCTCCCCCCCCACCCCATCACATTTCACCATATCTTTTGCTTTGCTTAGCTAGCAAATTCCCCCCCCCCCCCTTTTTTCTTGCTCTTCACACTTCCAACACATATTACTCCTTAAATAATACAATACATGCATTTATTATATTTCATTTTTTATAGTCACGACTTCATGTCTCGACATCCTCCTTTGCCTGGTGCCTCTCCATCCATGGTGCGCCCTGTGTTGGGGGCCATTGCCGTGAAGGACCCTGCCTCAGTCCCTGGTGGGACCATTCCCCGCTTTTGGAGGCGCAGATGACCCAGCCTCCATGCCGGTCTCACATGGATACCCTGTAAGTACCATCTGGAACTCTGACTACATGTTCACTGTTTCTTCATATGCAGATGCACTGGATCAACCTGTAATGCAACTATGTGATTATATCATTACAGAGACACAATACACGTTAGCTCCTGACGAGCGACATCTAATTTGCAAAACGCGTAGAGCCACCAATATCGTGTTTCTATCATGTGTCACTACAGCAATCTCACAATGCATCAATTCATTTCTGTTTGTATACTCTGGTCCTTGTTATATTTTTGTCTTGTTATTATTCATTTATACATTAAAACTATTGAATTTTTATTTTCCTACCCTTCTTGTTGTTCATCAATCATGTGTAACCTTATAGGTACCGATACATGGGTATATTCATGAACTCCTTATCAATCCAATACTGTTATGTATGATTTGATTATGTGAAGTTAGAAAGCATACAATATACCCTTGACATGTTGGTTATTCCGTATTAATCCAATCCTTATCCCACACATACTTCATTCAAAGTCTCGCCCTTTGTTGCTCTCTCCTTTCTACAAATATAGGGATGGAGATAAATGACTCGTCATTACCTCATTTAAAGTCCCACCAATTCTGCTTTTTTATCAAGGTGAGAAAGATGTTACACAGTTTATTGAAAGAGACTTTTATGTAGATGATGGTCTGAAATCACTTTCTTCACCCGAAGCTGCAATAAGTCTACTCAAGAGGACTCAAAGTACACTTGCCTCTTCAAATCTCAGACTGCAAGATAGCATCAAACAGCAAGGTCGTTATGGAGGCCTTCCCTTCCCAAGATTATGCCAGTGACTTCAAAGATCTGGACTTATGCCCCATACACACAATCGTTTTTCATGCCGTTAAAAATGCCATTTCTAAAAATGGGCATTAAAACCGATCGTGTGTATGCTCCAGAGCATTTTTAACGACGTGAAAAACGGGCATTAAAAATTTCGAACATGCTCTATTTTTTCACGTTGTTTTTCATGTTGTTTTTTTTAACGACGTGAAAAACGATAGTGTGTATGCTTTTACAAGGTGAAAAAAAACGCGCATGCTCAGAATCAAGTATGAGACGGGAGCGCTCGTTCTGGTAAAACTAGCGTTTGTAATGGAGATAGCACATTCGTCACGCTGTAACGGACTGAAAAGCACAAGGCTGAAAAGCGCGAATCGTCGCTCAACAATCTTTACTAACATGAAGGGTGGCGCCATCCGAACGGAACTTCCCCTTTATAGTGCCGTCATACGTGTTGTACGACACTGCGCTTTGCTTGAACGTTTTTTAAAATGATCGTGTGTACGCAAGACAGGCTTGAGAGGAAACATGAAAAAAACGACGAGAAAAACGTCGGTTTAAAAAATGGCATGAAAAACGATCGTGTGTACGCCGCATTAGCTACAGACTCCCTTCCTATGCAACGCAGCCTAGGACTCAACTGGGTCCTCAAGTCTGACACCCTTACCTTTCAGGTTGACCAAGAGCCAAAGCCCTTCACACGGCGAGGTGTCTTATCCACCATCAACAGCCTGTATGATCCACTTGGGTTTGCAGCACTGGTTACCGTCCAAGGTAAGATTCTGCTTAGAGAGCTCACCGCAGACACATGTGATTGGGATTCTCTACTACCTCCTGAGAAAGAGATAATATGGGTAACATGGAGAGACTCTTTAAAGACTTTATCCAACCTACACGTACATAGACCATACACCCACTTTCCTCCTGCAAGGGTTCAGTCTAGAAAGTTATGTGTATTCTGCGATGCTTCAGTTAAAGCAATAGGAGCAGTAACCTACCTCAAGTCAGTAGACATCGAGGGCCAAATTCATATTGGGTTTGTTATGGGCAAGGCCAAGCTAGCACCATGTCCTGAAACCACTATTCCAAGATTGGAACTGTGTGCTGCTGTACTAGCAGTAGAACTAGCAGAACTTATTACATCTGAGATGGATCTAGAACTCAAGGACACAGAGTTTTACACAGACAGCAAGGTAGTGTTGGGCTACATTTACAACGAAAGTTGGAGATTCTGTGTCTATGTACACAACAGAGTCCTTAGAATCAGGAAGTCAACACAGCCCACCCAGTGGCGTTATGTCTCAACTGATCATAATCCAGCAGATCATGCTACAAGGTCTGTGCCAGCATCCCGTCTCAAAGACACTACATGGCTCACAGGACCACCCTTTCTTTACAAACCAGTGCCTACCACTCCAGTAAAGGAGACATATGTACTGTTAGAACCTGAATTTGACTCAGATATCCGTCCTCAGGTTTCCACGCTACATACAACAATTTCTAACCAACTGTTGGGATCCAAGCCCTTCCATAAATTCTCCACTTGGAAGTCCTTACAAAGAGCTACAGCTTGCTTGGTTCACATAGCCAGATCCTTCAGAGGCACCCCTACAAGACCAAGTCGTTGCAAAGGTTAGCATTACTGCCACAAGCCATACACAGTAGATGAGCTCACAGAAGCAATAAATGTAATCATCCGCTGTATCCAACAAGAGACTTATGCACTAGCACTAGAATGTCTTCAAAATTACAAGAGCATTCCAAAGAACTGTCCTCTAAGGAAACTCAACCCCTTTATAGACAATGAAGTACTGTTAAGAGTTGGAGGGCGCATCTCAAATGCAGGACTTGATAGTGGTGAAAGCAATCCTGTCATAATACCAAATAACCATGTTGCTTCTTTACTTGTGGAACACTACCACATACAGACAAAACACCAAGGACGTTTGTTCACGGAAGGAGCCTTGCGTGTAGCTGGACTCTGGATAGTGGAAGCCAAGAGACTTGTGAGTAAAACCATTTTCAAATGTATCACCTGTCGTAAGCTTTGTGGTATGTTTCAAACCCAGAAAATGGCCAACTTTCCTGCAGACCGACTCAGTACAGAACCCCCTTTTACAAACGTCAGTCTTGATGTGTTTGGGCCTTGGACTGTCATCACACGACAAACCAGAGGAGGCAGTGCCAACAGCAAACGCTTGGCTGTCATGTTTACTTGCATGTGCATCAGAGCTGTACACATAGAAGTAACTGAATCCTTAGACACATCCAGCTTCATCAATGCCCTGAGACGTTTCATCTCTATTAGAGGCCCTGTCAAACACATACGCTCTGATAGAGGAACCAACTTTGTTGGAGCTTGCAAAGAATTGAATATCACTTCAAACCTTGACACAGAACGTGTAGAGAGACACCTTTCAGAACAAGGTTGTACATGGACATTTAACCCCCACACTCTTCTCACATGGGAGGTGCCTGGGAGTGTATGATTGGTATAGCTCGAAGAATCTTAGGTTCAATGTTTCTACAATTGGGAACTTTGAAACTCACACATGAGACTCTGACAACTTTCATGGCTGAAGTATCAGGTATAATGAATGCCAGACCCTTGACATCTATGCCCAATGATCCTGAAGACACATTCCACTTTGCTCACTCAGAAAGTTGAGGTGATCACAGCTCCTTCAGTCAATCTGGACCCAAAGGACTTATACAGATGTCAATGGAAAAGAGTACAAGTCTTAGCTTACACCTTTTGGAACAAGTGGAAGAAACAATACTTATCTAATCTACAGACCAGGAACAAATGGCAAGACAGCAAGCCCAACTTAGAGTCTGGTGCCATTGTTCTCATTAAAGACTCTCAATCAAGGAGAAATGAGTGGCCTTTGGGTTTGATAACCCAAGTGTTTCCCAGTGAAGATGGAAACGTCAGGAAAGTTGAACTCAGTCATTAGGCAAGGCCAGCCTAAACTTTACCTCAGACCTGTTTCTGAACTTATTTTGTTACTCTCCTCTGGAGTGCCATGATATGTGGTATCCGTGGGAAAAAACGCGGGGTGTGTCATGCCTTCATTAACAAGGCTTGTAACTTTCTTATTGACTTTTTGGTTTAATTTGTTTAATCTATGCTTCCATCTAATGGCCATTTTGTATAACTTCGCTATATTCATTTCAATATAGTCATTTAGAATAGCTGATTAGATTTGGTACATGCAAGCCTCCTTACTTTCAATCCCATCAGGCCTTGCATCAGTTTTCCAGCTTTTTGCTTTTTACCTTTCACCCTGGAAGCATGCATATGGACTGCTAAGATCTACGCTAGCTATCCTGATTCATCTTCGGTATGTTTACTATTTTTGTCTTCAGCTAGATAGATAGATAGGGAGGCACTAATTGTATGATCTTTTACTAATTGCATTTTGTCTGTATCTGTTACAGTTTTACTCTATCTTGTATCAATAAAAGTTCAAAAGGATTCTGCACCTACCGGAATGCATTGGTATGATAGGAGTTATCAGTGTGCCCAAATACACCTCAGTCACGTGTAGTGAGGGGCATAACACATACATGTATGGACAGTTTGTAAAAATCTCCCAATTTTTACCCGGTCTGTAAATGTCTGGGAATGGCAACCGCTGCTGTGCTGGTAAAAAAAAATATGGCCATGGGTCGGCTTCACAACTACGCATGCACAGTTCCAAAAGCAGCAGAATGGTGCTTGGGTTCAGGATGGGCTTGAGGTGGGCTTGGGTGGGCGCAGTGACATCATGGTGGTTGGCGACTTTTCCTAAATGAAAGTCTGAATGGAAGAAGTAGAGTGGGAGCTCTGCCCTGGGACTCAAAGTTTGAAGAGGATCAAATGCAAAGCCTACCCTCAGTGCACTGCACCCAGCGAGCAGTTATGGAGGTCAGTGTGAATGACATGACAGCTCCAGCCAAAAGGTCTCACAGTCTGTGGGGGGGGGGGGCAGGTCACTGATGTAAGAGGGTAGTAATATAGAGCTTCCCCTTTATATCAAACCCCCCACTTGAGCATATTCACTCTACGGAAGGTGGTCTGTGGCCTTTACATCAGAGTTTGCAGGATTCCCCTTTACAGTGCAAGGGGAAACTACAGTATCTCACAATTGGGCAGTTTCCACAAAATCTTTTGAATTACCCTCTCAATATGTAAATAAATCTATGAAATAACTCTTTAGCCACTTGGAGTATCTTGGCCCATAATGGCAGTGTCTTGGTGGGCAGTGGAAGCGGCGGGTGGTAGTGGGGGGCCCCAGGTCAACTTTTGCATTGGGGCCTACAAGCTTTAAGCTATGCCTCTGTATATACAGTATCTCTCTCTATCTCTCTATCTATCTCTCTATCTATCTCTATCTCTATCTCTCTATCTCTATCTCTCTGTAGTGCCAAAACTGTGAGTTTACTCCATGCCAGAAATAGTTTTCAGGGCTATCCGCCCCACTTTTACTTAAAAGAAGGTTAAAACTTCATACAGGTATATCTTCCCATGCAGGGGGTTCTCACCATCAATACAAACAAAACATAACACTCAGCCTCCTGGCTCTCTTGACAGCTTTATTGCTATGATTAGTACCTCTGGGTCCTCCTGACCATTATTACCTTTTGGTCCTCCTGACTAGGGATGAGCCGAACAACCCCCCGTTCGGTTCGCACCAGAACCTTCGAACGGACTGAACGTTCGCGTGAACTTTAGAACCCTATTAAATACAATGGATGCGAGCGTTTGAAATCTAAAGTGATAATTATAACGCCTAATATGCATGTTATTGTCCTAAAAAGGGTTTGGGGACCCGGGTCCTGCCAGAGGAGACATGTATCAATGTAAAAATAATCTTTTAAAACGGTCGTTTTTTCGGGGGCAGTGATTTTAATGATGCATAAAGTGAAAAAAAAGTGAAATATTCCTTTAAATATCGTACCTGGGGGGTGTCTAAAGTATGCCTGTGAAGTGCCACGTGTTTCCCGTGTTTAGAACTGTCCCTGCACAAAATGACATTTCTAAAGGAAAAAAAGCCATTTAAAACTGCTTGCGGCTTTAATGTAATGCCTGGTCCCGGCAATATGGATGAAAATCATTGAGAAAAAATAGGATTTTTGTACTCACCGTAAAATCCTTTTCTCTGTAGTTCACTGACTGACACAGCTCCTTTACTTTAGACCATTGGGTTGTTATGCCACCTTCAGGAGAGGACTAGGCAGAACATGTTAACATGTACAAAAAAACAGAACTTTCTAGTTCCGCCCAAGGGGCGGTCCCTTCAGTAACAACCCCCCAGCCTGCACCTTGCAGCCTCAGTACGTCAACAAGCAGTATAACGTAAAAAATAGGAGGGGTGGGTGCTGTGTCAGTCAGTGAACTACAGAGAAAAGGATTTTACGGTGAGTACAAAAATCCTATTTTCTCTTACGTTCACTGACTGACACAGCTCCTTTATTTTAGACCATCGGGACGTCCCCAAGCAGTGTCAAACGAGGGGTGGGAAAAGCATAAAAAACTTCACCCACAAAAACAGAAGTGCTCCCTAACAGGGGAGACACCACCTTATCTAACCGCCTCAGAACTTGTGGTAACAATGCAACAGTGCATTGACTGAAAAGCAACTGTGGTTCTTGCCAAAAATCAAGTGCAATTGCAAATTACACGGCCGCCTGCAAAACTTTGCGGCCAAAACAGGCATCAGCCGATGCACTGACATCTACTTTGTAGAATTTTGTAAAAGTATGAACAGACGACCAAGTCGCCGCTTTACACACTTGAGCGACAGACGCTTGATGTCGGAAAGCCCAAGAGGTTCCAATTGCCCTGGGGGAATGGGCCGTGACCGGAAAGGGGGGCACCTGCCCCTTCAAGGCATAGGCCTGAACCACAATCTGTCTGATCCACCTGGAAATGGTGGCCGACGAGACCGCCATGCCTTTTTTCGGACCAGCTACCGAAACAGAGAGTCTGACTTCCGAAAGGGAGCTGTGGCAGACAAATATACCTCTAACGCCCGGACCACGTCCAGGGAATGGAGGGCTACTTCCTTGGGATGTGTCGGTCTAGGACACAGAGATGGTAATACAATGTCTTCATTGATGTGGAACGCCGAAACCACCTTCGGCAGAAAAGAAGGTTGCGGACGCAACACCACCTTATCCTTATGGATAACCAGATAAGGTGACTTGCAAGACAAAGCCGCTAGTTCCGACACCCTCCTGGCCGATGTAATGGCCACAAGAAAAACAACCTTTTGGGAAAGAGTCAACAAGGGAATCTCTCTGATATTCTCAAACGGCGGCTTCTGAAGCGCCGACAACACCAGGTTCAGATCCCACGGGGGTAACGGTGGACGCACCGGAGGAACTACATGCTGAACCCCCTGAACAAAGGTGCTCACCAGAGAGTGAGATGCCAGGGGTCGCTGAAAAAAGACAGCCAAGGCCGATATTTGTCATTTAATGGTGCTTAACGCCAATTTCCTGTCAACTCCTCGCTGCAGAAACAGCAAGACCCTAGATACGGAATAGGAATGCAGACGCCAGCCTTTCTCCTCACACATAGCGATGTAGGCCTTCCAGGTACGATGATATATCTTCCGAGACGAAGATTTCCGAGCTCTCAACATAGTTGAAATCACCGAGTCCGATAGGCCCCGGTTCCTTAGCACCTGGCTCTCAACAGCCATGCCGTTAAACCCAGCGATGGTAAAGCAGGATGGAGAATCGGACCTTGAGATAAAAGGTCCTCTCGTAACGGCAGATGCCAGGGGGCGTCCGCCACCAGGCGCACTAGGTCTGCGTACCAGGGACGTTGAGGCCAATCTGGGGCAATCAGAATGACTGGAATCCCCTCGATCCCCACTCTGCGGAGCAGACGTGATAGTAGCTTGAGCGGAGGAAAAGCATAGATCAGTTGGTACTGACCCCACGGAGCTACCAGCGCGCCTGACGCGTCTGCCCAAGGATCTCTTGTCTTGGACACGAACCTCTGCACCTTCCGATTGAGACGGGAAGCCAGGAGATCCACGTCCGGTGTGCCCCATCGCAGGCACAGCAGCCTGAACACATCCGGATGCAGCGCCCATTCTCCTGGGTCCAGCATCTGGCGACTTAGGTAGTCCGCCTGCCAATTCTCCACTCCTGGGATGTAAATGGCCGACAGGGCCGGTACATGTCGCTCTGCCCACTGAAGGATGTGAGCGACTTCCCGTGCGGCGGCCGCGCTTCTCGTTCCTCCTTGATGATTGACATATGCCACTGCCGTGGCGTTGTCGGACTGGATCCTGATCGGACGTCCTCGAAGTCTCATTGACCACGTGGAGAGGCATAGCCTGATCGCACGTAGCTCGAGCACATTGATCAGCAACTTGGATTCCTCCTCCGACCAGAGGCCCTGGGACGACTGTACTCCCAGTACTCCACCCCAGCCGGACAGGCTGGCGTCCGTCGTGATCACTGTCCAATGTAGAGGTAGGAACGACTTCCCAGACCGAAGTGCCGGGGATCTCAGCCACCAGAGCAGGGAGTCCTTGACCAACCGGCTCACCTGAATCTGCCGATCCAGGGAGAACAGAGATTTGTCCCATTTTGTCAAGATCTCCTTTTGCAAGACTCTGGTGTGAAACTGAGCATATGCTACTGCCTCGAAGGAGGCCACCATGAGCCCCAGGACTCGCATGCAGAAGCGTAGGGACGACCACCTGCGGTTCACCAACAGGTTTACCGCGGCTCTGAGAGTCTGTAGCTTGTCTGGAGGGAGAAACACTCTCGCTTCTATGGAGTCCAGCAGTAAGCCCAGGTACTCCAAACGCTGAGTCGGTAAGAGTACCGACTTTTTTAGGTTCAACAGCCACCCAAAATCCTGCAGGGTCTGCATGGTGATCGCCACATCCTCCTTTAATTCTGAGGCGGAAGATGCTCTCAGGAGGAGATCGTCTAGGTAGCCTACGATCGCGATCCCGCGTTGTCGCAACAACGCCAGAACTGGAGCCAATACCTTGGTAAAGACTCGGGGGGCTGATGCCAAGCCAAAAGGGAGAGCCACGAACTGGTAGTGGGCATCCCCAACCGCAAATCATAGAAACTTCTGATGCTGAGGGCATATGGGTATGTGTAGGTACGCATCCTGGATGTCCAAGGACGCCAGGAAGTCCCCTTGATGGAGTGCAGTGACTACTGAGCGAACTGATTCCATTCTGAACCTCTGTACCTTCACGAAGCAATTGAGAGCTTTTAGGTCCAAGATTGGACGCACACCTTCCTTTTTGGGAACTACAAACAGATTGGAGTAGAACCCCTGGAATTTTTCCGGCTCTGGAACAGGTACTATCACCCCGTGATTCAGCAAGTCCCTGACCGCCCCCATGAGGGCCTCCCAGCGAGCCGGAAGCACGGGTATGCTGGAGGGAAAGAATCTGTTTGGTGGCCAAGAGAGGAACTCTATCCTGTAGCCAGAGGAAATCAGTTCGCAGACCCATCGGTCGGATAGCCGAGAGGCCCACCGGGCTGCAAACTCCCGAAGGCGACCCCCCAGGCGGGCGGGGGCAAACCTTCATGCGGTAGCGCCTTTGCTCGCAGGCTTGTTAGGCTTGCGGTTCCAGGGACGCTTCTGTCCCTCAGAGGTTGTCCTGTCGGGCTGGGGACGTTTAGCCGAAGCCCCGGAGGGACGAAAAAGCCGCTTGTGAGCGGAAAAAGAGGGCCCTTGCCTACGGTGTGGCTCCTTAGCCTTCCTGGTCTGCGGAAGTAAGGTACTCTTCCCACCGGTGGCATCCTTAATGATGTCATCCAACGAAGCTCCAAAGAGCCGTTCGCCAAGGAAGGGTAAATCCGTCAAAGCTTTTTTAGATGCCTGGTCCGCAGACCAGCATTTTAGCCAAATCAGGCGCCTCAGCACCACTGCTGACACTGAAGCCCTGGATAACAGAGGGAGGGTATCCAGGGCTGCGTCACAAACGTACTTAAGGCCTTGCACTAACTGGTCCGCTAGTTCTACGCAGACAGGAGAAGCCTGTTGTTCCCCCAATTCGCGGTGCAAAAGTTTTGCCCACTCGGTCAGTGTCTGTGACACAAGCGCGGAGGCCAGTACTGGTCGCATCGCTGACCCCACAACCATAAATAAGGAACGGGCCACTGCCTCGGCCTTCCTGTCCGTGGGGTCCTTAAAGGCAGGAGTCCCCTCTACCGGGATCGTGGTTACCTTATTTAACCTGGATACAGGGGGGTCCACGACCGGAGGAGCCGACCATTTCTTAAGAAGGCTCTCCTCAAAGGGGTAACGCACCGCCATATATCTTGGGACCGAAAAGGTCCGTTGCGGAACGCCGCCATTCCTTGTATATAAACTTATCGAAATAAGTCAGATACGGAAACACCTTAGGTGTACGGGCTTACGGGACCCAAAAGGGACCACTACTTCAGCAGAGAAATCTGTTGTATCCTGAATCTTCAGGATATCACGCACAGCTGTGATAAGTGCTCCAACTAGCGCTTTGTCGCGCGCGGACCCGGACAGGGACTCATCCTCACTGTCCGATCGGTCCTGGTCAGCATCATCTGAAACAACAGAGCAGGGGTCACCAGCCTCAGCAGGGCCCAAGTCTGCATCAGAGCTCTCCCCGGAGGACGGGGGGGGGCGGAGGCCGCTTTTTACTGCCTTTGCGGCCACGCACCACCTCCATCTCGGCAATGAACGAGTTAAGGACCGCCGACAAAGCGTCCAGAGGCACCACACTGACTGCAGGCAAACCGGTTGCAATTGCCTGGATTTCGGGGGAGGAAACACTAGGTTCTGAAGCCATGCTGACCCACTCTGTCTGCCACCTGTTGGGGACTTAGGACAGTGAATGGTCCCACCCTCCTAACTGCTGCAGACTGAGGGGCCCCCACCGCAGGACTCACCACCCTGACCGAGTTCTGCGCCGTCCAGCTAGGTGTGCCTGTGTCCCGTGTCAGCTCCCAGGTGTCTGTGAAAGGAAACCGCGCCGTTCTGAGCCTCCTGGATCAGCGCTGAGCATAAAAAACGAGCCAGGCTACAACAAAATGGCCGCCGACCGTCCAGTATAAAGGACATAATCACAGGGAAAATGGCCGCCGAACTACAAGAAAATGGTTCCTGACCATGCTTCTCCCTGGGCACACCAAAGATGGCCGACAAACAACTGTATGCAGGGAAAGACACAGTGAAAAAACGGCAGAAATCAGCATAGAAGCCCTCCAGACACCCAGAGGAGAGACAACAGACACCCAGGACACAGCCACCCAGCGCAGCCCCCCACCCAAGGTGAGAGCCCCCCTGGGGGACCCCTGTCCATGTGGCACACACACCGAGTAGCAGCCCATGCAGCATCCCCCACAGGGGGGGGAGGGAAGATAGGGACAGGGAGAGAAGAGAGGGAGGAGAGGGACCCCCGAATCGACCTCCCAGGGAATGCCCAGCTGCTCAGCCCCACCGGGACAGGGAGAGCTGTACTTACCATTCCGGATGAGTTGGGGACATTCCACCACAGACCCACTCTCCGATCAGTATGGGGTGGCTGCTGGCCCGGCACACTGTGATGCAGACATCAGTAGCCCGGTCATATGTGTGCCCCGGAACATTACGCTCACCGGCCGCCCCTGGAGCCTGAGGGGCATGTCGTGGCTGACCCAGCGCGGAGCTCTGGTCTGCACATGCTCGCTGGCCAGGCTGGGGAGACTACAAGGATAAGGTTATCCAGCCTGTCACCCAGCCGGCTGTTGATAGCAGATCACAGGATCCTAATCTTGCGCAAAAGGCAAACTTCTGCAGGAGGAAAAAAACAAAAAACAACACGGACCGATGGGCCCACAGGGTTCCTAGGTCCTTCTCCTTCACTAGGCAAAAAAAAACTGAGGCTGCAAGGTGCAGGCTGGGGGGTTGTTACTGAAGGGACCGCCCCTTGGGCGGAACTAGAAAGTTCTGTTTTTTTGTACATGTTAACATGTTCTGCCTAGTCCTCTCCTGAAGGTGGTGTAACAACCCTATGGTCTAAAGTAAAGGAGCTGTGTCAGTCAGTGAACGTAAGAGAAATGGCATGGCTACCCCATTGGGAAGAGACGATTCGCGCTTTTCAGACTTCGTGCTTTCAGATAGTTTTCTGCGGTTCAGTTGGTGCTTGTGGGTTCGTATCTTGTCTTTCAGGGCGTGTAGTCAGGTCGTATCTGTTTTTCAGTGCGTTCTTGTCCACTCGTTTCTGATTTTCAGGTCGTTCTTCATAGGCCTTGCTGTACTTCAGTGCGTTCTGTTTAGTTTGTTCTGATCAGACGACTGTTTTCTAGCCATGTTGCGGATACGTTCTCGTCGTAGAGATCGTGTTGTGCATCGTCTTTGTGTTTCTGTTGGTCTTCTGGTCTTGGACCAAGACGAGTCCATGAACAGGGTGAGGAGGAGTTCATGGACCAAGAATTGGTTGCTCCAGCGGGACCAATTCTCTCACATGCCTTTGCTGCGGGAGATCGTAGAGAATAATCCTGAGGACTACAGGAATTTTCTTCGGATGTCGGACCCCGTTTTTCAGCATCTGTTGGCTTTGGTGTCCCCCTATATCACCAGGCAGGACACCGTTATGCAGGAAGCCATCAGTGCTGAGCAGAGGCTCATCGCCACCTTACGCTACCTGGCGACAGGGAGAAGTCTGCAGGACCTGAAGTTCACAACAGGCATCTTCCCCCCAGGCTCTGGGCGTCATAAACCCAGAGACCTGTTCTGCCATCATCCAAGTCCTGCAGGATGACTATATGAGGGTTAGTTTACTCATTTAATATCACATTCTATGTATTTCATGTATGATAATGTATAGTATTTATTTCATCCTTCCCTAATTACCATGATTATAATATGCTGTGAAAGTTCCCTTTGTTCCCATGCATGCTGTTTTTTTTAAGTTCTTTTTTGGCCTACATGCATATTTCCCTTCACTTACCTCTCCAGCATGCTCTCCTGGGCCCAAACTCATCTAGCCTAGTCTGTTAACAATGTATTTTGTCAGCTCCATTGTAGTGCTCCCCCACCCCCCTCAAATGGTTTCTAAAGTCTACATTTTCCAGAATTAGATTTTTGGGGGGTTCCAAACTCATCTAGCCCCCCCAAAAGAAAAACAATGGGCCATCAGAGGGGGGTGAGCAATGTGATAATTGTTCTTTAGATTTTTAATTTCAAATAATACTTCAACAAAATGTTATACTGATGTTGGCCAAGAATGTTTTTGTATAATCTGCTTGCAATGTTATTTGCATAAGTACTAATATTGATATTTCTTGTTTGATTCCCCAGCTTCCTTCCATGCCACAGAAATGGCAGACTGTGGCATCGGAGTTTGCCAGGCGGTGGAGCCATTGACGGGAAGCACGTCCGCATCGTGCCACCTCCCCGTTCGGGCTCCTTTTTTTACAACTACAAGGGGTTTCATAGCATTGTGCTGATGGCGGTGGTGTCAGCACAGTATGAATTCCTCTATGTGGATGTGGGGAAGAATGGCCGGATGTCGGATGGGGGAGCCTTCACCCAGACGGAGTTTGCTCTTCGTCTACAGAGTGATGACCTTGCATTGCCACCAGATGCAGGGAATGTGGAAGGACTCCCCTTTGTCTTTTTGGCTGATGAAGCCTTTGGTCTGGGTCCGCATCTCATGAGGCCTTTCCCCCAAAGGACCCTCACCCCGGAGAGGAGGATCTTCAACTACCGGCTGGCCAGAGCCCGAAGAGTTTTGGAGAATGCCTTTGGGATAATGGCCAGCTGGTTCCGCCTATTTTTAACAAGTATTCACATGGCGGAGTACAAACTGAACTATATCGTATTTTGTTGCTGTGTTCTCCACAATTATTTGCGCAAGCAATCGCCAACTTATATGGCCACAGTTGGGCCCGAGGTCGGACTTGCAGCAGACAATGCCCTGCCGGGCCTCGAACATGTCCGTGCTGGCTTGCCCCCCCAAAGTGCCCGTGCAGTCCGGCAGAACTATGTGGACTATTTCATGGGTAGGGGGGCCATTCCAATGCCAGCCAATCTTTGATCTTTTTTACTATTTCCACCAAAAAATTATAAATAATTTGAACCTTCATTTTGTATATTTTCTTTGTTTTTATTTTAGCTGTCTGTTAGTTTTTCTAAGTCTACTTGTAGTGCCAAGTGTATTTTACTTAGTAAAGACCAAAACATTTCACTGGTAACAACAAAACTAAACACAAAAAAGGTTATAGTGGATTGGAAAAATAGAAGCCACACTTTTTTGGTATTTCCATGTTTTTTACTCTGTGCACAATCACACATGGTCTTTAGAACATTTTTGGTGTGTCTACTTTTTTTAAACACATTTTTTGGTTTTGCCCTAAACTGGCAAATTTTTGTGGTTATGAAATTACAAAAATTCT
Source organism: Rana muscosa (assembly GCA_029206835.1). Lineage (NCBI taxonomy): Eukaryota > Metazoa > Chordata > Amphibia > Anura > Ranidae > Rana > Rana muscosa. The sequence continues at coordinate 9,015,120 of CM055126.1, forward strand.
GCTAAACATACCGCAAAATACAACAATGTAAACCTCTAGGCCAGGGATATGCAATTAGCGGACCTCCAGCTGTTGCCAAACTACAAGTCCCATGAGGCATAGCGAGACTCTGACAGCAGCAAGCATGACACCCAGAGGCAGAGGCATGATGGGACTTGTAGTTTTGCAACAGCTGGAGGTCCGCTAATTGCATATCCATGCTGTAGGCAAGATCTCAGACCTTCGATTTTTCAAAAAAGGTCTATCTGCCCTTCCTAAGATGGAGTGTTGTCACCCCTGAACAAGACAAAATTTGAAGATGCACACAATTTTTTGGAGGGTAAAATACCGTAGGTTATTTTCTTCCTCATCCCTATTGTCAACATGTGCTATCCGCCATCATGGGGGATCAATCGACATGTTTTGGGGGGGCAACCCCTTCTTCCTTTCACCTACTTGAGTTGTGAGGAAGGGGTTGCACCCACAAAACACGTTCATGGAGATCCCGTGATGGCAGATAACACATGTTGACCCACTGTGTGCATCTTCAAATTTTGTCTTTTAGTAAAAGTGCTAAAAAAGTGAAAAAATTTTTTGCAAAAAAAGGGGGGTTTTATCCTATTCGCCCCAACACATCAATGGTGTCCTTAAATGTATTCTCCATAGCATTCATCCTTTTCCTCATCAAGTCCAGTTGAGTACTACAATCCATTATTTGTTGGATGATTCTTTGGGCACTATCACTGGAGAATCGAGAAATTTCATCAACATGTTCATCCCCTAAAAAAAATGTAATAAATAAAAAATCTGCATGCCTACATCTCTTACCTGAAGCTGTGGTGACAGATACTGACCTGTTGTAGTGACAAGTTCCACCAACCTCATCCACTTCTCCTTCCTCCACCTCTCCTTTATCCACTTCTACTTCCTCCACATCCTCAGGTTGGGCTCGTTGGGGAGGTTGGGGTTCTTTAGAAGGTGTGGGGTTCCTGGGCTCCGAGGAGTGGTGTCCTCCCAGTCTTCTCTCCCCTATGAGAATGAAACAAATGGTACACTTAACACACACACATATATGAAGTCATAACTAGGAATATGAAACATTGCTTGCAAGTGGGGTACAATTGTCTGTTTTGGCACAGTTCCAAGCTGAAGACAAGATTTTTGAACTTAACAAAGCTGGAATACTAACCTTTTTGTGACAATTTTCTCACATGCCCCCCCCCCCCCCCAGTACCCACTGTAGTACCTGTGTTGGACACCCTAAAGAGGTTGTTCTGGTGGCCCACACTATAGTGCTCCTGTGAGTGCAGATGTGTAAACAACTGCCGAGTGTCCTCTCCTTTACATTGATTCAAGTTTGCATTTCATTCTAGTTACAAACACATCATCTAGACAACTATGTCATAACATTTAGGGAATCTAAACAGACATTTTATCAAAAATTACAAAGCATGGATATTGCCAAATCATCGTATGTAGTGTGCAAACGATGTGTCTGTATCGACCGATTACTGTGCCCACTAAATTTTTTAAAATGTAATTTTAGAATGTACAAGAGTATAAAAATCAACAACATGGAGCAACATGCAAGTTGTGAAATACAACAATATGGACACAGGAGAAGTACTTACTTTTTTTGAGCATTCTGTTAATGCTCCTTAACTGCGCCGGCTCCCTTAGTTTGAGGTCAGACCACCTCTTTCTGAGCTGCTCCTTTGATCTTTTCACCCCGAAATTCTTCTTCAGACTTTTCACTACTTGCTTCATAATTTTGTCCTTCCTTAGATTAGGGTGGGAATACGGCCCATGCTTTGCATCATAATCAGAATTGTTCAATATGGCCACCATCTCCGCCATCTCCTCAAAGGACATATTAGATGCCTTGTAACGCCTCCTTGTTCGTGATGTTTCCCGCTCCGGGCTTGTCTCCTCGTTAGAATTATCTGAATTCACAGACACCTGCTGTGACTCCGCCATGTCGCCTGCGCGCCGAAAGAGAAGGGGCGGGGAAACACCGAGAAAGAACGTCATGGGTGGGCGACGTGTGTCACGCATGCGTAGTGTATATAAAGCTAACACACATGTGACATACCTACGTTCTGTGTGCGGAGGAGGGAGTTAAGAGCGCCGAACGTTAGACCGAAGGTAAAAGATTTTAACTTGGTACATCAGTGGCCTATACTGCAAAGAAATTGAAGAGGCATATATGGGCATAAAGATTACTCGGGTTTAGAGCGTGATTGACATTTGTATTTTTGTCTGGTGTTTTGTCTTGCAGAAACAATAAATGCTTTTCTAGAAAAAGATTTTCTGGCCGAGTTTATAGATCGGTTAAGGGAGGTTCCCGCTCTGTGGGAGACCAAAAACCCGATCCACAAAAAAAAGGGGTAAGGAAAGCAGCGCTGGAGAGCCTGCTCCCATTTGTGCACACCAGGATGCCCAACGCAACCATTGAGCAGCTGGACACAAAAATTGGGACCTTGAGAGGCACATATAGGACTATGCGCAATCGGGTCCTGGCTTCTCAGAGGTCAGGAGCAGCAGCAGGGAAGGTATATGTCCCACATTTGTGGTACTACGACAGGTTGGCCTTTCTGAATGACCACATTACACAGAGGGAATCACTTTCCAGCCTTCCCTCCAGCCTTCCCTCCAGCCAAGATGATCCTTCTCAGGATCAGGAGGAGCCTTCCATCCTGGATGAAGACCCAGATCTGTCCGTCTGGAGCCAGGTATAGTCTTTTCTAAACATTTATATCGAAAAAATTAATGCTGTAAAATAGATGTTAAGATGGGGACAAATTTAGTCAATCAAGAAAAAGTGTTTGACATAGCAATAGACAGTAGTGGGCAAAAAAGTTTGGGAGATGAATGCAAAATGATGGGGGCATAATGAGAGTACTAAAAAATGTTAGAAATTCTATTTGCAACAGTCAGGAGCTGAACATTGTGGGAGTTCTTTACTAAAAGCAAATTCACATTGCACTAAAAGTGCAAACTACAAGTGCAAAGTGCACTTAAAATTGCACTGAAAGTGCCCTTGGAAGTGCAGTCGCTGTAATTCTGAGGGGTAGATCTGAAATGAGGGGAAGCTCTGCTGATTTTATTATCT
>CM055126.1:9695810-9875813 GCA_029206835.1 Rana muscosa
GGGGGAGAGAGGAGCCTCCTCCATGCACACACGCACATGCACACCCATACAAAGGATCCACAGATACGTACAGTGGGTCTAGTACATAGGAAAACTCCTACCTGGTTTCTTTGCCAAAAACATTCCCCCATCACCAAAGTGAATTTGTGGAAAACAACATTGATGGACTATCTCCATGGATAAAATAACTTCGTGGGACAAAGGTCCCATTTATCCCCACTGCCCCACAATTATTTGCCGTGAGGAAAAGGGATACACGTAAATCTCTCCCCACATGTACTTATGCAAAACACTCCCACAGATGATACATGGTGGACCCACTGTACGCTGGACCTACCAAATGAACCACGCCGTATAAATATTATTAATGGAGTTGAACAAGCAACCCTTGAACTACACTCTACCAAGAAGCACCCACATAGTGTAGGGTGCCAGTGGCGTGGACCCTAGTAGGTCCAGAAGATGTCACATGAACCTGAATAAACCAGCTGTAAATATGATGTGCATTATAGCATTGCAAAAATGATAAACAAAAAAGAAAACAAATTATTATTATTAATTATTATCAACAATAATAATCATGTTCCCAATATTAAATATAAACCCCAAAGGACCCAAAAAGCCTTAAAACTCTCTCTTCTAAATCCTAAGCCTACTAGAAATATTCTCTTTATGTACCCTGGCATGCACGACCAATCAACTTGTACTAATGGTGTGAAGTTCAATTCCCTCGTTGAGGCCCTGCGGGGCCAAAGTCCCCAAGGTGAAGATCCAGAAAGCTTCTCTCTTACATAAAATCTGATATTTCTTGCCACTATCTAAATTGCTAGGTATAGCTTCTATGCCAAAAACCTTCAGACCATCTATGCTACTGTCATGTAGTTCCTTGAAATGTCTCGGAACTGAACACTTGTCCTTTTCCGTGGTGATGCTGCTCTGCAGGGCCAGGCCGAGAGGTGGTTGACGCCACGCCAGCTTAAGCCAGGAATGGTGGTTTGCGACAATGGCACCAACCTCCTCTCCGCCCTCCGACAGGGACAACTGACCCATGTGCCCTGTGTGGCTCACATCCTTAACCTGGTGGTGCAGCGGTTCTTGGGCAGGTACCCGGGCTTACAGGATGTCCTGAGGCAGGCCAGGAAAGTCTGTGTGCATTTCCGCAGATCTTATAATGCCAGTGCTCGCCTGGCTGAGCTGCAAAAGGAGTTGAACCTGCCCAAGAACCGCCTTATATGTGACATGCCCACCAGGTGGAACTCAACGTTGGCCATGCTGCAGCGGCTGCACACGCAGCAGAGGGCCATCAATGAGTACCTGTGCGACTACGGCACCAGGACAGGGTCAGGGGAGCTTGGTTTTTTTTCTCCACGCCAGTGGGGCATGATCAGGAATGCATGCACTGTCCTGGCACCATTTGAGGAGGCCACGAGGATGGTGAGCAGTGACAGTGCATGCATCAGTGACACTGTACCTCTTGTCCACCTGTTGGAGCACACGCTGCGTGGAATAATGGACAGGGCACTTGAGGCAGAACAGAGGCAGGAAGAGGAGGACTTCCTTGCCTCTCAAGGCCCCCTTTACCCAGACAGTGTTCCTTCTGTCCCACCCATCGCACAGGAAGAGGAGGAGGAGGAGGAGGAGGAGGATTGTGTCAGCATGGAGGTGGAGGCTGGCACTCAGCATCATTAGCAGCAGTCTTTTAGGGATGATTTACAGTCCCAAGAAACCAGTGGACTTGTACGTGGCTGGGAGGAGGTGGCTGCGGATCATGTCGTCCTTAGTGACCCAGAGGACTCCGGAGCGAATGCCTCAGCAAACCTACGCTGCATGGCCTCCCTGATCCTGCAAAGTCTGCGGAAGGATCCTCGTATTCTTCAGATCAAGGAGAGGGACCATTACTGGCTGGCCACTCTCCTTGATCCACGGTACAAGGGTAAGGTTGCGGACCTTATGTTACCGTCGCAGAGGGAGCAGAGGATGAGACAACTCCGGGAGGCCTTGCAGAAAGGTCTGTGCAACGCGTTCCCAGAGACTGGGAGGTTACAAACTCCTGGTCCTGGACAACGAGTTGCTGAGGCTTCGGCCAGTCAAAGAAGGAGCGGTGGGGAAGGTGGCCGTCTGACCGATGCGTTCAGACAATTCTTTAGTCCGCAGCCCCAAAGTATGATCGGTTCCAGCAACCATCGCCAGCGTCTGATAAACATGGTGCAGGAATATCTAGGGGCAAGGTCAGACTTGGACACCTTCCCCACCGAAAATCCTCTGGCTTACTGGGTCTTGAGGATGGATCACTGGCCAGAGCTTGCACAGTATGCAATTGAGCTACTGGCCTGTCCTGCATCCAGCGTTCTTTCGGAACGCACATTCAGTGCTGCTGGAGGATTTGTCACGGATCACAGGGTGCGCCTGTCCACCGACTCGGTTGATCGACTGACTTTCATCAAGATGAACCAGTCTTGGATCACCACCAGCTACCACACACCTGATGCTGATATAACAGACTAATTGATTTTAACATGTCACATCCCTTCAAGACTGATGCTGATGCTGAGTGCCTGTGCTGTTATGTTGACTGGCTATCCTCCTCCTCCGAGTCCTCAATGATACGATTGATGATGATAGCTTGGAAGATCATTTTTGTTTATGGGTGCCGCCACCAGTGGCTAAGGCCCAATTTTTCAGCCCCTGTTTTACAGGGGCGTGTAATTACAATTTTTTTAGCAATAATTTGCCATAGGGCTCATTGCTGTGCTCCAAGTACAGTATCTGTGAGGGGTTGGAGTGTTGTGGCACCAGTGCCTAAGGCCCAATTTTTCAGCCCCTGTTTAAAAGGGGCGTGTCATTACAATTTTTGAAGCAATACTTTGCAACAGGGCTCATTGCTGTGCTCCAAGTACAGTATCTGTGAGGGGTTGTAGTGTTGTGCCACCAGTGCCTAAGGCCCAATTTTTCAGCCCCTGTTTAACAGGGGCGTGTCATTACAATTTTTGAAGCAATACTTTGCAACAGGGCTCATTGCTGTGCTCCAAGTACAGTATCTGTGAGGGGTTGTAGTGTTGTGCCACCAGTGCCTAAGGCCCAATTTTTCAGCCCCTGTTTAACAGGGGCGTGTCATTACAATTTTTGAAGCAATACTTTGCAACAGGGCTCATTGCTGTGCTCCAAGTACAGTATCTGTGAGGGGTTGTAGTGTTGTGCCACCAGTGCCTAAGGCCCAATTTTTCAGCCCATGTTCAACAGGGGCATGCAATTACAATTCTTGATCTAATAATTCACAGCAGGGCCCATTGCTGCACCCACCAAGAGTAACTGTCAGGGCTTACAGTGTTGTGGCACCAGCACCACCATCAAAGGCCCAATTTTTACTACCACTGTTCAACAATTATATGTAATTAAAATTCCTGATATTATAGTTGACAGCAGGGCGTTCCAGCACCAACCAAGAGTAACTGTGAGTGCTTACAGTGTTGTGCCAACACCAACAACTAAGGGGCCTATTTCTGCAGAGTATATACGGCAGGTCCCTACTTTCAAACATCCAACTTACAAATGACTCCTACTTGCAAACGCAAGAAGACAACAGGAAGTGAGAGGAATTCTACCACTAGGAAGGAAAATTCTCTCCTGTAAGAATAAATATGGGAGAAAGGTGTCTCCTCTGTACTGATGCTTTATCAGCAATCCTTGTTTCAAGAAAAACACCACATTTCAAAAACAGTTGTCATTGGGACGGAAAGTGAGGTGAAATGTTCTGAACAGGGGCACAGACAGCAAAACAAATGTTACAGGGGTGATAACCCTTACCTATGTTTTCCAAAAAGTTGAAAAATAGATTTTTGGGCTGGAGCTACACTTCAACAATGTACCTGTTCAAAATTACAAACACATTCTACATAAGAACAAACCTACAGTCCCTGTCTTGTATGCACCGCCTGTATACGGCTGTTCAGAGTATATAGGGCCTTTTTTATTTTATGTGCGGGGTTCCCCTTAATATCCATACAAGACCCAAAGGGGCTGGTAATGGGCTGGGGTAGGGGGGGGGGTCATGGGGTAGCTATGCCATTTTTCTTAAAGATTTTCATCCATATTACCGGGACCAGACATTACATTAAAGCCGCAAGCAGTTTTAAATGGCTTTTTTTTCCTTTAGAAGTGTCATTTTGTGCAGGGACAGTTCTAAACACGGGAAACACGTGGCACTTCACAGGCATACTTTAGACACCCCCCAGGTACGATATTTAAAGGAATATTTGACTTTTTTTTTTTCACTTTATGCATCATTAAAATGACTGCTCCCGAAAAACGACCGTTTTTAAAACTTCTTTTTGCATTGATACATGTCCCCTGGTGCAGAACCCGGGTTCCCAAACCCTTTTTAGGACAATAACATGCATAATAGTTGTTATAATTAGCACTTTAGAATTCGAAGGTTCGCATCCATTGTATTTAATAGGGTTCTAATGTTCGTACGAACTTTCGGTCCGTTCGCGGGTTCTGGTGCGAACCGAACCCGGGGGTGTTCGGCTCATCACTAGTGCCAATCAGTTTGCAGACTATAGCTAAGGGTTGTCTGGCTGATGGAATAATACTGCTTCCATTAAGACCCGCAGGTGTATTGGTAGCCTGAAGTCCCAACAGTCTTCTGACTTATAGATGTTTAAGCTGCTTCTGGCATTCGGTCAATCCAGCTGTGGGAGCCAGATGGTCTTACAGGCATTTTAACAGGCATTTTAACAAGTGGCAGTATGGGCAATATGTGCCCATACTTCAATATGTTCCAGGTACAGGCAAGCACAAGTATGTTTATATGTTTATTCCTCTAGCGATTTCTTTGTAGGCGGTCTTCCTCCTCTGCTCCTCCCCACTCCACTTCTTCGCTCCTCTTCCCCCCTCTGTTCTTTCTGATGCTTCCAATCAGACACCTATGACAGCCTATGTATCCCAGGTGGACTGGTTTACTCGTAGGTAGATGTATAACTTGGAAGGTGAATCTGCAGCTCATCCATAGGACTGCTCCACCATTCAGCCAGTTGTACTTTTACTTATGCTTATGAAGACTGCAACTAGGCATGTGGCTAGTCCATTCAGGGATAGAGCGGGTACTAAAGAAGTAGGGGGGGCAAAAGAAAAAAACCTATATCCACAACTCGCAGTACATGCAGTTGCGGGGGAGGGGAGGGAGACCAGGTAAATAGCTTTATGCTGTTCCGGTCCGCTGAAACCGCCTACGGACCGTTTTCTCATTCATCTGCTATCAGCATAGTTCAGCGTTACAAGCATTACCTTGTTTTCTTCTTTGAGCCGCCAGTGAAGTCCTCTCACCTGGTGGATTCTCCTGCCGCTGTTGTGAAGATTGTTAGCTTGCCGTCCGAACGGGGCTCTCAGAGGATATGCGGGGGGGGGGGGAGCCCAGCGAGGGGAAAAGTTCGGTCCTCAAGTGCTCTCAACATTCTTCAAGGAGCGGTTCTGAATTACAGAGCCTGATGCTTCAGATGCAAAGAGAGATGTTAGAGATGATGGCCCTGGTGACCGCAAAGCTAACTATTCCGCAGAGTGATGAAGTTTCAGTACCCAAGAAACCGTCAAACCCTACAGTTGCTCGGGTTAAAAAGCCAGAAGACCAAGGGATCTGTTTCAACTGTGGAGGAGTTGGATATTATCGCAAAGTGTGCCCAAGCCCAGTGAAATCTGAAACACAGCGCCAAATGCCAGCGGGAAACTCCAGAGAGCCCCAGTGAAGGAGTCAACTGGGTGCCCTGTTACATCAGCAAGCTCCAAAAAGCCCAACGACACCCAGTATCGGAGAGTCAATGCATACCAGACTCCCAGAGCTCAACCTAGGCCCAAGCCAGATCAGAATCTCCACAAGAGAGGAGTCAAGATACGACTCTCCGAACAGGCTCAACCTGCAACTTCCCATAGGTTCCCTCCCAAGCTAGTGGGACCTTCTTCAGTTGTCTCCATCCAGGTAGAGGGAATCTATACCAAGGCCCTCTTGGATACCGGAGCTCAAGTGACTCTTCTCTACAGGGACTTCTACGACAAGCACCTTAAACACTTGCCGCTACAGAAGAAGAAGAGCTGGAGATTTGGGGACTTACCAATCAAGCTGGCCTTTGATCCCTCCGTAGCAGGAAAGACAGAGACTTTTGATACCTTGGCAGTGGTCTGTCCTCATCCCCCAGGAGCTGGAAAAACTTTCATCGTCATAGGGACTAATACTGATCTCGTGAGGAGGCTGCTGGTACCTCTTATTCAAGAGCAGGGCACTTCAAACCCCAGTGTGCACCCTATGCTGAGACAAGTTTATCAGCGCCTGGTGCAGGAAGAAAAGGCCCCAGCAGAAGGAGTGGGGAAAATATGGGAAAATATGGCTGTTGGCCCGGAGTGGGAAGACATTACAACCCGGTGAAGTAGTTTGTTTGAGAGCGTCCGTCAAGTTGAATTGGAAACAGCCAGGCCGTTTCATTGTCCTGGAAGCGGACAGTAAAAAGGAAGACAGAGAGTTGGAGATAATTCCAGAGGTGATCTCAACCCGGGCACTACAAAGAAGTCACGGAAAGGTCTCAATTAGTGTCTGCAACACAACAGCCTTGCCTGTGAAGATGCCAGCTCAGATGCTATTGGGGCAGGTAAACCCAGCCACCCCAGTCTCTCCATAAGATTTGGGGTGTGGCAGAAGTGATGAAATCCCTGTAGAGGAGTTTTACCCAAAGAACACGCCTCTCACACCTGCCTGGATGCAAAGGGCTGCTTTCTCAAAGAGTGAGTTTGACGTTGGGCGCGCAAAAAGTGCCCAACACCGGATTCGCCTAGAGGAAGACAAGCCTTTCCAAGAAATAGTTAGACGGATTCCTTTGGGGGACTTGGAGAGGACAGGAGTTATCCTAAAATCTCCGAGTCCATATGCTTCCCCAATAGTGGTGGTAAGGAAGAAGAATGGGTCATTGCAGTTGTGTATTGATTACAGGACTCTGAACCAAAAGACCATTCCTGACCAATATACAGTAGGTGCCGCCGATATTGTGTCAATCTCGCCGCTTCTAGCGGCGAGACTGACACACTATGAGCTCTGTCGCGAGAGACAGCGCCGAGCTGTCTCGTCATCGGGAAAGGAAAAATGTTCCTTTCACGATGAGCGACATGCATTGCCGATAGACGGGGATTCCCGCCAATACCAGGCACTGTGTTTGGTATGAATCCTGAGCGGGAACTCCACGCCAATTTTTAAAGAAAAAACCGTCATGGGTACCCCCTCCAGGAGCATACCAGGCCCTTGGGTCTGGTCTGGATTTGAAGGGGAACCCTACGCCGAAAAAACGGCGTGGGGGTCCCCCTCAAAATCCAAACCAGACCCTTATCCGAGCACGCAACCTGGCAGGCCGCAGGGGAAGAGGGGGGATGAGAGAGCGGCCCCCCTCCCTCCTGAACCGTACCAGGCCGCATGCCCTCAACATGGGGGGTTTGGTGCTCTGGGGCAGGGGGGCGACCTGCGGCCCCCCCCACCCCAGAGCACCCTGCCCCCATGTTGATGAGGACAGGGCCTCTTCCCGACAACCCTGGCCGTTGGTTGTTGGGGTCTGCGGGCGGGGGGGCTTATCGGAATCCGGGAGCCCCCTTTAATAAGGGGGCCCCCAGATCCCGGCCCCCCCATCTTATGTGAATGAGTATGGGGTACATCGTACCCCTACCCATTCACCTGGTGGAAAAAAAATGGCAATAAAAACACAACACTGTTTTTTAAAGTATTTTATTGCACAGCTCCGGGGGTCTTCTTCTGTCTTCGGGGGTCTCCGGTGTCATCGCCGCGCTCTCCGGTTCTTTCTTCTGCTGGGCTACCGCTACCTTCTTCCAGCTCTTTTGCTAGCGGGGCCCGGTCTTCTCCGTCGCCTTCTTCTTCTCCCGCTCTCTGGTTCTTCTCCCGCTCTCTGGTTCTTTCTTCCGCCGGGCCTCCGCTATCTTCTTGCAGCTCTTTTGCTAGTGGAGGGGCCGGTCTTCCCGTCGTCTCGTCCGGCTCTCCGTTGTCCTTCTGCCGGCCCCTCCACTACCTTCTTGTAGCTCTTTTGCTAGTGGAGGGGCTGGTCTTCCCGTCGTCTCGTCCGGCTCTCCGTTGTCCTTCTGCCGGCCCCTCCACTACCTTCTTGTAGCTCTATTGTTGGTGGAGGGGCCGGTCTTCCCGCCGTCGCCGTCGGCGTCTTCTTCCCTCTTCTCCTCCTCGATGTTGACTCGTCGCTTCCTCTCGCAGTAATGCTAAATCTTCGGTCCGCAAAGATTTTTATAGGCTTCTCATGACGTCACAGTCACATGCTCCGGGTGGCCCCGGAGCATGTGACTGTGACCTCATGGGAACATGTGACTGTGACGTCATGAGAAGCCTATAAAAATCTCTGCGGACCGAAGATTTAGCATTACTGCGAGAGGAAGCGACGAGTCAACATCGAGGAGGAGAAGAAGGAAGAAGACGGCGACGACGGGAAGACCAGGCCTCCGCTGGCAAAAGAGCTGCAAGAAGATAGCGGAGGCCCGGCGGAAGAAAGAACCGGAGAGCGGGAGAAGAAGAAGGTGACGGGGAAGACCGGGCCCCGCTAGCAAAAGAGCTGGAAGAAGGTAGCGGTGGCCCGGCAGAAGAAAGAACCGGAGAGCGCGGCGACGACACCGGAGACCCCCGAAGACGGAAGAAGATCCCCGGAGCTGTGCAATAAAATACTTTAAAAAACGGTGTTGTGTTTTTATTGCCATTTTTTTTCCACCAGGTGAATGGGTAGGGGTACGATGTACCCCATACTCATTCACATAGGGTGGGGGGGCCGGGATCTGGGGGCCCCCTTATTAAAGGGGGCTCCCGGATTCCGATAAGCCCCCCGCCCGCAGACCCCGACAACCAATGGCCAGGGTTGTCGGGAAGAGGCCCTGTCCTCATCAACATGGGGGCAGGGTGCTCTGGGGTGGGGTTCCCCTTCAAATCCAGACCAGACCCAAGGGCCTGGTATGCTCCTGGAGGGGGAACCCACGCCATTTTTTTCTTTAAAAATTGACGTGGAGTTCCCACTCAGGATTCATACCAAACGCAGTGCCTGGTATTGGCGGGAATCCACGTCGGATCCCCGTTCAATACAGTGCCGCGTCTCCTCGCTATTGCAGCGAGCGCGACATGTGCCGCCATCCTGTCGCTGAGATGTCGGCACCCCTGTCGCCGAAAATCTCTGCGATAGGATCGCGATGAATTTACAATGTCGGCGGCACCTACTGTACCACACCCAGGATAGAGGATGCCCTACAGAGCCTGTCAGGGGTAAAGTGGTTCAGCGTGCTGGATCTGAAAAGTGGCTACTGTACTATCAAATCCCCATGCAGCCTGAAGATAGGGAGAAGACTGCTTTCATTACCCCTGTGGGATTCTTCGAGTTTGACCGCATGCCACAAGATCTGTCTAGCGCCCCAGGCACCTTCCAGAGATTGATGGAGAAGACTGTGGGTGACATGAACCTGATTGAAGTATTGGTATACCTAGATGATATCATTGTGTTTGGCAAGACTTTGGAAGAGCATGGAGAGCGCCTGGAGAAGGTCCTGAAGAGGCTCCATTACGAAGGCCTGAAGCTCTCCATGGAAAAGTGCCAGTTCTACCAACCTTCAGCCAATTACCTGGGCCACATCGTGTCTGCCGAAGGAGTGGCCACAGACCCTCAGAAACTGTAAGCTGTCACCTCCTGGCCGAGACCCACTAATGTGACAGAGCTTAGGTCAATCCTGGGTTTCTGCTCATACTACCACAGATTTGTTGAGGGATTTGCCAAAATAGCCGTCCACTCACTGAGCTATTGAAGAAAGAGGAATACAAGTATCCAGATTCAATCAAGTCTGTAAAACCAGCAGGAGGGGTCAGGAAGCCCAAAGAGTCCATACAAGAGCAGTGGACCACCCAGTGTGAAGAGGCTTTCAAGCAGTTAAAGTGGAGTCTCACAATTTCTTGTGTTTTGGCCTATGCAGATCCAGCCAAGCCATACGAACTGCACGTAGATGCCAGCCGAGATGGGCTGGGTGGAGTGCTGTACCAAGAACATCACGGACACTTAAGGCCTGTCGCTTACGTGAGTCAGAGTTTGGCACCTGCGGAGAGGAATTACCCCACCCACAAACTTGAATTCCTGGCTTTGAAGTGGGCAGTAGTGGACAAACTGAGGAACTACCTATATGGCGCAGAATTCATAATCAAAACAGACAACAACCCTCTCACATACCTGCTCACTACTGCAAAGCTGGATGCCACAGGCCATAGACGGTTGGCCGCCCTCTCGGGTTTTACCTTCAGTTTGAAGTACAGACCGGTAGTAGTGAACAAGGATGCAGATGCTTTGTCAAGAAGACCCCACTGTTCCCTGGACTCACCAGAGGAGTGGACCCAGCTCACCCCTGAAGGTTTGACGGCCTTTTGTGAAGGGGCAGAACAGAAAGCAAGAGGTGAGTGCAGAGCTGAGGAGATTGGAGTGTCGGCTGCTGGGGTGCCCAGGTGCTATTTCAACATTACCCAAGTCGGAGATGAAGGTCTGCCAAAACTTTCAAAAAAGGATCTGCGTAAGGACCAGTTGGAAGACTCACTCTGCAGTTTGGCATTGAAGGAACTAGAGACCAAACGCCACAATTTATTTCTTGCTGACTCATTAAAAGAAGGCCGTTTATTACACCGAGAGTGGGATCGGCTGCAGTTGCAACAAGGGGTGGTCTACCGAAGGGGCCCCTCTGAAGATCCTGAAGAGAATTTGTATGGTATGTAATAAATGTACCTTGTCTTGACCCCTCACTGATGACTGTCGTGCTTCACTCAAAGTCCAGCTCCCCCCCTTATTGTTCATATTACAGGGATGGAGGCATGAGACTACCCCCGGTCCTTGCCTCATCTAAAGTACCAAACCTTCCCCTTCTTTTCACGCTTCGCATACAGGGATGGAAGCGTGCAGTCTTTTCAGAGTTGGGTCAGACATTTTAGTTGGCATATCTCATTTTCTACTGGCCATTTTGACCAGCTATTTTAATCAACCCGGTGTTTTGGTCCATTAACTCCATGTGGTTCTAGGATTTACACACCCATCATCTTGTTGTTATTTAATTTTTTTCATTCCAACATGACCCCTTGTTTTCACATTCCGTGATGACAGTGTAATTTGACCTGGATTCACGGGCTCATGTCCGGGAGTTGCGACACACACCGTGCGGTTTCCCGCCCTGGTGCGGGCGCCTCCCCCTCACCGTGCACGTCAATGTGACGTTTGAAGGCATTGTCGTGTGGGCCTTTATAGGTCGCATCTCGGGCAGTTCATACATTGCTTTGGTCCCTTTTCACATCATGGCCAAACACTCCTTACTTCACAGCATGGCTCAACACGGTAAAGTAACAGGTACAATAGTTAGTTATGCCACCCTAGTCCCAGTTTTCTGCTCTCAATCAAGCACAGATTACTTGGCTCAAATGCTAATTACATATATTTGCATTTCCTATAGAAATCCCTCAAGACTTTCTACTCATTACTTTCAACTATACTTGAGAGACCACCACCTCTTGGTGTTCTCCCCTTGTGCGGCCATGTGGGGGCCCGTTTCATGCCTCATGCCGCCACAACTCCCGGAAAAGACTGCCCTTAGGGGAGTCTCCACCTCTCAAATGTTGCACTGTCACATGGCGGTTGTGAGTATTCCCTAGACAAGGGTGCATTTTCTATCTATAATCCCCCTTTCCCTCTTTTATGGATATATTTTTTTATGTTTGGTCCTTTTTCCATGGCAGTGACCTAGAAACCCATATGTTCTGTAGCGGCCTCACCCCCTCTTTTTGGTCTAGGGGTATGTTGTACATGAGGGTGAGATGCGCTACGGCCCATGTCCTCCCCATTGCAGCAGGTGAGGTGAAGGCCAGTATCAGTTATTCTTCTCGGGCCTGTGTGTTTCTATTCACAACCAAGTCTTGCTGTGCTGACACTCCCCTTCACTCCCATTAACCAGAGTTCCACACACCGATAAGGATCCAACTTTTGTTTTATTGTAACAAACAATAAACAGTTCTTAGTCAGCCAACTGGTTGAGATCCATAAACAGTTCAATACGGTGGGGTGAGCAGGTCGAGGCACTGTCCTAATGATAAAACTAAACCACTGTGGTTTCACCAGTGGTTGCTATAGCCATTGGCTAGAGAGAGGAACTTGAAACTTGTGAGTCTCTACCAGCGACTCTGAAGAACATGAATTGGAGTACCTTCGCTGCGTCGTGGCCCCTGTCAGGGGGAAGATGTCCCTCCAAGGGAGTTACCGGAGGCCCCTCCGTCACCGGGTTGATGCTGCTCCGGACTCTTCAGACGGGTAACCTCTCCGGCCTCCTCACCTCAGACATGGGCCCCATCCACCTCAGGGTCCCTCTGACTCATCCGCCCTTGCGGAGCCCAGTCGAAGTCACTGGACCCCAGGCCTCCGGTGTAGTACCTCACCCCAGGCTTAAGGTGCCTGGGATGGACGCCAACTCCGCTCCGACCAGGCCTAGGGCGCCTGGGCTGGAACTCCGGATCGCCCGCACCCAGGCCTAAGGTGCCTGGGCGCGCGCTCGAGAAAAACACCTCGTGGCGAGGGCGTCTCTCCCCTTTATCTCCTCCCGTGACACCACAGCAGGTTCTTCACCCCCGCTGTACCACCGCCGGAACGGGACAAAAAGGACAGCACTGCGGCAGTGATTCTACCTCGACCTGTGGGAACACCGCCACCCCAGGCCAAGGAGAATAGTACACCACCAAAGTCCTCCACGACTGTAAGTGGTCTAAATCCTCTATGATTTACACACACCTGGGTCATACTACCACCCAGGTGTATCCCCCTAAATTTAGACCCCCGCTACAGTTCTATTTCAGATAATGACATTGCTGCTCCTGAAGAGTGAATATAAATACTTCATGAAACGCGTAGAGCCTTTGTATACACAATGTTTACACCGACTATGTTATCAACATGATTCATATGTACAATTTTATATGATCACAAGTTTTAATCAGTTTTGATGCAATAGGAAGTTCTCAGGTTGTATAGGCTTGATCCCTTTCCACTGTCATGTACAGGTCCTTCTCAAAAAATTAGCATATTGTGATAAAGTTCATTATTTTCTGTAATGTACTGATAAACATTAGACTTTCATATATTTTAGATTCATTACACACAACTAAAGTAGTTCAAGCCTTTTCTTGTTTTAATATTGATGATTTTGGCATACAGCTCATGAAAACCCAAAATTCCTATCTCAAAAAATTAGCATATCATGAAAAGGTTCTCTAAACGAGCTATTAACCTAATCATCTGAATCAACTAATTAACTCTAAACACCTGCAAAAGATTCCTGAGGCTTTTAAAAACTCCCAGCCTGGTTCATTACTCAAAACCGCAATCATGGGTAAGACTGCCGACCTGACTGCTGTCCAGAAGGCCATCATTGACACCCTCAAGCAAGAGGGTAAGACACAGAAAGAAATTTCTGAACGAATATGCTGTTCCCAGAGTGCTGTATCAAGGCACCTCAGTGGGAAGTCTGTGGGAAGGAAAAAGTGTGGCAGAAAACGCTGCACAACGAGAAGAGGTGACCGGACCCTGAAGAAGATTGTGGAGAAGGACCGATTCCAGACCTTGGAGGACCTGCGGAAGCAGTGGACTGAGTCTGGAGTAGAAACATCCAGAGCCACCGTGAACAGGCATGTGCAGGAAATGGGCTACAGGTGCCGCATTCCCCAGGTCAAGCCACTTTTGAACCAGAAACAGCGGCAGAAGCGCCTGACCTGGGCTACAGAGAAGCAGCACTGGACTGTTGCTCAGTGGTCCAAAGTACTTTTTTCGGATGAAAGCAAATTTTGCATGTCATTCGGAAATCAAGGTGCCAGAGTCTGGAGGAAGACTGGGGAGAGGGAAATGCCAAAATGCCTGAAGTCCAGTGTCAAGTACCCACAGTCAGTGATGGTCTGGGGTGCCATGTCAGCTGCTGGTGTTGGTCCACTGTGTTTTATCAAGGGCAGGGTCAATGCAGCTAGCTATCAGGAGATTTTGGAGCACTTCATGCTTCCATCTGCTGAAAAGCTTTATGGAGATGAAGATTTTATTTTTCAGCACGACCTGGCACCTGCTCACAGTGCCAAAGCCACTGGTAAATGGTTTACTGACCATGGTATTACTGTGCTCAATTGGCCTGCCAACTCTCCTGACCTGAACCCCATAGAGAATCTGTGGGATATTGGGAAGAGAAAGTTGAGAGACGCAAGACCCAACACTCTGGATGAGCTTAAGGCCGCTATCGAAGCATCCTGGGCCTCCATAACACCTCCGCAGTGCCACAGGCTGGTTGCCTCCATGCCACGCCGCATTGAAGCAGTCATTTCTGCAAAAGGATTCCCGACCAAGTATTGAGTGCATAACTGAACATAATTATTTGAAGGTTGACTTTTTTTGTATTAAAAACACTTTTCTTTTATTGGTCGGATGAAATATGCTAATTTTTTGAGATAGGATTTTTGGGTTTTCATGAGCTGTATGCCAAAATCATCAATATTAAAACAAGAAAAGGCTTGAACTACTTCAGTTGTGTGTAATGAATCTAAAATATATGAAAGTCTAATGTTTATCAGTACATTACAGAAAATAATGAACTTTATCACAATATGCTAATTTTTTGAGAAGGACCTGTATTATCATATTCCTCTTTTGTATATAGATGAATTATACCGTGACATTATTTATTGAATTGTATGAATTTGTATGATATGTAATAAATGTACCTTGTTTTGACCCCTCACTGATGACTGTTGTGCTTCACTCAAAGTCCCACTCCCCCCTTATTGTTCATATTACAGGGATGGAGGTATGAGACTACCCCCAATTCTTGCCTCATCTAAAGTCCCAAACCTTTCCCTTCTTTTCATGAAGAGAAATGGCAGTTGTTCTTACCAGAGAAACATAGAGAGAAGGTGTTGATCGCTTTACATGATCATCATGGCCATCTAGGGTTCAAAAGGACTTTCCAACTGGTGAGAGACATATTCTATTGGCCCTACATGAGGACTGAAGTCGAGAGTTACTGCCATTCTTGCCTTGGATGTATTCAAAGAAAAACTTTACCTCAACGAGCCGCCCCAATGGGCCACCTGGAAAGTCAAGGACCATTGGATCTGGTGTGCATTGATTTTCTATGCTAGGAGTCTGACCTGAGTGGGCAGGGAAACGTCCTGGTTATAACTGACCATTTCACCCGGTATGCCCAGGCATTTCCCACAAGAGATCAACAGGCATCTACGGTGGCCAAAATCTTAGTAGAAAAATTATTCGTCCATTATGGCCTACCACAGCATATCCACTCAGACCAAGGGAGAGACGTTGAGAGTAGTCTCATTAAAATACTCTTAGATTTGTTGGGCATCCAGAAATCCAGGACTACTCCTTACCATCCTCAGGGAGATCCTCAACCAGAGAGATGCAACTGAACTCTCTTAAACATGCTGGGAACTCTAACCTCTGAGCAGAAACAACACTGGAGCAAGCACATAGCGGCCATAGTGTAAACTTACAACAGTACTACAAGTGATGCCACAGATACTCTCCATACCGCTTGATGTTTAAATGGGAAGCCCGGCTACCAGAGGATCTAGCTTTCGGCACATCTCGGGACTAGGGATGAGCTTCGTGTTCGAGTCGAACCCATGTTCGACTTGAACATCGGCTGTTCGCCGAATTGCGAACATTATGGGCCATTTGCGCAAAATTCGAGTGGCGCGTCACGGCCCATAATTCACTGCGGCATTGCAGTGCATTGCTGGCTGATGATTGGCCAAGCATGCACTATGACCCGCATGCTTTGGCCAATCACAGCGCGGTAAGAACAGAGAGCCGTAATTGGCCAAAGCCAGGGTGGCTTTGGCCAATCATGGCTCAGAGGAGTAGGTACACGCCCCAAACTATATAAGGCCGCCGGCTTGGCGGCCTTGTGTAGTGTGTTGGTGTTGGTAAAAGAGAGAGCTTACAGAGAGAGAGAGCGTCATTTATATTGAGCAGGCAGGCGAGTCAGTTAGCTGCAGTTATAGTGTGTAGAGCAGGGATATGCAATTAGCGGACCTCCAGCTGTCCCATCATGCTTCTGCCTCTGGGTGTTATGCTTGTGGCTGTCAGAGTCTTGCTATGCCTCATGGGACTTGTAGTTTTGCAACAGCTGGAGGTCCGCTAATTGCATATCCCTGGTGTAGAGGATATATATGCATCCTAGGTGTTGTATATACCTGTATATTTATACACTGTATTCAGTTTAGCTAGATCCGTTCCTGTTATTCTCTATACTATGACAGGCAGGCAGGTGATTGTGCTAGCTGCAGTCAGTGTTTCACTTAGTGTACTGTGTGCTTTGCATAGCGTTCACCTAAAGCTTACCTGGATACAGTTAGTGGTGTTCTCATAATAAAACCACAGGCAGGGAGCTGCATTAATTTCATTTAGTGTACTGCAGTACTTCTGTCCTTTGCACAGCGATCACTTAAAGGAACCTGAATACAATTTGTGGTGTTCTCATATTAAAACCACAGGCAGAGAGCTGCAAGTTTTTTCAGTTAGTATACTGTGTCCTCTGCACAGTGTTCACCTAAAACTAACTGAAGACAATTGCTGCTTTTCTCATACTAATACCACAGCAGGCAGTTGATTTTGATAGCTGCATTATCAGTACAGATATATATATATATATATATATATATATATACATCCCACCTTTGTGCAGCTACATCTCACTGCAGGCCATTAGTATGTCTGGAAGGCAAACAAGGAGAGGCAGACAGTCACGAGGCAATAAAAGAGGGCAAGGAGGCTCTGTGTCTAGAGGCAACAGTGCTGGTCGTGGACACGGTGCATCCTCATCAGCACGTGGCCGTGGGACACGCTTGTCCTTCTTTTCTGCAGCTGGCCATGTTGAGACGCAACATGTCCAAGACTTGGTAGAGTGGATGACCAAGCCGTCCTCATCCTCCTCATCCTCTCTCACCCAGGCTCAAGGTACTTTGTCTGGCAAAGCAGCTGCCAAAGCAGCCTCTTCCCTCGGCTCAATGGCATCAGTCACTCCTTCCCTAGCCCCACCATGTCCTGCTGAGGAGTCCCCTGAACTGTTTGACCACAGTGTTGGGTACATGCTCCAGGAGGATGCCCAGGGTTTTGAAGGCTCCGATGATGGAACCCAGCTAGAGGAAGGCAGTAACATGAGCCCAGAGAGAGGGGGTAGTAACGTGAGCCCAGAGAGAGGGGGTGCCCAACAAGGACAGCTATCTGGCAGTCATGTTCCCCCAGCTGCAACATACTGCCAGATTTGCTCCAGTGATGAGGAGGGAGGGGATGATGAGGTCACTGACTCCATGTGGGTGCCTGATAGGAGAGAGGATGTCAGAGAACGTACCTTGCCAGGCGTGTCGGTTGTCGCTTTGGTGCGCGTTCACGCGTGCCGATGCGCGCTGATGTTGTGCATGCTCCTGTACGCGCTGGCTCACGTCCCGGACTCCGGGCGCCCGCGCCTGTGCGCGATGATGTGCCTGTGCACGCGGGTGCATTTGCGCGCATGACGCGTGCGCGCGCGCGTGCACCTTTGCTCGCCAAGTTGCCCATTTAAACCCCTGGAACACTTCAGACCGGTGCTGTCTGATCTACAGTCTCCTGTGTATCCTGCCCCTGCTAATCACCTGAAACCTGATCTCCTGACCACCCGGCTTGTTACTGGACTTCTCCTGCTCTCCGCCAGCATCTGACCTCGGCCTGCCTATGGACCCCGATCTTGCTAGCTCCTCTGTACCGTGCTGCCTGACCGTTGCCGAACACTGCTCGCCTTGACCATTCTTCTCCGCACCTACCTGCTGACCGACGAGCCACAGTCCTGGGCCCACCGCCTTATAGAGCAGAAGGATGCCTCCTTGGAGACCCTTTCTACTTTCTTTGCCGCTATGTCCCAACTCTATGAGGACCCGCAACAAGCTGCTACTGCAGAATCCGTTCTCCACTCCCTCCTGCAAGGCCGCAGAGCGGCTGAGGATTATGCTGCCGAGTTTAAACGATGGAGCTCCGACACTGAATGGAACGACGCTGCTTTGCGCTATCAATTCCAGATGGGCTTGTCGGACCAGCTCAAGGACGAGCTAGCACGTGTCGGAGTGCCCCAAACCCTGGACAAGCTAATTGATCTGTCAATTCAGATCGACCGGCGCCTGAGAGAGCGTCGCTCCGAGAGAACCTCCAGCCAATTCCGACCCACCTGGTTGCTTCCCAAGGTTCCGCAATCCTAGTTTCCGCAATAATTGACTCTGGAGCATGCAGCTGCTTTATCGATTTGACATTCGCTGCCAACCACCACATTCCCCTTCAGCCGAAATCCCGGGGACTTGCAGTGCACCTAGCTGATGGTTCCGTCATTAAATCTGGCCCTGTCACTCAGGAAACCGTTCCCATGTTGGCCTCCATGGCAACCCACCATCAGGAGTTCCTAAGTCTGGATGCCATCTCTTCACCGTTGTTCCCCATCATTTTGGGGATGCCTTGGCTGCAAGCCCATAACCCCAGTATTGACTGGACTACGGGGACGGTCAGATTCCTCTCAGACTATTGCCAGCAACACTGCCTGCCACAAGCCTCTACTGACCATCCCCATCTGCTCTGTCTGGATACAGACCCGGACCTTCAGAAAACCATCCCTGTGCCCTATCACGACTTCTTGGATGTGTTTAGTAAGAAAGGGGCAGAGACCCTTCCTCCTCACAGACCGTACGACTGCCCTATAGAACTTTTACCTGGGACTGAAGTACCGTTTGGGAGAATCTTCCCGTTGACCGAGCAGGAATTGGGCACTCTGAAAGTCTACATTGACGACAACCTAAGAAAAGGGTTCATCCACCTCGTCTGCCGGTGCTGGCATCTTTTTTGTTGAAAAAAAGGACCACTCCCTACGCCCCTGTATTGATTACCGGGAGTTGAACAAAATTACCATAAAAAAACGTTACCCGTTACCTCTCGTGCCGGAACTTTTCCAGAGGCTGGGAACGGCAGTCATATTCACCAAGCTTGACCTCCGAGGGGCTTACAACCTGATCCGCATTCAAGAGGGGGACGAATGGAAAACAGCCTTCCGTACGCGTTTTGGGCACTACGAGTACCTAGTTATGCCGTTCGGACTGTGTAATGCTCCAAGTACTTTCCAACATTTTGTCAATTACATTTTCCGCGACTACCTGGACCTATACATCATAGTATACTTGGATGACATTTTGATCTTCTCTTCCTCAGTAGACGACCATCACAGGCATGTCCGCAATGTCCTTGTTCGGCTCAGACAGCATGAACTCTACGCCAAACCGGAGAAATGTGAAATCGGACGGCAGAGCATCCAGTTTCTCGGGTTGATCATTTCTGTTGAGGGCATCAAAATGGACCCTCAGAAGGTGTCTGCTATCCTGGATTGGCCCGCCCCCACGGATAAAAAAGGGGTCCAGCGCTTCATTGGATTTTCCAACTTTTACCAGAAGTTCATCAGGAGTTTTTCTGCAATTGTCGCTCCTCTTACGGAATTGAACAAACAAGGAAACCGATTCTCCTGGTCCCCTAGAGCTCAATCTGCCTTTGACAAACTGAAGGAATTATTTGTCTCTGCCTCCATCCTGAAGCACCCTGACCCTGCACTACCCTTTGTCCTTGAGGTGGACGCTTCCGAAAATGCAGTGGGGGCTGTGCTATCCCAGCGTCAGGGGGCCAAAGCCCTACTCTTTCCAGTGGCCTTCTTCTCATGCAAACTTTCCACTGCAGAACGGAACTATGACGTGGGAGATCGGGAACTCCTGGCTATCAAGGCCGCGTTAGAGGAGTGGCGTTATCTGCTCTAGGGGGCTGCACACCCTATTTTGGTCTACACGGACCACAAGAACCTCGAGTACCTGAGAACAGCTAAGAGGTTGAAACCAAGGCAGGCAAGGTGGGCACTTTTTTTCTCAAGGTTTCTGTTCCACATCACCTACAGGCCTGGTTCAAAAAACATTAAGCCGGACGCACTGTCCCGAATGTTCAGCAATCCTGAAGAACACTTACCCATTGACACTATCCTCCCTGCTGGGAACTTCCTGCTGCTCCAAGAGGACCTCATGTCCCGTATTAAGCTGGCGTCTGCTGGCTTGACCTCTCTCCCGGAAAACTGTGTCAGGGCACAAGATGGTCTGATCAGGCACGAGGGCATGATCTTGGTCCCAGAGGACCTGCGGGTAACCGCTTTGGAACTTTGCCATGACCATAAGTTGGCCGGACATTTCGGTACCCTGAAAACGGTCGAACTGATCAAACGCACGTTTTGGTGGCCGCAGCTGGGTAGCGACTGCAAAAGCTACGTGGACTCTTGCAACACCTGCTCCCGGAACAAGAATAGCCGGATGAGAGCCTGGGGTCTATTAAAACCTTTACCTGTCCCTGAAAGACCCTGGAAGATGGTATCGATGGACTTCATCGTGGAGCTCCCTCTGTCCGAAGGATTCTCCACGATTTTTGTTATCGTCGACAGGCTGTCTAAAATGGCTCACTTTTTGCCCATGAAGGGCACACCTTCGGCCATGGAGACGGCAAAGGTTTTTATCAGGGAGATAGTGAGGCTCCATGGCAGTGGTTCTCAACTCCAGTCCTCGGGACCCACTAACAGGCCGGATTTTAAGTATTACTTTGGGGAGATGCAGACTAGAAAACTGCAATCACTGAGCAGCAAATGATATCACCTGTGATGTATTTCAGTTATCTTGCAAACCTGGCCTGTTAGTGGGCCCTGAGGACAGGAGTTGAGAACCACTGCTCCATGGAGTCCCGGCAAGTATTGTTTCGGATCGAGGTGTCCAGTTCACCTCCATATTTTGGAAGGCTCTTTGTGGTTTTCTGGAAATCGAGTTGGCATTCTCTTAGGCTTATCATCCTCAGACGAATGGTCAAACGGAAAGAACCAACCTGACCCTAGAACAGGATGATTGGGTCCCTCTATTACCCATCGTGGAATTTGCCTACAATAACTCCCTGCACTCTGCCATTAATCAAACCCCGTTCTTTGCCAACTATGGTTTCCATCCATCCTTTTTACCCAGCACCATACCCGAATGTACCATCCCTTCAGTGTCTGAAACAATGGACTTTTTCATCTCCAACAACAAACTTCAGCAGGAGACCATGTCCAGGACCCAGGATTACTACAAGAGGATGTTTGATAGGAAGAGGAGAGGGGAGCTCATCCTGGAGCCTGGCAACCGGGTGTGGTTATCCACGATCAACCTAAAGATGGCCTGCCCATCAAGGAAGCTGGGTCCTAAATTCATGGGATCATTCTCGGTAAAAAGGAGGACAATGTGGCATATGAGCTTGATTTGCCTAACACCCTGAAGGTCCACCCAGTTTTCCATGTGACACTATTAAAGCCGGTTGTCCCTAATCCCTTCGCTGGCCGTAACACTGGCCCACCGGAACCTGTTGTGATTGACAACGAGGAGGAATTTGAGGTGGAGGCAATCTTGGACTGTAGGAAAAGACACAACCAGATCCAATATCTAATTAAATGGAGTGGTTACGGGCCAGAAGATAATTCCTGAAAACCTGGAAGCGGCATACATGCGGAGGAACTCATGCAGGCTTTCAAAAGGTCTCATGCCGAAAATATCGCTCAATTGGGCATCTGCAGGCTGCCCTTAAGGGGGGGCACTGTCAGAGAACGTACCTTGCCGGGCGTGTCGGTTGTCGCTTTGGTGCGCGTTCGCGCGCGCCGATGTTGTGCATGCTCCTGTGTGCGCTGGCTCACGTCCCGGACAGCGGGCGCGCGCGCCTGTGCGCGATGATGTGCCTGTGCGCGTGGGTGCATGTGCGCGCATGACGCGTGCGCCATTGCGCGCGCCGATGCGCGCCAAGTTGCCCATTTAAACCCCTGGAACACTGCAGACCGGTGCTGTCTGATCTACAGTCTCCTGTGTATCCTGCCCCTGCTAATCACCTGAAACCTGATCTCCTGACCACCCGGCTTGTTACTGGACTTCTCCTGCTCTCCGCCAGCATCTGACCTCGGCCTGCCTTTGACCCCGAACTTGCCTGCTCCTCTGTACCGTGCTGCCTGACCGTTGCCGAACCCTGCTCGCCTTGACCATTCTTCTCCGCACCTACCCAGCTGCGCTTCTCAGTACACCTGCCTTCCCACCTGCCTGCCAGCAGCCGACCCGGCTCGTCTACTCTCCTGTACCCGGATCCTGAGCTGTCTTCCTGCAACTACTTTCAGGCTCTCTTACCCTTCCGTACTCCCGTGCCTCCTGTCTGCACTACCAGGGGCCGCGAGTCGGATCCGTACGGGTGACCTTCCTCTGCTCCAGCGGACTCGCTGATCAGGTACGTGCAAGCCTGATAGAGGAGGAGGAGGAGGATGCACATCTCCAATGAGACAGGATGCCCTCTGTCATGAACCTTTGAATACTGAAGTATTTCTCCTTTGAATCTATTACACAGTGGGGGGGTCTTCTGCCCGGTCTTAAGGCTAACCCCCCCCTCCAGACGGCGCCATGGTCTGGAAGAAAAGCATTGTTCTGTGTTTGACTGTTTGTTTATGTACTTTGATTACCCCCTGGGGCTTCTGTGTCAATACACATCTCAGTTCTCCTATTCAAGCTATCGGACCAATTCCTGCTGACCCTGTTTCAAGTCCTCATTTGCATGGCCAAGAGAACCTAATTGAGAAATACAATGGACTTTACAATTGACCAATAGGAAAGTGGTTGTTGGGGGCAGGGTGTTCAAACTTCTGTATAAGAGTGTGTGTGTGCATCCAATAAAGTAGATTCCTGTTTGAACTTACATACAGCCTGCCTGGTGTTTGTTCTGAACTATCACAAATGGATTAGATTGGCACATAGCTGTAGTTTGAATCCTGGAGCATCGGATGACCGAACCATCAGACGTTGCGATCTGCAATATGATCCAATAGTAGCAGAGGAGTGTCGGGAGAGTGGAACCGAGCGAGCAAGGGGCTCGTTACATTGGTTGGCAGCGTTGGGATTTGCTCTCCAGTTACTGGGACACTCCAAACCACCACAGTCAATGACCAGCTATGCAGCCTGCAGGAAAGCCACGCTGAAAGACTTACTTGAGAGCCGTGGAGGGACCGGTGGGACAAAGAACAAGGCCACCCTGATCAGGGAGCTAGCCGAGATGGACCAGAGGGACGGTGATGCAGGACCCCGGTCAGTTGAAGACTTGTTTCAGCAACGAGTTCGAGAGCGGTTGGCATTATATGGTGCTAACCCATCAGAGACCGCCATACAGAATGCCATTAGAGACATCCACCTGCAGGATGAGCGACAAGAGAGAGAACAAGAGCGACAACATGAGCGGAGAATGGCGGAAATACGACAATCGGAGACAACACCTAAAGATGCAGCGCCTGTCCGTAAGTTGCCCTTTCGGGCGTTCAAACTATTTAGGGAAGGAGAGGAGGAAATTGAAGCGTTCCTGCAGGACTTTGAGAGACTATGCCAGATACATGAAGTACTGCCCCAAGATTGGGTCGCCGTACTGGCAAGTAATTTAACTGGCAGAGCGGCGGATGCGTATCGGGCCCTGGAGGATGAGGACGCTAAAGACTATGACCGGGTAAAAGAAGCTCTGCTAGCCCGATTTGCCATTACACCTGAAGCCAGCTGGATTAAGTTTCGAGAATCCCGGAAACAAACCAACATAACATACGTGGAGTGGGCACATCGTCTGCAGCGGAACCTTAAGGGCTGATTCCAGGGAAGCCGCGCTCATACCATAGAGGACATCACCCAGCTAGTACTCTTAGAACAGTTCTTTAACCACACCCCTGTGGTAGTATGGGATTGGGTGCGAGATAAGCGACCACGGACTGTACAGCAAGCGGCTACTTTGGCCGATGAATATCTGGACTCTCGAAGGTCAGGCGAAAGCGAGCGAAATTCACTATCTCGGCCAAGTTTACCAGCTTCTAACCCAACTTCAGTACCTCAGTGGTCTGCCTCTAGACTCCTAGCCCGACCCAACCCTCCTACTGGACCTAAGTGCTATACCTGTAACCAAACCGGTCATCTGCAGCGATATTGCCCTACCTGATCCACGAGGTACCGAGAGACTAATCATCCATCCAGACCAGCGGCTCATTGCTTCTAGAACGAGCCCAACCATCGAGATGTTCAGGAAGAGTGTGGCAAACTTTTCGAGGCTGATCCCGTCCAAGCTGCTGCCGGAGATAATCGGCAGCACCATCGCCAGGCAGTATGGGTTAATGGGCAGCCGGCCCAGGGACTCCGCGATTCCGGGGCTACGATTACCCTCATCCAGCCTCACATGATTCCCCAGTCGGCCCGGACGGGCCAGACTGTTGCAGTCAGGGTAGCAGGGGGCAAGGTGCTACGTTTATCCACCGCCCAAGTCCTCTTGGATTGGGGCTCAGGGGAGCGACAAGTGCGAGTGGGATTACTACACGAGTTACCTGCAGAAGTACTTTTGGGAAACGATTTGGGACATTTAACTTCCCCATATGCCCCAGAGGATGCTATGGCCGTGACCACCAGACGTCAGAGCCAACTTCAAGGCAACTCCACTCCTATGGGGACCCAGGTAAGACCAAATCCTCCTACGTTACCCAGACTTGACAACCCCGTGTCCTGGGATTCTCCCTCCGATGTTAGGCAAGAAACTCAGAGTGACCCAACTTTAGCTGGTTATCGGGACAGAGCGGGCAAGGATCCAGGGGGGTTGGGGGAAGACAGAATAGAGTGGGAGGGGGGGTTTCTTTATCGTTACACTGAGGGAATGGGCACTGGAAAGCGACAGGGTCCCCACAAACAGCTAGTTGTACCCCAGAAATACATACGGGAGCTATTGCGCCTGGCTCACGACATCCCCTTGGCCGGACATTTAGGGATAGCCAAGACCCGGAGTAGGTTGTCTCATGCTTTCTTCTGGCCAAGGTTACATGCCGAGGTGCGAGAATACTGCCGGACCTGTGAGACTTGTCAGAAAGTAGGGAAGACAGGGGATCACCCAAAAGCCTCGCTGCAACCCCTGCCGATTATTAGAGAACCCTTTAGCCGCATAGCGGTAGATATTATAGGCCCACTGGCCCGCCCCAGTGCCACCGGGAAGAAGTATATTCTTACGGTGGTGGATTACGCCACCCGCTACCCGGAGGCCATTCCCTTATCCAATATCCAGGCTGATACAGTAGCAGATGCCTTACTGCGGGTATTTACTAGGGTAGGGTTTCCCCAGGAGATATTGTCCGATCAGGGTACCCAGTTCACAGCTGAGCTGACGCAGAAGCTCTGGCGTCTCTGTGGGATTAAACCCCTCCAGAGCGCCCCCTACCATCCTCAGACTAATGGGCTGTGTGAGAGATTTAACGGGACCCTGAAGCAGCTGCTTCGGGCCTTCGTGGAGAGTAGGAAGGATTGGGAGAAATATCTTCCCCATCTACTGTTTGCCTATAGAGAGGTACCCCAGGAGTCCACTGGGTTTTCTCCATTTCAGCTGTTATATGGGCGAAGGGTTAGGGGACCCTTAGACTTAGTGAGGGCCCAGTGGGAGGGGGTAGAGGATCCGGAAGGACTCCCCATCCTTAGTTATGTCTTGGAACTCAGGGAGCGACTGCGGGAACTTACCGATCTAGTCCATGAGAATATGCAATCGGCCCAGAGTCAGCAGAAGGTTTGGTATGATCGGTCTGCGAGGAATCGCACCTTTTATATCGGACAGAAAGTC
This sequence comes from Rana muscosa, assembly GCA_029206835.1. NCBI lineage: Eukaryota > Metazoa > Chordata > Amphibia > Anura > Ranidae > Rana > Rana muscosa. The sequence goes on from CM055126.1 coordinate 9,721,610, forward strand.
CTGGTACTAAAACCCCTGAAGCAAAATAAATTACAGGCTTCCTGGCAGGGCCCCTATCAGGTGGTAAAACAGCTGTGCGATACAACCTACGTGGTTGCCAGCTGTGCAGACACAAAAATTAAGAGGACGTTCCACATTAATATGATGAAGGCCTATCATGAGAGGGCTGAGGCAGTAGCCGCCATATGCGCTCCTGCCACCGGAGACTCTGAATATCTACCGATGCTGGAGCTTCCCGAAATCATTAACTGTTCCGGGGGTGTGGAGGATATACGGCTAGGAGATAGATTAGGATCCCAAGAACGAGAACAGGCCAGAGAATTACTCCAGGACCGTCAGGAGATGTTCTCGGCACTCCCTGGGTACACTCACATAGCTGTGCACAAGGTAGAGACCCCCGGGCAGAAGCCCCTGAGACAACCAGCCTATAGGATTCCTGGAGCAGTGCAAGAAGGGATGAGAGCGGAGATTAGGGAGATGCTCGAGTTAGGGGTGATCGAGCCATCAGCAAGCCCCTGGGCTTCCCCTATAGTATTAGTCCCGAAACGGGATGGCACGACCAGATTTTGCGTGGACTATAGGCGACTGAATGACTGTACTGTGACAGATGCCTACCCTATGCCCCGAGTGGAGGAATTGTCCTAAACTGGCCGGTTCCCAGAACCAAGACCCAGGTACTTGCATTTTTAGGGACAGCAGGGTACTACAGGAAGTTTGTACCCCACTATAGTGACATAGCCAAACCCCTGACGGACCTGACCAAAAAGATTCTCCCTAGACAGGTCCTGTGGTCCCCGGAGTGCGAGATAGCATTTCATCAGTTAAAAACCGCCCTAACGCAAGCTCCCATACTGGCGGCCCCCGATCCTAACAAACGCTTTGTCATTCATACAGATGCCTCCATGTTCTGACTGGGAGCCGTACTAAGCCAAGTTGGCGATGATGGGAAAGAGCACCCAGTGGCGTATCTCAGCCGCAAATTGTTACCCCGTGAAGTTGGATATGCTGCCGTGGAAAAAGAGTGTTTGGCCTTAGTCTGGGCTTTAAAGAAATTGCAGCTCTACGTGTATGGACGCTCTTTTACCGTCATGACGGACCACAATCCCTTGATATGGCTTAACCGGGTGGCGGGAGAGAACGGGCGATTACTAAGGTGGAGCCTGGCTTTGCAACCGTACAATTTTACCATACAATATCGGCCAGGGCCTCAAAACGGGAATGTGGATGGGTTATCCCGGCAGACGGACCTGGAACCTTAAGACAACTTTTCCAACATCCTCGAGTTGACCCGTTTGGGGTCCCACTGTGGCTGTTGGACTGTTTCCCAGGGGGGAGTATTGTCATGAACCTTTGAATACTGAAGTATTTCTCCTTTGAATCTATTACACAGTGGGGGGGTCTTCTGCCCGGTCTTAAGGCTAACCCCCCCCCCTCCAGACGGCGCCATGGTCTGGAAGAAAAGCATTGTTCTGTGTTTGACTGTTTGTTTATGTACTTTGATTACCCCCTGGGGCTTCTGTGTCAATACACATCTCAGTTCTCCTATTCAAGCTATCGGACCAATTCCTGCTGACCCTGTTTCAAGTCCTCATTTGCATGGCCAAGAGAACCTAATTGAGAAATACAATGAACTTTACAATTGACCAATAGGAAAGTGGTTGTTGGGGGCAGGGTGTTCAAACTTCTGTATAAGAGTGTGTGTGTGCATCCAATAAAGGAGATTCCTGTTTGAACTTACATACAGCCTGCCTGGTGTTTGTTCTGAACTATCACAAATGGATTAGATTGGCACATAGCTGTAGTTTGAATCCTGGAGCATCGGATGACCGAACCATCAGACGTTGCGATCTGCAATATGATCCAATAGTAGCAGAGGAGTCTCGGGAGAGTGGAACCGAGCGAGCAAGGGGCTCGTTACACCCTCCAAGGGGCCAGCTTAAGGGCAACACACCGACTGCATCACACCGCAGAGCTCCGCATGTGCAGAGCACTGCTGTCTCTGCGCGTTATTCCAAAAGTTCTTTGGTGTGGGCCTTTTTTCAGACGTGTGCAGCAGATCGCACCGTTGCCATTTGCAACATATGTCTAAAGCGTATCTCGCGTGGCCAAAACATCAGCTGCTTGGGCACCACGTGCTTGACCAGACATATGTCGACCTGCCCTGCAGTTCGTTGGCAAGCCTACCTAAAAGACCCACACCAAAGAACAAAAGCGGACCTATCCTTGCTCCTCATCAGCTGGGATCTCCAACCCCAATATACCTTCAGTCCTCTCTGAAACCTGCACTGAGAGGAACGTAGAATTAGGTGTGTCACAGCCAAGTACTTGCGAGCAATCTGCTATCGGTACACCGACGTCCTATTGTACCAGGCAAATTTCCCTGCCCCAGCTGCTGCACCGCCGAAAGAAGTTCGCTCCCAGCCATCCACATGCCCAGCGGTTGAATGCTAGCTTGGCTAAATTGCTAGCACGTCAACTGCTGCCTTTTCAGTTGGTAGACTCTGCCCCCTTCCGTGAGTTTGTGGAATGTGCGGTTCCTCAGTGGCAGGTTCCAAAATGCCACTTTTTCTCACGGAAGGTGATTCCAGCTCTCTACCAGCATGTGGAAGGCAATGTCTTGGCCTCGCTGGACAGGGTGGTCAGTGAGAAGGTGCATATTACCACCCACTGACTCATGGTCCAGCAGGCATAGACAGGGACGTTACCTATCTTTCACGGCACATTGGGTGACTCTGCTGGCAGCTGGGAAGGATGCAGGACAAGGTGCAGTAGTGTTGGAGGTTGTTCCATCACCACGCATCCAAAATGTTACTACTGGTGATTCTGACACACCTCTCTCCTCCAACCCCTCCTCTTCTTCTTCCTCCAAGGCCTTTACCTGTGCTTTGTCCTTGGAACCAGCGGTGCTCCGTAGACGTTCAAGGGGCTACGCAAGTACGCAGGCAAAAAGATGCCATGCCGTGCTTGAGCTGGTGTGCTTGGGGGACAGGAGCCACACTGGGGCAGAGATTCTGTCAGCTCTGCAGGAGCAGGCTCAGAGGTTGACGCCACGCCAGCTTAAGCCATGAAAGGTGGTTTGCGACAATGGCACCGACCTCCTCTCCGCCCTCCAACAGGGCCAACTGACTGGTGGTGCAGCGGTTCTTGGGCAGGTACCCGGGCTTACAGGAGGTCCTGAAGCAGACCAGGAAACTCTGTGGGCATTTCACCGGTCATATAATGCCAGTGCTCGGCTGGCTGAGCTGCAAAAAGATTACAACCTGCCCAAGAACCGCCTAATCTGTGACATGCCCACCAGGTGGAACTCTACGTTGGCCATGCTGCAGCGGCTGCACACACAGCAGAGGGCATCAATGAGTATCTGTTGCAATATGGCACCAGGACAGGGTCAGGGGAGCTTGCATTTTTTTCCCCACGCCAGTGGGCTATGATCAGGGATGCATGCACTGTCCTGGCACCATTTGAGGAGGCCACGAGGATGGTGAGCAGTGACAGTGCATGCATCAGTGACACTGTCCCTCTTGTCCACCTGTTGGAGCACACGCTGCGTGGAATAATGGACAGGGCACTTGAGGCAGAACAGAGGCAGGAAGAGGAGGACTTCCTTACCTCTCAAGGCCCCCTTTATCCAGACAGTGTTCCTGCTGGCCCGGCTATCACACAAGAAGAGGATGAGGAGGAGGAGGAGGAGGATTGTGTCAGCATGGAGGTGGAGACTAGCACTCAGCATCAGCAGCAGTCTTCAAGGGATCAATTACAGTCCCAAGACACCCATGGACTTGTACGTGGCTAGGAGGAGGTGGCTGCGGATCGTGTCGTCCTCAGTGACCCAGAGGACTCCGCACCGAATGCCTCAGCAAACCTACGCTGCATGGCCTCCCTGATCCTGCATCCTCGCATTCGTGCAATCAAGGAGAGGGATCATTACTGGCTGGCAACCCTCCTTGATCCACGTTACAAGGGTAAGGTTGCGGACCTTATCTTGCCGTCGCAGAGGGAGCAGAGGATGAAGCATCTTCGGGAGGCCTTGCAGAAAGGTCTGTGCAACGCGTTCCCAGAGACTGGGAGGTTACAAATTCCTGGTCCTGGACGTGTTGCTGAGGCTTCGGTCAGTCAAAGAAGGAGCGGTGGAGAAGGTGGCAGTCTGACCGATGCGTTCAGACAATTTTTTAGTACGCAGCCCCAAGGTATAATCGGTTCCAGCAACCATCGCCAGCGTCTGGATTACATGGTGCAGGAATATCTAGGGGAAAGATCAGACCTGGACACCTTTCCCACCGAAAATCCTCTGGGTTGCTGGGTCTTGAGGATGGATCACTGGCCAGAGCTTGCACAGTATGCAATTGAGCTACTGGCCTGTCCTGCATCCAGCGTTCTTTCGGAACGCACATTCAGTGCTGCTGAAGGCTTTGTAACCGATCACAGGGTGCGCCTGCCCACGACTCGGTCGATCGACTGACCTTCATAAAAATGAATCAGTCTTGGATCACCACCAGCTACCAAGCACCTGATGCTGATGTAACCAAATCATTTTTTTTGAAATGTCAGATCCCTTCAAGACTGCCTATGCTGATGCTGAGTGCCTATACTGTTATGCTGAGTGACTATCCTCTTCCTCCTCAATGATCATGCTGATTGCTTGTAAGAACATTTTTTGTTCTGGGCACCGCCACCAGTGGCTAAGGCCCAATATTTCAGCCCCTGTTAAACAGGGGCGTGTATTTACAATTTTTGATGCAATGCTTTGCAGCAGTGTTCATTGCTGCGCTCCAACTACAGTATCTGTGAGAGGTTGCAGTGTTGTGGCACCAGCACCAGTACCTAAGGCCCAATTTTTCTGCCCCTGTTTAACAGGGGTATGTAATTACAATTTTTGATGCAATACTTTGCAGCAGGGCTCATTGCTGCGCTCCAAATACAGTAGCAAACAGGAACGAACAAGTCTTCTGGACTGCAGCACTCCAAAAAATATAAAAGCCTTTATTTTAAAATAAGGAATCCAAAATACATGCTGTACATCACGGCACACAGGTCAAAAAAATTCAGCTAACATGTTTCACACTATGCTAGTGCTTATTCATAGCTCCAAGTACAGTATCTGTGAGGGGTTGCAGTGTTGTGGCACCAGTGCCTAAGGCCCAATTTTTATGCCCCTGTTCAACAGGGGCATGTAATTACAAGTCTTGATCTAATAATTCACAGCAGGGCCCATTCCTGCTCCCACCAAAAGTAACTGTGAGGGCTTACAGTGTTGTGGCAACACCACCACCTCCACCAAAGGTCCAATTTTTCTGCCTCTGTTCAATAGGGGCATGTAATTACAATTCTTGATATAATAGTTCACAGCAGGGCGTTCTAGCACCCACCAAGAGTAACTGTGAGGGCTTTCAGTGTTGTGGCAACACCAACACCTAAGGGACAAATTTCTGCAGGGTATATACGGCAGGCCACTACTTTCAAACATCCAACTTACAAACAACTCCTACTTGCAAACGGAAGGAGACAACAGGAAGTGAGAGGAAATCTACCCCTAGGAAGGGAAATTCTTTGTACCCATGCCATTTTTCTCAATGATTTTCATCCATATTGCCGGAACCATACATTACATTAAAGCTGCAAGCAGTTTTAAATGACATTTTTTTCTTTAGAAATGTCATTTTGTGCAGGGACAGTTCTAAACAGGGGAAACACGTGCCACTTCACAGGTATACTTTAGACACCCCCCAGGTACGATATTTAAAGAAATATTTCACTTTTTTTTTTTCACTTTAAGCATCATTAAAATCACTGCTCCCAAAAACGTTAGTTTTTAAAACTTTTTTTTGCATTGATTCATGTCCCCTGGGGCAGGACTCGGGTCCCCAAACCCTTTTTAGGACAATAACTTTCATATTAGCCTTTATAATTAGCACTTTTGATTTTGAATGTTTGAGTCCATTGTATTTAATAGGGTTCTAAAGTTTGCGCAAACTTTTGGTCCGTTCACAGGTTCTGGTGCAAACCGAACCGGGGGGTGTTTGGCTCATCCCTACTCGGGACAATACCTCAGCAACTTCTCACAGAGGGTATGTGGATAGACTGCGGAAAAGCCTGAAGATCGCCTATGATAAGGCTCATGCTGCATCAGATGCCAGAGGGGAACAGCTTGAAACACCATGACTATTGTATAACCGATGTATTACAGGTCTGCCCACCACATTCTACCCCCATACCTTACTTATACTTAATCAAGAGACCACACATTGATGTTTGGAGTAAAACATGGCCGTAGAAGCCTCCTTTATTTTTTAACTGTTCCATCAGTTATCAAAAAACTTTAACCATCAAAACACATAAACCCAGAACATATCCGAAATATTGCCTCCTAGTGTTGGTCTTTGCAGGAACCTCAAAATTACCATAATCACCACACTAATATCGTATTACCAAATACGGCAATACGGCAATCGGAGACAACACCTAAAGATGCAGCGCCTGTCCGTAAGTTGCCCTTTCGGGCGTTCAAACTATTTAGGGAAGGAGAGGAGGAAATTGAAGCGTTCCTGCAGGACTTTGAGAGACTATGCCAGATACATGAAGTACTGCACCAAGATTGGGTCGCCGTACTGGTAAGTAATTTAACTGGCAGAGCGGCGGATGCGTATCGGGCCCTGGAGGATGAGGACGCTAAAGACTATGACCGGGTAAAAGAAGCTCTGCTAGCCCGATTTGCCATTACACCCGAAGCCAGCCGGATTAAGTTTTGAGAATCCCGGAAACAAACCAACATAACATACGTGGAGTGGGCACATCGTCTGCAGCGGAACCTTAAGGGCTGGTTCCAGGGAAGCCACGCTCATACCATAGAGGACATCACCCAGCTAGTACTCTTAGAACAGTTCTTTAACCACACCCCTGTGGTAGTATGGGATTGGGTGCGAGATAAGCGACCACGGACTGTACAGCAAGCGGCTACTTTGGCCGATGAATATCTGGACTCTCGAAGGTCAGGCGAAAGCGAGCGAAATTCACTATCTCGGCCAAGTTTACCAGCTTCTAACCCAAATTCAGTACCTCAGTGGTCTGCTTCTAGACCCCTAGCCCGACCCAACCCTCCTACTGGACCTAAGTGCTATACCTTTAACCAAACCGGTCATCTGCAGCGATATTGCCCTACCCAATCCACGAGGTACCGATAGACTAATCATCCATCCAGACCAGCGGCTCATTGCTTCTAGAATGAGCCCAACCATCGAGATGTTCAGGAAAAGTGTGGCGAATTTTTCGAGGCTGATCCCGTCCAAGCTGCTGCTGGAGATAATCGGCAGCACCATCGCCAGGCAGTATGGGTTAATGGGCAGCCGGCCCAGGGACTCCGCGATTCCGGGGCTATGATTACCCTCATCCAGCCTCACATGATTCCCCAGTCGGCCCGGACGGTCCAGACTGTTGCAGTCAGGGTAGCAGGGGGCAAGGTGCTACGTTTATCCACCGCCCAAGTCCTCTTGGATTGGGGCTCAGGGGAGCGACAAGTGCGAGTGGGATTACTACGCGAGTTACCTGCAGAAGTACTTTTGGGAAACGATTTGGGACATTTAACTTCCCCATATGCCCCAGAGGATGCTATGGCCGTGACCACCAGACGTCAGAGCCAACTTCAAGGCAACTCCACTCCTATGGGGACCCAGGTAAGACCAAATCCTCCTACATTACCCAGACTTGACAACCCCGTGTCCTGGGATTCTCCCTCCGATGTTAGGCAAGAAACTCAGAATGACCCAACTTTAGCTGGTTATCGGGACAGAGCGGGCAAGGATCCAGGGGGGTTGGGGGAAGACAGAATAGAGTGGGAGGGGGGGTTTCTTTATCGTTACACTGAGGGAATGGGCACTGGAAAGCGACATGGTCCCCACAAACAGCTAGTTGTACCCCAGAAATACATATGGGAGCTATTGCGCCTGGCTCACGACATCCCCTTGGCCGGACATTTAGGGATAGCCAAGACCCGGAGTAGGTTGTCTCATGCTTTCTTCTGGCCAAGGTTACATGCCGAGGTGCGAGAATACTGCCGGACCTGTGAGACTTGTCAGAAAGTAGGGAAGACAGGGGATCACCCAAAAGCCTTGCTGCAACCCCTGCCGATTATTAGAGAACCCTTTAGCCGCATAGCGGTAGATATTATAGGCCCACTGGCCCGCCCCAGTGCCACCGGGAAGAAGTATATTCTTACGGTGGTGGATTACGCCACCCGCTACCCGGAGGCCATTCCCTTATCCAATATCCAGGCTGATACAGTAGCAGATGCCTTACTGCGGGTATTTACTAGGGTAGGGTTTCCCCAGGAGATATTGTCCGATCAGGGTACCCAGTTCACAGCTGAGCTGACGCAGCAGCTCTGGCGTCTCTGTGGGATTAAACCCCTCCAGAGCGCCCCCTACCATCCTCAGACTAATGGGCTGTGTGAGAGATTTAACGGGACCCTGAAGCAGCTGCTTCGGGCCTTCGTGGAGAGTAGGAAGGATTGGGAGAAATATCTTCCCCATCTACTGTTTGCCTATAGAGAGGTACCCCAGGAGTCCACTGGGTTTTCTCCATTTCAGCTGTTATATGGGCGAAGGGTTAGGGGACCCTTAGACTTAGTGAGGGCCCAGTGGGAGGGGGTAGAGGATCCGGAAGGCCTCCCCATCCTTAGTTATGTCTTGGAACTCAGGGAGCGACTGCGGGAACTTACCGATCTAGTCCATGAGAATATGCAATCGGCCCAGAGTCAGCAGAAGGTTTGGTATGATCGGTCTGCGAGGAATCGCACCTTTTATATCGGACAGAAAGTCCTGGTACTTAAACCCCTGAAGCAAAATAAATTACAGGCTTCCTGGCAGGGCCCCTATCAGGTGGTAAAACAGCTGTGCGATACAACCTACGTGGTTGCCAGCTGTGCAGACACAAAAATTAAGAGGACGTTCCACATTAATATGATGAAGGCCTATCATGAGAGGGCTGAGGCAGTAGCCGCCATATGCGCTCCTGCCACCGGAGACTCTGAATATCTACCGATGCTGGAGCTTCCCGAAATCAGTAACTGTGTCGGGGGTGTGGAGGATATATGGCTAGGAGATAGATTAGGATCCCAAGAACGAGAACAGGCCAGAGAATTACTCCAGGACCGTCAGGAGATGTTCTTGGCACTCCCTGGGTACACTCACATAGCTGTGCACAAGGTAGAGACCCCCGGGCAGAAGCCCCTGAGACAACCAGCCTATAGGATTCCTGGAGCAGTGCAAGAAGGGATGAGAGCGGAGATTAGGGAGATGCTCGAGTTAGGGGTGATCGAGCCATCAGCAAGCCCCTGGGCTTCCCCTGTAGTATTAGTCCCGAAACGGGATGGCACGACCAGATTTTGCGTGGACTATAGGCGACTGAATGACTGTACTGTGACAGATGCCTACCCTATGCCCCGAGTGGACGAATTGCTGGACAAAATAGCTCAGGGACATTATCTGACGACTATTGACTTGTGTAAGGGCTACTGGCAGATTCCCTTGGAAGCGGAAGTAATTCCGAAGTCGGCCTTCATCACCCCGTTCGGCCTTTACTAGTTTCGGGTAATGCCATTCGGGATGAAGAATGCGCCGGCTACCTTCCAGCGGATGATAGATGAACTCCTTGATGGTCTGCAAGATTTTGAATGCGCATATCTTGACGACATTGCAATCTATAGCCAAACCTGGGAGGAACACCTTAGACACCTGGGAATAGTGCTAGATAGGATCCGAGCCGCAGACCTGACCCTGAAGCCAGACAAATGTAATATCGGGATGTCTGAGGTACAATATCTGGGACATAGAGTAGGATGTGGGAAGCAGAGGCCAGAACCTGCAAAAATAGAGGCTGTCCTAAACTGGCCGGTTCCCAGAACCAAGACCCAGGTACTTGCATTTTTAGGGACAGCAGGGTACTACAGGAAGTTTGTACCCCACTATAGTGACATAGCCAAACCCCTGACGGACCTGACCAAAAAGACTCTCCCTAGACAGGTCCTGTGGTCCCCGGAGTGCGAGATAGCATTTCATCAGTTAAAAACCGCCCTAACGTAAGCTCCCATACTGGCGGCCCCCGATCCTAACAAACGCTTTGTCATTCATACAGATGCCTCCATGATTCTGACTGGAAGCCGTACAAAGCCAAGTTGGCGATGACGGGAAAGAGCACCCAGTGGCGTATCTCAGCCGCAAATTGTTACCCCGTGAAGTTGGATATGCTGCCGTGGAAAAGAGTGTTTGGCCTTAGTCTGGGCTTTAAAGAAATTGCAGCTCTACGTGTATGGACGCTCTTTTACCGTCATGACGGACCACAATCCCTTGATATGGCTTAACCGGGTGGCGGGAGAGAACGGGCGATTACTAAGGTGGAGCCTGGCTTTGCAACCGTGCAATTTTACCATACAATATAGGCCAGGGCCTCAAAACGGGAATGTGGATGGGTTACCCCGGCAGACGGACCGGGAACATTAAGACTACTTTTCCAACATCCTCGAGTTGACCCGTTTGGGGTCCCACTGTGGCTGTTGGACTGTTTCCCAGGGGGGAGTATTGTCATGAACCTTTGAATACTGAAGTATTTCTCCTTTGAATCTATTACACAGTGGGGGGGTCTTCTGCCCGGTCTTAAGGCTAACCCCCCCTCTCCAGACGGCGCCATGGTCTGGAAGAAAAGCATTGTTCTGTGTTTGACTGTTTGTTTATGTACTTTGATTACCCCCTGGGGCTTCTGTGTCAATACACATCTCAGTTCTCCTATTCAAGCTATCGGACCAATTCCTGCTGACCCTGTTTCAAGTCCTCATTTGCATGGCCAAGAGAACCTAATTGAGAAATACAATGAACTTTACAATTGACCAATAGGAAAGTGATTGTTGGGGGCAGGGTGTTCAAACTTCTGTATAAGAGTGTGTGTGTGCATCCAATAAAGGAGATTCCTGTTTGAACTTACATACAGCCTGCCTGGTGTTTGTTCTGAACTATCACAAATGGATTAGATTGGCACATAGCTGTAGTTTGAATCCTGGAGCATCGGATGACCGAACCATCAGACGTTGCGATCTGCAATATGATCCAATAGTAGCAGAGGAGTGTCGGGAGAGTGGAACCGAGTGAGCAAGGGGCTCGTTACACCCTCCAAGGGGCCAGCTTAAGGGCAACACACCGACTGCATCACACCGCAGAGCTCCGCATGTGCAGAGCACTGCTGTCTCTGCGCGTTATTCCAAAAGTTCTTTGGTGTGGGCCTTTTTTCAGACGTGTGCAGCAGATCGCACCGTTGCCATTTGCAACATATGTCTAAAGCGTATCTCGCGTGGCCAAAACATCAGCTGCTTGGGCACCACGTGCTTGACCAGACATATGTCGACCTGCCCTGCAGTTCGTTGGCAAGCCTACCTAAAAGACCCACACCAAAGAACAAAGCGGACCAATCCTTGCTCCTCATCAGCTGGGATCTCCAACCCCACTATACCTTCAGTCCTCTCTGAAACCTGCACTGAGAGGAACGTAGAATTAGGTGTGTCACAGCCAAGTACTTGCGAGCAATCTGCTATCGATACACCGACGTCCTATTGTACCAGGCAAATTTCCCTGCCCCAGCTGCTGCACCGCCAAAAGAAGTTCGCTCCCAGCCATCCACAAGCCCAGCGGTTGAATGCTAGCTTGGCTAAATTCCTAGCACGTCAACTGCTGCCTTTTCAGTTGGTAGACTCTGCCCCCTTCCGTGAGTTTGTGGAATGTGCAGTTCCTCAGTGGCAGGTTCCCAAATGCCACTTTTTCTCACGGAAGGTGATTCCAGCTCTCTACCAGCATGTGGAAGGCAATGTCTTGGCCTCGCTGGACAGGGCGGTCAGTGGGAAGGTGCATATTACCACCCACTGACTCATGGTCCAGCAGGCATAGACAGGGATGTTACCTATCTTTCACGGCGCATTGGGTGACTCTGCTGGCAGCTGGGAAGGATGCAGGACAAGGTGCAGTAGTGTTGGAGGTTGTTCCATCACCACGCATCCAAAATGTTACTACTGGTGATTCTGACACACCTCTCTCCTCTAACCCCTCCTCTTCTTCTTCCTCCAAGGCCTTTACCTGTGCTTTGTCCTTGGAACCAGCGGTGCTCCGTAGACGTTCAAGGGGCTACGCAAGTACGCAGGCAAAAAGATGCCATTCGGTGCTTGAGCTGGTGTGCTTGGGGGACAGGAGCCACACTGGGGCAGAGATTCTGTCAGCTCTGCAGGAGCAGGCTCAGAGTTTGACGCCACGCCAGCTTAAGCCATGAAAGGTGGTTTGCGACAATGGCACTGACCTCCTCTCCGCCCTCCAACAGGGACAACTGACTGGTGGTGCAGCGGTTCTTGGGCAGGTACCCGGGCTTACAGGAGGTCCTGAAGCAGACCAGGAAACTCTGTGGGCATTTCACCAGTCATATAATGCCAGTGCTTGGCTGGCTGAGCTGCAAAAAGATTACAACCTGCCCAAGAACTGCCTAATCTGTGACATGCCCACCAGGTGGAACTCTATGTTGGCCATGCTGCAGCGGCTGCACACACAGCAGAGGGCATCAATGAGTATCTGTTGCAATATGGCACCAGGACAGGGTCAGGGGAGCTTGCATTTTTTTCCCCACGCCAGTGGGCTATGATCAGGGATGCATGCACTGTCCTGGCACCATTTGAGGAGGCCACGAGGATGGTGAGCAGTGACAGTGCATGCATCAGTGACACTGTCCCTCTTGTCCACCTGTTGGAGCACACGCTGCGTGGAATAATGGACAGGGCACTTGAGACAGAACAGAGGCAGGAAGAGGAGGACTTCCTTACCTCTCAAGGCCCCCTTTATCCAGACAGTGTTCCTGCTGGCCCGGCTATCACACAAGAAGAGGATGAGGAGGAGGAGGATTGTGTCAGCATGGAGGTGGAGACTAGCACTCAGCATCAGCAGCAGTCTTCAAGGGATCAATTACAGTCCCAAGACACCCATGGACTTGTACGTGGTAGGAGGAGGTGGCTGCGGATCGTGTCGTACTCAGTAGACTTGTGCACAACGGAAAAATTAGTTCCGTTTCGGTTCGTTTCTTTCCGGTCCTGTTGATTCGTAATCATTCGTAATTTTGCTAGACGGGATTTTTCGTGTTCGGACTCATTCGTATTTTTGCAAGCGACATTTTTCGTTGAATTTTTTGTTGCTTTATAATTCGTACTTTCGGTAGAGTACGTTGTTTTTCGTTGATTCTGGACACAACTCCTACTTTCGTAACTTTTTTTGGGTTCGTACTTTCGGTAGAGTACGTTGTTTTTCGTTGATTCTGGACACAACTCCTACTTTCGTAACTTTTTTTGGGTTCGTTGATTCGTAATTTTCCGTGTCTCTCTCACAACGACGCTGCCTATTATGCCTAATGTGCTTCGAATGGATTTGTACTTTTCTAAATACATTGCGGTTATTTGTAACGATTCGAAATCTCGTATTTTACTTTCGTTTTTAACATGCGGCTATAGGCTCCGCCCCTGTACACCATTTTCAGAGGGTTCAGCACGGTGAGGGAGAAGCAGAGAGCAGAGCAGAGTGAGTGTTATTGTGCTTCGAATGGATTCGAAATCTCGTATTTTACTTTTGTTTTTTACATGCGGCTATAACCTCCGCCCCTGTACACCATTTTGAGAGGGAGTTCAGCACGGTGTGGGAGAAGCAGAGAGCAGAGCAGAGTGAGTGTTATTGTGCTTCGTATGGATTCGTACATTCGTAACTTTTTCATAACGAATTATGCCGAAGACATTCGGGCATTCGCTATTTGCGGTATAATTTATTTCGGATTCGGTCTTATTCGTAATTGCTTTGTTCGGAAATTCGAATGCTTCCGAATGTCCGAAAGTTGCTAAATTCAGACGAATTTCAATTCGTTACGAAACGAATTGCACAAGCCTAGTACTCAGTGACCCAAAGGACTCCGCACCGAATGCCTCAGCAAACCTACGCTGCATGGCCTCCCTGATCCTGCATCCTCGCATTCGTGCGATCAAGGATAGGGATCATTACTGGCTGGCAACCCTCCTTGATCCACGTTACAAGGGTAAGGTTGCGGACCTTATCTTGCCGTCGCAGAGGGAGCAGAGGATGAGGCATCTTCGGGAGGCCTTGCAGAAAGGTCTGTGCAACGCGTTCCCAGAGACTGGGAGGTTACAAATTCCTGGTCCTGGACGTGTTGCTGACGCTTCGGTCAGTCAAAGAAGGAGCGGTGGAGAAGGTGGCCGTCTGACCGATGCGTTCAGACAATTTTTTAGTACGCAGCCCCAAGGTATGATCGGTTCCAGCAACCATCGCCAGCGTCTGGATTACATGGTGCAGGAATATCTAGGGGCAAGATCAGACCTGGACACCTTTCCCACCGAAAATCCCCTGGGTTGCTGGGTCTTGAGGATGGATCACTGGCCAGAGCTTGCACCGTATGCAATTGAGCTACTGGCCTGTCCTGCATCCAGCGTTCTTTCGGAACGCACATTCAGTGCTGCTGGAGGCTTTGTAACCGATCACAGGGTGCGCCTGCCCACGACTCGGTCGATCGACTGACCTTCATAAAAATGAATCAGTCTTGGATCACCACCAGCTACCAAGCACCTGATGCTGATGTAACCAAATAATTTTTTTTGAAATGTCAGATCCCTTCAAGACTGCCTATGCTGATGCTGAGTGACTATACTGTTATGCTGAGTGACTATCCTCTTCCTCCTCAATTATCATTTTTTGTTCTGGGCACCGCCACTAGTGGCTAAGGCCCAATATTTCAGCCCCTGTTAAACAGGGGCGTGTATTTACAATTTTTGATGCAATGCTTTGCAGCAGTGTTCATTGCTGCGCTCCAACTACAGTATCTGTGAGGGGTTGCAGTGTTGTGGCACCAGCACCAGTACCTAAGGCCCAATTTTTCTGCCCCTGTTTAACAGGGGTATGTAATTACAATTTTTGATGCAATACTTTGCAGCAGGGCTCATTGCTGCGCTCCAAATACAGTAGCAAACAGGAACGAACAAGTCTTCTGGACTGCAGCACTCCAAAAAATATAAAAAGCCTTTATTTTAAAATAAGGAATCCAAAATACATGCTGTACATCACGGCACACAGGTCAAAAAAATTTCAGATCCCTTCAAGACTGCCTATGCTGATGCTGAGTGACTATACTGTTATGCTGAGTGACTATCCTCTTCCTCCTCAATGATCATTTTTTGTTCTGGGCACCGCCACTAGTGGCTAAGGCCCAATATTTCAGCCCCTGTTCAACAGGGGCATGTAATTACAAGTCTTGATCTAATAATTCACAGCAGGGCCCATTCCTGCTCCCACCAAAAGTAACTGTGAGGGCTTACAGTGTTGTGGCAACACCACCACCTCCACCAAAGGTCCAATTTTTCTGCCTCTGTTCAATAGGGGCATGTAATTACAATTCTTGATATAATAGTTCACAGCAGGGCGTTCCAGCACCCACCAAGAGTAACTGTGAGGGCTTACAGTGTTGTGGCAACACCAACACCTAAGGGACAAATTTCTGCCGAGTATATACGGCAGGCTACTACTTTCAAACATCCAACTTACAAACAACTCCTACTTGCAAACGGAAGGAGACAACAGGAAGTGAGAGGAAATCTACCCCTAGGAAGGGAAATTCTTTGTACCCATGCCATTTTTCTCAATGATTTTCATCCATATTGCCGGAACCAGACATTACATTAAAGCTGCAAGCAGTTTTAAATTAAAATTTTTCCTTTAGAAATGTAATTTTGTGCAGGGACAGTTCTAAACAGGGGAAACACGTGCCACTTCACAGGTATACTTTTAGACACCCCCCAGGTACGATATTTAAAGAAATATTTCACTTTTTTTTTTCACTTTAAACATCATTAAAATCACTGCTCCCAAAAACGTTAGTTTTTAAAACTTTTTTTGCATTGATTCATGTCCCCTGGGGCAGGACTCGGGTCCCCAAACCCTTTTTAGGACAATAACTTGCATATTAGCCTTTATAATTAGCACTTTTGATTTTGAATGTTTGAGTCCATTGTATTTAATAGGGTTCTAAAGTTTGCGCAAACTTTTGGTCCGTTCGCAGGTTCTGGTGCAAACCGAACCGGGGGGTGTTTGGCTCATCCCTACTCGGGACCATACCTCAGCAACTTCTCACAGAGGGTATGTGGATAGACTGCGGAAAAGCCTGAAGATCGCCT
Organism: Rana muscosa; assembly: GCA_029206835.1. NCBI lineage: Eukaryota > Metazoa > Chordata > Amphibia > Anura > Ranidae > Rana > Rana muscosa. The sequence continues at coordinate 9,737,844 of CM055126.1, forward strand.
ACGATAAGGCTCATGCTGCATCAGATGCCAGAGGGGAACAGCTTGAAACACCATGACTATTGTATAACCGATGTATTACAGGTCTGCCCACCACATTCTACCCCCATACCTTACTTATACTTAATCAGGAGACCACACATTGATGTTTGGAGTAAAACATGGCCGTAGCAGCCTCCTTTATTTTTTAACTGTTCCATCAGTTATCAAAAAACTTTAACCATCAAAACACATAAACCCAGAACATATCCAAAATATTGCCTCCTAGTGTTGGTCTTTGCAGGAACCTCAAAATTACCATAATCATATTAACCCGATATTAGTCACCATACTAATATCGTATTACCACGTGACACTGCGGTACCTTAAAAATGGTCATAGGCCTCAAGCCGATCAGCTACTCAGAGACGACCACTGACCGCAGTGCCCCCATTATCCAGCTCATCCAGCTAAACTCCTGTTAGCTGGAATCCACCCTCAGAACCCATACCACCGATAGGTCCTGACCACTTGCTTTTTTGAGGTACTTCCTTCTCCCGCAAAGACCTAACACCCGTCACTGCAACGACAATCCGACCACCTGTAAAGAAAAAATAGACAACAGAAAAACCATACTTTGACCCAAATTGAAAAATCATCCTACCAACTATTCCACATTAGGGAGGGTGGGTGGGAAACTTTCCCCTGCGTTGTGTTAACTCAGAGGGGCGGGGACTCCCTTTTATCTAGCCTTCTCCCCTCCCCTCCATATTTCCATTAGCCAATCATTAATCCCCTCTCATTTCATACCCTGTTCACTCAGTCATGCCCAGCCCTTCGCCTATGGCATTCTGTCTTTTTGCTCCGGGCTTTTCTTGACTATTGTATAACCGATGTATTACAGGTCTGCCCACCACATTCTACCCCCATACCTTACTTATACTTAATCAAGAGACCACACATTGATGTTTGGAGTAAAACATGGCCATAGCAGCCTCCTTTATTTTTTAACTGTTCCATCAGTTATCAAAAAACTTTAACCATCAAAACACATAAACCCAGAACATATCCGAAATATTGCCTCCTAGTGTTGGTCTTTACAGGAACCTCAAAATTACCATAATCATATTAACCCGATATTAGTCACCATACTAATATCGTATTACCACGTGACACTGCGGTACCTTAAAAATGGTCATAGGCCTCAAGCCGATCAGCTACTCAGAGACGACCACTGACCGCAGTGCCCCCATTATCCAACTCATCCAGCTAAACTCCTGTTAGCTGGAATCCACCCTCAGAACCCATACCACCGATAGGTCCTGACCACTTGCTTTTTTGAGGTACTTCCTTCTCCCGCAAAGACCAAACACCCACCACAGCACCCAAGGGAAAACACCTTTACCCTTTGGTGCCCCTCCAAACCCTAAGGGCTCGTTGGATCCCATCCTGCAAACCCAAAGTCCATAAGTCAGTCCCCACATCGTTCAGGTGGACCCCATCCCTCCGTAGATACCACCATGTATCCACCTCCAGTTCGAAATGTCGAACCACTAACCCCCCATTCCGTACCACAAACCTGCCCATGTCCCGGTTCATTTTTCTCTTAGCCCTATTAATGCCATCCACGGACCTTGCTCCCCTCCACTCTGACCTTGCCACCATGTCTGACCAGACAATGATCATGTCCGGGAATGACATCCTGAGCCGAATGAAATCAAATTTTATATCTTTTAGAACTTCTAACATGGACCTAAAGCCCAGGTCATTGCCACCTACGTGCAGTACCAAAACGTCAGGTGGCCTGTCCAAACGAGCAAAACGGTGCACCTCCGGAACCATCTTACTCCATAACATTCCTGGAACTCCCAGCCAGCGGACACACGCCTACAGTCTTGGGAGTCCCAACTGCCGACCCTCATGTCGAACATCGGCTCTCTTAGCCCCCCAGAATACAAACAAATGGCCCAGTATCCAGACCAACGCCTGCATTTGACCTGTAAGTGAAATAAGAACAAAATCCTCCATGAGAATCTCCCAGCTTCCTTATACATATACACACAGCAGCCCGAAAAGAACCCCAAACAACACCTAACAACACCCCATGGCTTGTATACCCACATTATTCCAGACCCACCATTAGCTGCGGGCGTACGTATGACCAGACAATGATCATGTCCGGGAATGACATCCTGAGCCGAATGAAATCAAATTTTATATCTTTTAGAACTTCTAACATGGACCTAAAGCCCAGGTCATTGCCACCTACGTGCAGTACCAAAACGTCAGGTGGCCTGTCCAAACGAGCAAAACGGTGCACCTCCGAAACCATCTTACTCCATAACATTCCTGGAACTCCCAGCCAGCGGACACACGCCTACAGTCTTGGGAATCCCAACTGCCGACCCTCATGTCGAACATCGGCTCTCTTAGCCCCCCAGAATACAAACGAATGGCCCAGTATCCAGACCAACGCCTGCATTTGACCTGTAAGTGAAATAAGAACAAAATCCTCCATGAGAATCTCCCAGCTTCCTTATACATATACACACAGCAGCCCGAAAAGAACCCCAAACAACACCTAACAACACCCCATGGCTTGTATACCCACATTATTCCAGACCCACCATTAGCTGCGGGCGTACGTATGACCGGAACCTCCTGGATTCCCACCGGCCTATCTTCTTAACCGCCTCGTCATCCATCCCACATCTGGCCGCCTCCGTAGCTGCCCCTATCCTAAACGAGTGCGATGAAAAACTGTTTTTTCCCGGAGTCCCAAAGCCCCAGGGGGACCTCCGGAACACCGCAATGAACTGATACCTTGAAAGTGGGATCCCGTCCTCGTGTACCAAAAAGGAACCCTCACAGGATGGGCGAACCTCCAAGTACCCTTTAACCGCCTTTACCGGGCACAACAGGGAACCCGGGACCGAAAAGACCTGGACCAACTTACCTCTGCCCATCTGGTCTGTCTTAGACCTCCCGAGTACCAGAGACACCCCTTGCTCCGACCAGCCCACCTCGCTAGCCCGCAACCCCCCGTGCACTGTTCTGGACGGGCTAACCAACTCACCTATCCTGAAAGAATGCCAGTGAGAATGCCACTGTGAACAACTGAACTTCGTATGGGGATGAACATAGGCCCTGCAACTGCCCCATGATCCTGCCCAATAGAGTAAACGATACAGGTCGACTGCCATCCGGTTTCTGACCCCCCCCGACCGTATCCCTTGAGTGCCTGACGCACCCAAAAATCTTTTGTAAAATCAGGACAACCCTGCCATTTGAACAGAAAGGCCAATCCTGCCATCTTCTTACCCAAACTGGACCTGGACACGCGGGCCTCCATGTTCCTAGCCAGGAAATACAGCACCAATAACCTGACATTGGGACCCACCGTGTCAGCTCCAGCTTCACGAACCATCTCTTTCCATTCCAGCCACACCTTCTCATACGCCACCCATGTGCCTGTACTTACAGATTTTCTGATCCAACCTGACACTATTCCAACGGAATCTTATACAGCCAGCCTGGACAAGGGACCCCATGTTGCTCCGCCTCCGGTGCCAACTCTCGGAACCTGTCCCACTGAAAGCGAGACAGCGCATCAGCTATGACATTGTCCACCCCCGGAAGGTGCACTGCATATACAAACACATTGAGCTGCAAGCATCTCAACACCAGATGGCGCAGCAGCCGCACCACCGGGGGGGAGGATGCCGACACCCTGTTGATGACTTGTACTACCCCCAGGTTATCCCCATGAAAACGCACTTTCAGATCCCTGAAACACGCCCCCCACAACTCCACCGGGAACAGTTCCAACAGGACCAAATTCTTGGTGAAACCAGCCTCAATCCAAGACTGCGGCCATGGGCCCGTACTCCACCTGCCCTGAAAGAAAGCCCCAAAACCAGACCCTCCAGCCGCATCTGTGTACAGTTCTAAATCAAAATTGCTAATAGTGCCAGACATCCATAACGCTCTCCCCTTGAAAGACTCCAGGAATGAATGCCAAACCCGCAAGTCCACCTTGTGTTCTCTACCCAAACTCACAAAGTGCGTGGGGGACCGTACCCGAGCCGTGCTAGCCGACAGCCGTCTGCAAAACACCCTGCCCATTGGCAGAATGCGACACGCAAAATTGAGCTTTCCCAGTAGCAACTGTAACACCCTAAGCTGCACCTTCCTTACCCCCATCATGACCTTCAGCTCAGTCTTGAGTGACTCCAATTTGTCCAATGGTAGGCGGCACTCCATGGCCTCCGAGTCCAGGACAATGCCCAAAAACGTGATAACCGTGCAAGGTCCCTCCGTTTTGTCAGGTGCCAATGGTATCCCAAACCGCTCTGCAATGTGCTCCAATGTGGCCAGGAGCACAGAGCAGATTCTGGATGAGGCTGGACCCACGCAAAGGAAATCGTCTAAGTAGTGAATGATTGAATTCACCCCTGACACATCCCTGACCACCCATTCCACAAACGAGCTGAACTGTTCGAACAATGCGCACAATATGGAGCATCCCATAGGCAAGCACTTATCCACATAGTTGGGCTCCTTCTTGGGTACCACCCCGAGCGGGGAGACCACCAAGTTCTCCAGGGGAGGGACTGGAAATGACCACCCATCCGGCCCAAAGCAACCTCCTTGCGCAGCTTTTCTGCGACCACCGCAGGCTGCTGCAAGGCCGATCGCAGATTGCGCGCGATCGGGGGAATAACCTGCAAGGAACACGGAATGCGAAACCCTTCTGAAAACCCTTGCTCTAACAACCTTGCCGCCCCCTTGTCCGGATACCTACCGAGAAACAGCCGCATCCTTTCCACCATCACCGGAGTCCTCCCTTTTTTGCCCAGCATCCCCAGCCTGACCCTTCCCTCGCTTAAAGCATCTAGCCTGTGTATGGGAGTCACCGCAACCGGAGCACTCATGCTTGAATCGACAGGACACCCCAAACTTGCAGGAGCCCTCATTATATTGCCAGCACACCCCTTTTTGTTTCCCGGCCGCTTGTCCTGGGGAAACGGTTCCACCGCCCCCCCCCCCCCCCCTGAAAAAACTGACTAGACGCCCTCGGCGCAGTCATCAACCGCATCCATAAGCTGATGTCCTTATTTTCCCACCGCAGATCTGGCCTCACCGCCCTCCTCTGCCTGAATTAATCATCATATCTGAGCCACCCCGTGCCCCCATACACTCTGTATGCCTCCCTAATAGAGTCCTGATATCCAAATAGCGCTGAACAATGCTCTGGGTTCTTTTGACCTATGACACTAGCCATTATAGAGAACGCTTGCAACCAGTTTGCAAACGTCCGAGGGATCAGCCTATACCTCCTCTTTTCCTCATCCTCCTTTTTTAATCATCCGGTTTTACCCTGTCCAGGTGAAACTTCTCCAATGGCAGAAGTGAGAACATCTCCACATACTCACCCTTCCATATCTTTTCCCTCACTTCAGGTTTCAGGTGAGATCCCAGCGGTGCCCCATAACACACATACATCTCACATTTTGCAGCATCATCCAACCTAATAATGTCCTGCCTTGCTGCCTGCTCCACCACACCACCCTCCTTTGTGGCTAAAGCTACAGCAACCACCCCTGCGGCTTCACCCCCCCCCCGGTATTCCCAGCAGGTAAAACTGGTGCCCCCACCGCAGCCGCGGGCCCCGCCGTCCCTGTCGGCGGAACCCACTTCGCAGCTGGGCTGACTCCCCCGCCATCCCCCTTCTCAAATTTGCTGACCAAGGACTTCATGCCCGCAAGAAACCCCTGCAGCCCATCCATCCGAGCACCTCCCCCATCCGGGGACGTACCCCCCCCTGCCTGCCCATCATCTTGACCCAACACTTGTACCGCTAGACCCACACCCGCAGCAGGCCTAACCACCTGGCCACCATTCCTAGCATGGCTCCCAGCATAATCAATTAAAAGGGACTTACCGGGCTGCCTGGAAGAAATCCCACCAGCCGATCCACTCGAATCCACCGCTGCCACCGACCGTCCGGGTCTCCGATCTTCCTCCGAGCTGGCAACCTCCCCCTCTGACAGCATACCAGCCTGCTCTTCACCACCGGACGACAGCACCACCAGGTGACTTGTCCCTGGAAGTCGAGGGGCCAGGACCCGATCGGTCCCACCTCCGCGCACCTGACCCGCACGCCGATTTTTTAGCCGACTTGCCTCCACGCTGTCTCAGCTCACCCGCACCGCTGTCATCCCTCACTGGCTCCACACCTCGCTCCGCCTCCTGCACCAGATGTCCGGCCGAGGGGGGGGGTGGATGCCCGGACACCGCGACCACCGATAACCCACGCATGAGCCCCAAACCCGCCGGGGGCCCGCCTGTTCTGACTCCACGTGCCGCGCGGGACTGTCGGCCGCTCCGGAACTCCCGGTGTGGCCCCCCGCCGAGCTCCGAATCTGAGGGGGATTCCTTCCGGTACCCCGCGCCCTGGGCAATGCGGCGCGCTTGGCCGGGGGGCCTGAAGGGGCCCTAGGGGGACTCCCAACCTGCCGCTGAGCTCTAGGGGAGGGGCCTGGTGAGAAGCGCTCCGGGGGCCTGGACCTCCGAGCTCGCCCAGCCTCTCTCCCCGCGGTACCTTGCGATCCGATCGGACTAGAAAGCATCAGCCCCAGGGTCTCCTGGAGCAAATCCTCACCCCGTGTCGCAGCCTCTGCCCGAAGCTGGGCCAGAAGTTTGTCTACAGAAGACATGTTGCTGCTAGCTGACATGCTGCTGGAAACTTTCAGTTTGTCTACAGAAGACATGCTGCTGCTAGCTGACATGCTGCTGGAAACTTTCAGTTTGTCTACAGAAGACATGCTGCTGCTAGCTGACATGCTGCTGGAAACTTTCCCCTGCGCTGTGTTAACTCAGAGGGGCGGGGACTCCCTTTTATCTAGCCTTCTCCCCTCCCCTCCATATTTCCATTAGCCAATCATTAATCCCCTCTCATTTCATACCCTGTTCACTCAGTCATGCCCAGCCCTTCGCCTATGGCATTCTGTCTTTTTGCTCCGGGCTTTTCTGGAGAAGAGCCTTGCAAGCATCTGGACCTGTGTTGGTGAGAGGGCACTTGCCCAGATAAATACAGTGCACTGTTACTATTTAAACTAGTTCCAGACTGTCGCTGGGATCAGTAGTCCCACAGGAGTAGTTCACTCAGACATAGACTGTGTATAGTACAACTTCAGGGTTGGTTTCCCTGCACTGCAAATTAATATTGAGTTGCAACCCTTATTAAAGGAGAAGCTTTACCAGTGTGTTCTATGTGCAAACTTTCAGTTACCAGCACATCAGTTCTATTATTACTTTACTACCTACTAATTTCCATACCTGGATTTACAAGCACTGCAGTATAATCTAATTAAGCTAGCTGAAGAGGAAGAAGAAAAGAGACTTTGTCATTTCCCATACAGTATCACAACTTCAGGTTCACAGAGCTGGACAGTGTACTGAAATCTAGGGGGAGCCTTTGAGTACATTATATGGACAAATGTATTTTATTTCACTGCTGCATTGTGCTTAAAGTGGTTGTAAACCCACATTTAGTTTTTTTTTTTCCCCCTCACCTGTAAGAGAAAGGCATAATGAGCTAGTATGACTAGCATATTAGCTCATTATGTACCACTTACCTTAGATCGGGGCCCCCGAAGCCATCCGCGTCCCTCCATCTAGCCGCATCCATCGCTGCGGCGATAGCCGGAAGGTTACTTACGGGTATCGCCGCTGCAGCCAATCACAGCGCCGCTCCGGCGCTGTGATTGGCCGGAGCGGCGGTGACGTCACTCTGCGCATGCGCGCAAGAGCCGTCACAATCGGCTACGCCCAGCTATTGCTGGGAAGTAGCCGATTTTGTGAATGGGATTAACCCCATGAATGCGCCGTTCTCTACGGCGCGCATGCGCCGTAGACACGGAGCAATGTAATTTTTACTAAATATCTCTTAAACCGTGTAGGTTTAGGAGATATTTCTTGCACCTACAGGTAAGCCTTAATCTAGGCTTACCTGTAGGTGCAAGTTGAAAAAGTGGGTTTACAACCACTTTAATACTTTTCTACAGGTGTGGTGTGTGCTCTGAGGAGGGAGTGAGAAGGTGCTCGGTATCAGGGTTTTATCATATTGAGCATAAGTCCAACTTTTTCCCTGTTTGCATATGCTCTTAAAGTGACCATTGAGTTTTGGGTTTCGCATGACTAAAGTAAGTCAGATAAACCTCCATTACATTATTACCCCAAAATTATACCTTAACTTATAAATAACCAGGCGACAACCATTTTGGAGTAAAATTGGCCGCTTGGCCATTTTATTAACAAATTAAACCATAACAATAAACCAAAACATCTTTAAATCACTAAAACAATCCTTTACAGATATAGTTGCACCCTGTTGGAGACAATTGAAGGCATTGACCTAATTTTCCTCGTACCAGCGTGGCCCTCAAAGATCCCAGCCGCAGTGCACCGGCTCAAGGATCATACACTCTGAAGCTTCCCCACGCTGGTAACCACGGTTAACTGGCATCACCCGAGGATCCCATACCTTGATGGTTCCCCACTTATGCCAAATTGGTCAAATTGTCTACTGCCTCCAAGAATCCCCAACCGCCACCGCCCACAGGTGTGAGACCTTACACCTGTGGACGACCCACACAACGCAGGGCCCTTTGAATGCCATCCTGCAACGCCAAACACCATAAATCAATCCCCACAGCATTTAGATGGACACCATCCCCCCTAAGGTACCGCACAGTGTCAACTTCTAAGTCCCTATGACGGACCACCAGCCCCCCATTACGTACAACAAACCTGCCCACCTCCTTGTTCACTTTGATGCGAGCCCTATTGATCCTGTCCACTGACCGAGTCCACCTCCAAGACGTGCGGCCAATAATATCCGACCACACTACCAGGGTATGGGGAAAGTCAGCGCGAATACGCAGCACATCAAATTTAATATCCCTGACCAAGTGCCGCATGGACCTGACTCCCAAATCATTACCCCCCGACATGCAATACTAATACATCAGGGGCCCGATCCAGGCGGGAATATTTATGAACCTCCGGTAACACCTTGCTCCACAGCATGCCCGGAATTCCGATCCAGCGCACCATCGCCAACTCCCTTGGAACTGCCAACTGGTGGCCGTTCGGCCGAACGTCTGCCCTTTGGGCTCCCCAATAAACATATGAGTGGCCCATGATCCACACGAGGCCAACAGGATGTTCTAAAAGAAAAATTTTGAGCACATGGAATCACCACCACCATATAACAGTCCCAACCCCACCCCAAGATAACCATACATACTAATCAACTACACCAATTGAGGGCGAACATACAGCTAAAAACGTTCCGATTCCCATCACCCTATCCGTTTTATGACCGACTTGTCCAAACCCCATCTGGCTGCCTCAGTGGCAGCCCCGATGCGGAAGGAGTGAGCCGAATAATCCGAAGGGTCATAGTCATACCCCCACCCTCTACCAAATACTTCCGAAATACTGAACGAAACTGGAACACAGATAAGGACAATCCGTGCACCAAAAACTATCCCCGACAGGCGGGCGTACCGCCAAAAACTCTCGGACTGCTGCCACCGGACAAACTAACGCCGATGGGACCTCATACACGTGAACGTACTTACCTCTTCCCAATTGGTCCGTCTTAGACCGCCGCAGGTAAATTGCCACTGCCGCAACCTCACAACGAACATCACTTGTCAGAATACCGCCCCCAGCCCTCCTAGATGGGCTGACCAGTTCACTCAACCGGAAAGCTCCATAAAAGGCTAACGCAAAAGCCGCCCTAAACAGGCTGGCTTCATAGCTGGAAGAACAAACCCTACTCACCTGAACCAGCAACTGGTGCAACATGGGAAACGTGACCGGGCGCCTGCTGTCACAGGACCTCCTGCCTTTCCTGTAACCCTTCAAAGCCTGCCGAACCCCGAACGACTTCGTGGGATCCCCACCCCCCGTCATTTTAAACCAAAAAGCCAAGCCAGCCATCTTCCTATACATGGCCGAGGCCGACACCCCCCTCTCAAAACACAAACCAATGAGTACAACAATAAGGGGACTACCCCCTCCCCTGACACATGCCCCACTCTACCTAGCAGATCACCCCACTCCCGCCAGACCTTTGCATATGCAGACCACGTACCACTGCTCACAGAATTCCGTATCAGACCTGCGATGGTTCCAACGCCAGGTGCCAGAGATGGTGGGGACAAGGAAACCCGTGTTGCTCCGCTCCCGGTGCCAACTCCCGGAACCTGTCCCACTGAAATCGAGACAAAGCATCAGCCACCACGTTAGTAGTCCCCGGAATGTGCACCGCATAAAGAAAAACATTAATTTGTAAGCAGCACAATAACAAGTAACGCAACAAGCGCACCACTGGCAACGAGGAAGCATTAACGTTGTTAATAACCAGCACCACCCCCAAATTGTCACAGTGAAGGCGAATCTTCCGATCCCGAAAGATATCACCCCAAACGCCACAACGACCGGGAACAGTTCCAGCAAAACCAAGTTGCGCAGGAACCCAGCCCCCCGCCAATCCTCCGGCCACTTTTCCGCGCACCACCACCCAGCAACATACGCCCCAAAACCTGACGACCCGGCTGCATCGGTATAAAAATCCAGGTCAAAATTGCTCACGGGGCCCCCCATCCACACCGACCGGCCATTGTACGAATCCAAGAAGACCTGCCAAACACGCAGGTCCTCCCGGTGCTCCCGCTTGAGCGTGATTTAGTGCTTGGGGGAAAACACACCCGCCGTAGCAGACGATAGGCGGCGGCAAAACACCCGACCCATCAGAATGATCCGACACGCAAAATTCAGCTTTCCCAACAGGGACTGAAGCTGCCGCAACTGAATTTTTTGTGTACCAGGCACTGAACGAACCGCAGCCTGAAGGTCATGCAACTTGTCCTCCGGCAAGCAGCACTCCATGGCCCGGGAATCGATCACAATGCCCAAAAAACTAATCTCGGACACAGGACTTACCGTCTTATCCGGCGCCAAAGGGACCCCAAAATGATCAGCGACATGCTGCAACGTCGCCGGTAAGACCCCGCACACCCCGACGACGGAGGACCCACGCACAAAAAATCATCCAAATAATGACTGATAGAACTGATGCCCGACACATCCCGGACCACCCATTCCAGGAATGAACTGAACGTCTCAAACAGCGAGCATGAGACCGAACAGCCCATCGGCAAACATTGGCCAACGTAGAACGACTCCTGCCACATGCATCCCAACAGGTAAAAACTGCAAGGGTGAACGGGCAGGAGCCGAAAAGCCAATTCCACATCCGTCTTTGCCATAAGCACCCCCTTGCCATACCGCCTGACCCAGCACACGGCCGCATCAAATGAAGTATATGACACCGAGCAGGCCTCTGGGTCAATGGCATCGTTGACCGACCCCCCCTCCGGAAACGACAGATGGTGAATTAACCAGAATTTTCCTGGCTCCTTTTTGGGCACCACCCCCAAGGGAGATACAACTAAGTTCGACAATAGAGGGGTCGGGTATGGGCCGGACATGCGGCCCAGTGACACTTCCTTGGCCAATTTGTCCGAAACCACCCCCATATGCTGCAATGCCGAACGCAAATTCCTAGACACTGGGGGGATGAGCTGCAACGAACACGGAATGCGAAAAACATCTCTAAAACCCATTTCCAGGAGCCGGGCAGCCGCCCGGTCCAGGTATCTATTTAGAAAAGGAAGCATCCTTACTACCATCACCGGAGTCCTCCCTCTTTCCTGAAGCGTCCCCTGCACTTACTTTGTTTAAAACACCTTGACAATGAGTGGCTACCCCCGCAGCCGGAGCACTCGTGCTTGAAACGGCAACCATTTCCAAACCTGTAGGCTCCCTCATTGAACTGCCAACATACCCCTTTTTTCTTTGCGGCCGCCTGCCCTGGGGTATCTGAACCACCGACCTTCCCCTGAAAAAACGCCGTGGGGGAGCGCTGACGAAATTGTTCATCATACCGAAGCCAAGCCTGGCCCCCATAAACCCTGTAAGCCTCCCCAATGGCATCCTGATAGCAAAACAGCGCCGAGCAGCACTCGGGCTGTTTCTCACCAATCACACTAGCTAATATGGTGAACGCCTGAAGCCAGTTAACAAAGGAGCGAGGAATAAGGTGATAACGGCGCTTCTCTTCCTCCTCCTTTTTCGACTCGTCAGGTTTAAACCTATCCAGGTTAAACTTCTCGAGGGGCAATAAGGAAAAAATCTCCACGTACTCACCTTTCCAGATTTTCTCCCTCACCTCCGACTTGAGATGCGACCCCAGTGGGCCCTCAAAACACACATACACCTCGCATTTGGCAGCATCCGCCAAACGCACGATGTCCGTTGTTTTACCAGAATCCTTCCCACTAGCCGGCTTGTCTGCTACTGGGGGAACCGCGGGACCCCCCGCCCCCCCTACCGGCGCTTGACCCGCTACATCCCCTGACCCCGCTACTACCACGGGTGTGGACTGCACGGGAACCCACCCGGACACAGGGGAAGAGGTGACCTGCCCTGCTTCAAATTGCTGTACTAGAGAGCGCAAACCCGACAAAAGACCTTGCAATTCCCCCCTGCTCCCGATGCAGCAGCCACGGCGGCCGCCCCATGAGGTGCAGGGGTACCAACCAACACCGGCGGGGGAGGGGAAGCACCCTGCCCCCGGCCGCCCCCCGCCCCCAAAACCCAGCAAACCCCCCAATACAGCCTGCAAAGAAGAAAGAGTGTTAGCATGTGACTTACCCGGCTGCACAGGAGAAGGTACCACAGCCACACGTCCCACATCCACCGGTGCTTCTGGATCCCACCGCTCGTCCTCGGAGCTGGAAAGTTCCCCTTCCGACTGGAGGACAGCTGCATCAAGCTGACTTGCCACCGACGGGACCACAAATGAAGAGGTGCCGGGTCCAGGTCCAGAAGCACCGTTCCCAGCCCCCGGGCCTCGCCTCGCTCCTGCTCCAGCAGCACCTGCAGATCTGCGATCAGGTATCCTGTCGTCCTCCATCCCAGCTCCGCTCCCCGACCTCTTCCACGCCGGGCTGCCTCTCTGACAGGAGCATCGCCAGGAGAGGCAGCCGCACGATCCACTCCCCTGACGCGCTGGTGGGACCGGGGGGGGGGCTGCGCCTTGGTCACCGCCAGACGAGCTCCACCTGCGACGGGGATTCCTCCCAGCGCCACCCCTCTCCGCCGAAATGGGTGCCGGGGCAGGGGTGCCTGGAGGGGCCACATGAGGTGGGCTCCCAAAATGGCGCTGAGCTCGGGTGGAAGAGGGGGGAGAGAAGCGCTCAGGAGGCCTTGACCTCCTAGCACGCCGGCCCCCAGAAGTACCTTCCTCTGGATCCTGAGCTGGCTCCCGGGCGATGGCTGCAATCTGGTCCTGGATCCAGTCTGCCCCTCGGGATGCCGCCGCTGCGTGCAATTGCGCGAGGAAGTCTGCCATGTCAGTCATGCTTGGAAAGAGAGAAGCTGGGACACAAGCTTCCTCTCAACGTGCTGCCCCACAAATGACCTGTACTTTTCCCATAGCTCCTCCTACCCCGGGAAAACGAACTACACAGGCCACCCCCCACTCCCCACACTTTCTCACTTCCCTAACATTTAACCCCTAGGTTCCCTGCTACTCTAGTCATGCCAGCCCTCTGCCTATACCTCGTATCAGCTCCGGGCTTTTCTTACACTTTGATTGTTATTGCTGTCATTCTTTATGTTGTAATGACCCCCTGTGTCTAATGTGCTAAATAAGTTTCTTCAGTAAACTGTTTAAATGGTTAATTTACAACTTGTGTGAGACTCTATCTCTTACTACAGTGGGTGAAGTGATGAGTACCAAGGTGAAGGTAAATATACAGTACAGTGTGATATTACTGTGTTTCTCTTTACCATTGGGTCTTACACTAACACTGCTATACAGTTGTGCCAAGGGGGTCGAGCCATTTTTTTGGGGGTTGAGAGGCAGAGTGCAGGCCCAATCAATTATCAGCAGCTCCTTAGGGGGTCAGTGCTACATATATATTTCAGAAAAAAATGAAGTGGTATTAAATTCAAAACCAAAAATGTTATATATTGCAGCTTGCCAATCATTAGATGTGGTAGCTGCATTCGTCTTCTTTTTAAGGGTTTTTTTCCTGCTGTTTTCACCTGGTGATCTGGCCAGTAAGTCACCTTCTATATTAAAGTGCCCCCACCCTGGACGAAGGAGAACAGGGACATCTTTGGACAGCAGGATTATCAGTATGGGGGGAGGGGAGTGTTAGATGTACTAACACATTTAGCTACCATCTAGGCGCTCGTCCCAGGCTGTGGGATACTCCTTAGTCCTGCCCTGACCCACCCCTTGTCTCTCCTTTCCTAACTTGTACCCCTCCATTTTTTTTTCTCTTTTTCTCATACCTGTCTCTTCTTCTTCTCTTTTTTTACCTTCTGCTTTCCCTTCTTAAGCCTTCTACCCTATGCCATATTCCACAGGGCTTATCGCTCCACATCAGTATCCCTTGGGCCCCTTTTTATGGGGGAACCGTAAGCCTTGAGACAGCATGTGCTCCTTATTATACTACCAAATCTTTTTGGGGTTTCCCCCCGCTCATGACATGTGTCGTCCCTATGAGGAGTCCATATCCCCGCTGCTTACTCTACCTTGGTATGAGGGTGGCCTTCTGATTCAGTTGAAGTTATATAAAAATGTCTTTAAAGCGTAACTCCACATTTCTTGAGAAGAAAACTTTCCCCTCTGGGTGATCTATGTACATTGCAAGGATTTTAACGATTTTTGTTGCAGATTCCTACCTTTTGTTGTTCTCAAGTAATCCCTGTGTGTGGGAAAGTGAATCTAATGGGAGTGATTTCATAATTATCAATCAGCTGTGCACTTGCAGAGCACTAATGAGGTAAGCTGCAGGGTCTGCATCCCTTTAACCACTTCAATACCATGCACTTATGCACCTTCCCGCCCAGACCAATTTTCAGCTTTCAGTACTCTCACACTTTGAATGACAATTACTTAGTCATGCTACACTGTATCCAAACAAAATTTTTATCATTTTCTTCTCACAAATAGAGCTTTCTTTTGGTGGTATTTAATCGCCACTGGGTTTTTTATTTTTTGCGATATAAGCAAAAAAACAGCAATTTTTTTAAAAAAAAAACACTTTTTTTTAGTTTCTATTGTAAAATTTTGCAAATAAGTAATTTTTCTTCATAAATTTGTGCCAAAATGTATACTGCTACATATCTTTGGTAAAATGAACCCAAATTAGTGTATATTATTTGGTCTTTGTGAAAGTTATAGAGTCTACAAACTATGGTGGCAATCACTGAAAATTTATCACATCTGATCACGCCTGATGTACTGAAGGGATATCTCATTTCTTGAGACACTAACAAGCGAGGAAAGTACAAATACCCCAAAATTACCCCTTTTTGGAAAGTAGACAGTCCAAGGTATTTACTAAGAGGCGTGGTGAGTTTTTTGAAGTTGTATTTTTTTCCCACAATTCTTGGGAAAATTTAATTTTTTTTTTTTTTTTTTTACACAAACTGGTCATATTAACAGTTTTTTTCTCTCACACAGCATATGCATAATTGCAACTACACCCCAAAATACATTCTGCTACTCCTCCTGAGTGTAGCGATACCACATGTGTGAGACTTTTACGCAGCCTGGCCACATACAGAGGCCCAACATTGAAGTAGCACTTTCAGGCATTCTACAAGCATAAATCGCACATATCCTTTCTCAACCACCTATTACACTTTTGAAGGCCCTGGAGCACCAGGACAATGGAATTTTCCACAAAATGACCCCATTTTGGAAAGCACACACCCCAACGTATAATCTATGAAGCATTATGAGTCTTTTGAACGGTTCATTTTTTTCCAGAAGGTTTTGGAAAATGTGGAGAAAAAATGAAAATGCATTTTTTTTACACAAAGTTGTCCATTTATAAGATATTTCTAACGCATAGCATATACATAGCAAAAATGACACCCCAAAATGCATTCTGCTACTCCTCCTGAGTATAGCGATACCACATGTGTGAGACTAGGGATGAGCCGAACACCCCCGGGTTCGGTTCGCACCAGAACCTTCGAACGGACCGAAAGTTCGCGCGAATTTTCGAACCCTATTCGTTATAATGGACGCGAACGTTCGAAATCAAAATTGCTAATTACAACGGCCAATATGCATGTTAATGTTATAAAACAGGTTTGGGGACCCGGGTCCTGCCCCAGGGGACATATATCAATGCAAAAAGAAATTTTAAAAACTAAAGTTTTTTCGGGAGCAGTCATTTTAATGATGCATAAAGTGAAAAAAAAAAGTTAAATTTTCCTTTAAATATGGTACCTGGGGGGTGTCTAAAGTATGCCTGTGAAGTGGCATGTGTTTCCCGTGTTTAGAACTGTCCTTGCACAAAATGACATTTGTAAAGGAAAAAAAGAAGCCATTTAAAACCACTTGCGGCTTTAATGTCATGTCTTGTCCTGGCCGCCATATGGCTGAAAATCCTTGAGAAAAATGGCATGGCTACCCCATCACCCCCCCCCCCACCCCAGCCCCTTTGGGTCTTGTATGGATACTAAGGGGGACCCCGCACCCAAAATAAAACCCTATACCTACAACCCTATATACTCTGAACAGCAGTATATAGGTGGTGCAAACAAGACATGGACTGTAGGTTTGTTCTTAAGTAGAATCTGAACAGGTACATTATGAAGTGTAGCTACATCCCAAAAAAATCAATTTTTAAGCTTTTTGGAGAACATAGGGAGGGGTTATCACCCCTGTAACATTTGCTGTCTTTGCACATCTGTTCAGAACATGTCACCTCACTTTCCGTCCCAATGACAAATGTTTTTGGAAAAGTGGGGTTTTAATTGAAACAAGGATTGGTGATAAAGCATCAGTAGAGAGGAGATACCTTTTTCCCAAATTAAATCTAACAGGATAGAATTTTCCTTCCTAGGGGTAGATTTCCTCTCACTTCCTGTTTTCTCTTGCCGTTTGCAAGTAGGAGTCGTTTGTAAGTTGGATGTTTGAAAGTAGGGGCCTGCCGTATATACTCTGCAGAAATTTGCCCTATTAGATGTTGGTGTAGCCACAAGACTGGTGGGCACAGGAATGGGCCCTGCTGTGAGTTAATAGATCAAGATTTGTACTTGCATGCACCTGTTGAACCGGGCAGAAAAATTGGGCCTTTGGTGGTGGTGGTGGTGGTGGTGGACGGTGTTGCCACAAGACTGTAAGCCCTCACAGTTACTCTTGGTGGGTGCAGGAATGGGCCCTGCTGTGAGTTATTAGATCAAGATTTGTAATTGCATGCACCTGTTGAACAGGGCAGAAAAATTGGGCCTTTGGTGGTGGTGGTGGTGGTGGACGGTGTTGCCACAAGACTGTAGGCCCTCATAGTTACTCTTGGTGGGCGCAGGAATGGGCCCTGCTGTGAACTATTAGATCAAGATTTGTAATTACACGCCCCTGTTAAACAGGGGCTGAAAAATTGTGCCTTAGGCATTGGTGCTGGTGCCACAACACTGCAACCCCTCACAGATACTGTACTTGGAGCACAGCAGTCACACCTGTTGCGAAGCATCTTTTAAAAAAATTGTAATTACACGCCCCTGTTATACAGGGGCTGAAAAATTGTGCCTTAGGCACTGGTGCTGGTGCCACAACACTGCAACCCCTCACAGATACTGTACTCTGAGCACAGCAATGAGACCTGTTGCAAAGCATTGCCTAAAAATTGTAATTACACGCCCCAACAGGGGCTGAAAAATTGTGCCTTAGGCACTGGTGCTGGTGCCACAACACTGCAACCCCTCACAGATACTGTACTCTGAGCACAGCAGTCACACCTGTTGCGAAGCATCTTTTAAAAAAAAATTAATTACACGCCCCTGTTATACAGGGGCTGAAAAATTGTGCCTTAGGCACTGGTGCTGGTGCCACAACACTGCAACCCCTCACAGATACTGTACTCTGAGCACAGCAATGAGACCTGTTGCAAAGCATTGCCTAAAAATTGTAATTACACGCCCCAACAGGGGCTGAAAAATTGTGCCTTAGGCACTGGTGCTGGTGCCACAACACTGCAACCCCTCACAGATACTGTACTCTGAGCACAGCAGTCACACCTGTTGCGAAGCATCTTTTTAAAAAATTGTAATTACACGCCCCTGTTATACAGGGGCTGAAAAATTGTGCCTTAGGCACTGGTGTGGTGGCATGGATCATTGAGGAGGAGGAAGAGGATAGTCAGTGAACATAACAGGACAGTCACTCAGCATCAGCATAGGCAGTCTTGAAGGGATGTGACATTATAAATTATTCCGTTATATCCGCTTCAGGTGTCTGGTAGCTGGTGGTGATCCAAGACTGATTCATTTTTATGAAGGTCAGTCGATCAACCAAGTCGGTGGACAGGCGCACCCTATGATCGGTGACAAATCCTCCAGCAGCACTGAATGTGCGTTCGGAAAGAACGCTGGATGCAGGACAGGCCAGTAGCTCAATTGCATACTGTGCAAGCTCTGGCCAGTGATCCATCCTCAGGACCCAGTAAGCCAGAGGATTTTCGGTGGGAAAGGTGTCCAAGTCTGACCTTGCCCCTAGGTATTCCTGCACCATGTATATCAGACGCTGGCGATGGTTGCTGGAACCGATCATACCTTGGGGCTGCGGACTAAAAAATTGTCTGAACGCATCGGTCAGACGTCCACCTTCCCCACCGCTCCTTCTGCTACTGACCGAAGCCTCAGCAACTTGTCGTCCAGGACCAGGAGTTTGTAACCTCCCAGTTTCTGGGAACGCGTTGCACAGACCTTTCTGCAAGGCCTCCCTGAGATGTCTCATCCTCTGCTCCCTCTGCGACGGCAAGATAAGGTCCGCAACCTTACCCTTGTACCGTGGATCAAGGAGAGTGGCCAGCCAGTAATGGTCACTCTCCTTGATCCGAAGAACACGAGGATCCTTCCGCAGGCTTTGCAGGATCAGGGAGGCCATGCAGCGTAGGTTAGCTGAGGCATTCGGTACGGAGTCTTCTGGGTCACTGAGGATGACATGATCGCCAGCCACCTCCTCCCAGCCACGTACAAGTCCACTGGTTTGTTGGGACTGTACATCATCCCTAAAAGACTGCTGCTGCTGATGCTGAGTGCCAGGCTCCACCTCCATGCTCACACAATCCTCCTCCTCCTCCTCCTCCTCCTCCTCTTCCTGTGTGATGGGTGGGACAGAAGGAACATTGTCTGGATAAAGGGGGCCTTGAGAGACAAGGAAGTCCTCCTCTTCCTGCCTCTGTTCTGCCTCAAGTGCCCTGTCCATTATCCCACGCAGCGTATGCTCCAACAGGTGGACAAGAGGTACAGTGTCACTGATGCATGCACTGTCACTGCTCACCATCCTCGTGGCCTCCTCAAATGGTGAGAGGACAGTGCATGCATCCCTGATCATGCTCCACTGGCGTGGGGAAAAAAAGCCAAGCTCCCCTGACCCTGTCCTGGTGCCGTAGTCGCAAAGGTACTCATTGATGGCCCTCTGCTGCGTGTGCAGTCGCTGCAGCATGGCCAACGTTGAGTTCCACCTGGTGGGCATGTCACATATTAGGCGGTTCTTGGGCAGGTTCAGCTCCTTTTGCAGCTCAGTCAGCCGAGCACTGGCATTATAAGATCGGCGGAAATGCACACAGACTTTCCTGGCCTGCCTCAGGACATCCTGTAAGCCTGGGAACCTGCCCAAGAACCGCTGCACCACCAGGTTGAGGACGTGAGCCATACAGGGCACATGGGTGAGCTGCCCCTGTCGCAGGGCGGAGAGGAGGTTGGTGCCATTATCAGAAACGACCATTCCTGGCTTAAGCTGGCGTGGCGTCAACCACCTCTCGGCCTGCCCCTGCAGAGCTGCCAGAACCTCTGGCCCAGTGTGGCTCCTGTCCCCCAAACACACCAGCGCAAGCACGGCATGGCATCTTTTTGCCTGCGTACTCGCGTAGCCCCTTGTACGCCTACGGAGCACCGCTGGTTCCGAGGACAGAGCACTCGAAGAGGACATGGAGGAAGAAGAAGAGGAGGGGGTGGAGGAGAGAGGTGTGTCACAACCAGTAGTAGCATTTTGGAGGCGTGGTGGCGGAACAACCTCCAACACTACTGCACCTTGTCCTGCATCCCTCCCAGCTACCAATAGAGTGACCCAATGGGCCGTGAAAGAAAGATAACGTCCCTGTCCATGCCTGCTGGACCATGAGTCAGCGGTAATATGCACCTTACCGCTGACCGCCCTGTCCAGCGAGGCATGGACATTGCCTTCCACATGCCAGTAGAGAGACGGAATCGCCTTCCGTGAGAAAAAGTGGCGTTTGGGAACCTGCCACTGAGGAACCGCACATTGAACAAACTCACGGAAGGGGGCCGAGTCTATCAACTGAAAAGGCAGCAGTTGAAGTGCTAGCAATTTAGCCAAGCTAGCATTCAACCGCTGGGCATGTGGATGGCTGGGAGTATACTTCTTTCGACGGTCCAGCAGCTGGGGCAGGGAAATTTGCCTGCTACAATCGGACGTCGGTGTACTGCAAGTACTTGGTTGTGACACACCTAATTCTACACCTTCAGTCCTCTCAGAGCAGCTTTCAGAGAGGACTGAAGATATAGTGGGGATGGAGATCCCAGCTGATGAGGAGCAAGGAGAGGTCCGCTTTGTTCTTTGGTGTGGGTCTTTTATGTGTGCTTGCCAACGAGCTGCATGGCAGGTCGACATATGTCTGCTCATGCTTGTGGTGCCCAAGCGGCTGATGTTTTGGCCACGCGAGATACGCTTGAGACAAATATTGCAAATAGCAGTGGTGCGATCTGATGCACTCGTCTCAAAAAAGGCCCACACCAAAGAACTTTTGTGATAACGTGCAGAGGCAGCGCCCTGCACAGGCGGAGCTCTGCGGTGTGGTACAGTTGCTGTGCTGGCCTCTAGCTGGCCTCCAGGGGGCATCCTGCCTCGTTGGACATGTGACGCTGCATCCTCCTCCTCCTCTCTCCCTTCAGGCACCCACGTGGAGTCAGTGACCTCATCATCCCCTCCCTCTTCACCACTAGAGCAAACCTGGCAGTAAGCTGCAGCTGGTGGAACACTACTGCCAGATTGCTGTCCTTCAGCATCCCCTCTCTCTGCGCGCACACTACTGACTTCCTCAAGCTGGGTATCATCATCCGAGCCTTCGAATCGTTGGGCATCCTCCTGGAGCATGTACCCAACACTGTGCTCAAACAGTTCGGGGGACTCCTCAGGAGGACATGGTGGGTCTAGGGAAGGGGTGGCTGATGATGCCATTGAGTACGCGTTGGCAGCTGCTCTGCCAGTACCCTGAGCCTGGGTGAGAGAGGATGAGGAGGATGAGGAGGGCTTGGTCATCCATTCTACCAAGCCTTCGGCATGATGCGGCTCCACATGTCCAGCTGCCGAAAACAAAGACAAGCGTGTCCCATGGCCACGTGCTGATGACGATGCACGACCACGTCCACGGCCAGCACTGTTGTCTCTAGAAACAGAGCCTGCCTGCCCTGTGTTCTTGCCTCGGCACGCTCTGCCTCTCCTTGGCGGTCTTCCAGCCATTGTAGTCGGTAGTGTATATAGTATAAAAAATAGAACTCCTATGTGTGCTCACAACACACTGTAGGTCCTATGGGTGCTGACACTAACACACTATAGGTACTATGTGTGCTGCTGACAAGAAAATATAGGAGCTCTGTTTGCTGCCACTAACACACTAGAAGTCCTATGGGTGCTGCTGAGAAGAAAATATAGGAGCTCTGTTTGCTGCCACTAACACACTAGAAGTCCTATGGGTGCTGCTGAGAAGAAAATATAGGAGCTCTGTTTGCTGCCACTAACACACTAGAAGTCCTATGGGTGCTGCTGAGAAGAAAATATAGGAGCTCTGTTTGCTGCCACTAACACACTAGAAGTCCTATGGGTGCTGCTGAGAAGAAAATATAGGAGCTCTGTTTGCTGCCACTAACACACTAGAAGTCCTATGGGTGCTGCTGAGAAGAAAATATAGGAGCTCTGTTTGCTGCCACTAACACACTAGAAGTCCTATGGGTGCTGCTGAGAAGAAAATATAGGAGCTCTGTTTGCTGCCACTAACACACTAGAAGTCCTATGGGTGCTGCTGAGAAGAAAATATAGGAGCTCTGTTTGCTGCCACTAACACACTAGAAGTCCTATGGGTGCTGCTGAGAAGAAAATATAGGAGCTCTGTGTGATGCCACTAACACACTAGAAGTCCTATGGGTGCTGCTGAGAAGAAAATATAGGAGCTCTGTGTGATGCCACTAACACACTAGAAGTCCTATGGGTGCTGCTGAGATGAAAATATAGGAACTCTGTGTGATGCCACTAACACATTAGAAGTCCTATGGGTGCTGCTGAGAAGAAAATATAGGAGCTCTGTTTGCTGCCACTAACACACTAGAAGTCCTATGGGTGCTGCTGAGAAGAAAATATAGGAGCTCTGTGTGATGCCACTAACACACTAGAAGTCCTATGGGTGCTGCTGAGAAGAAAATATAGGAGCTCTGTTTGCTGCCACTAACACACTAGAAGTCCTATGGGTGCTGCTGAGAAGAAAATATAGGAGCTCTGTTTGCTGCCACTAACACACTAGAAGTCCTATGGGTGCTGCTGAGAAGAAAATATAGGAGCTCTGTTTGCTGCCACTAACACACTAGAAGTCCTATGGGTGCTGCTGAGAAGAAAATATAGGAGCTCTGTTTGCTGCCACTAACACACTAGAAGTCCTATGGGTGCTGCTGAGAAGAAAATATAGGAGCTCTGTGTGATGCCACTAACACACTAGAAGTCCTATGGGTGCTGCTGAGAAGAAAATATAGGAGCTCTGTTTGCTGCCACTAACACACTAGAAGTCCTATGGGTGCTGCTGAGAAGAAAATATAGGAGCTCTGTGTGATGCCACTAACACACTAGAAGTCCTATGGGTGCTGCTGAGAAGAAAATATAGGAGCTCTGTTTGCTGCCACTAACACACTAGAAGTCCTATGGGTGCTGCTGAGAAGAAAATATAGGAGCTCTGTGTGATGCCACTAACACACTAGAAGTCCTATGGGTGCTGCTGAGAAGAAAATATAGGAGCTCTGTTTGCTGCCACTAACACACTAGAAGTCCTATGGGTGCTGCTGAGAAGAAAATATAGGAGCTCTGTGTGATGCCACTAACACACTAGAAGTCCTATGGGTGCTGCTGAGAAGAAAATATAGGAGCTCTGTTTGCTGCCACTAACACACTAGAAGTCCTATGGGTGCTGCTGAGAAGAAAATATAGGAGCTCTGTTTGCTGCCACTAACACACTAGAAGTCCTATGGGTGCTGCTGAGAAGAAAATATAGGAGCTCTGTTTGCTGCCACTAACACACTAGAAGTCCTATGGGTGCTGCTGAGAAGAAAATATAGGAGCTCTGTTTGCTGCCACTAACACACTAGAAGTCCTATGGGTGCTGCTGAGAAGAAAATATAGGAGCTCTGTTTGCTGCCACTAACACACTAGAAGTCCTATGGGTGCTGCTGAGAAGAAAATATAGGAGCTCTGTTTGCTGCCACTAACACACTAGAAGTCCTATGGGTGCTGCTGAGAAGAAAATATAGGAGCTCTGTGTGATGCCACTAACACACTAGAAGTCCTATGGGTGCTGCTGAGAAGAAAATATAGGAGCTCTGTTTGCTGCCACTAACACACTAGAAGTCCTATGGGTGCTGTTGGGGTGCAATGCTGTGCTAACAGCACTGCGGTTGGTACTACTGCAATACTGTACTAACAGTAAGCACGCACCAGACTAATCCCCAGCAGCAGCTAATAACACACTAACTGTGCAATCAGCAGCAATGAACGATCAATGACTTAGGTAGCAATGGTTTAGCAAAGAAATAGCCAATGGTTTAGCAAAGAAGAGCAAATCTTTCAGTATCAAGCAAAGACAGAATCAGCAGACTAATCTCTCCTAAAGCCGGAACTCATGTGACCGGGGCCGATGGCGTGGCGGCCTTTTAAATGGTGGGGCGTGTACTAAAGCCCCTGAGCTGTAATTGGCTACAGCCGTCCTGCCTGTAGCCAATTATTGCTCTCCGAGTTTCGGGCGCTGTGATTGGCCAAGCATGCGGGGTCACAGTGCATGCTTGGCCAATCATCAGCCAGCAATGCACTGCGCCGGCCGCGCCGGCCGCAATGCATTGCGGGGCCGCTCGCATCACACGAATGTGATGCGAACGGCCCAAATAGTTCTGGGCTCGACGAGCGAGCGAACGCCCGATGCTCGATTCGAACATGGGTTCGAATCGAGCACCGGGCCCATCCCTATGTGAGACTTTTACACAGCCTGGCCATATACAGAGGCCCAACATTGAAGTAGCACTTTCAGGCGTTCTACAAGCATAAATCACACATATCCTTTCTCAACCACCTATTACACTTTTGAAGGCCCTGGAGCACCAGGACAATGGAATTTTCCACAAAATGACCCCATTTTGGAAAGCACACACCCCAACGTATAATCTATGAAGCATTATGAGTCTTTTGAACGGTTCATTTTTTTCCAGAAGGTTTTGGAAAATGTGGAGAAAAAATGAAAATGCATTTTTTTTACACAAAGTTGTCCATTTATAAGATATTTCTAACGCATAGCATATACATAGCAAAAATGACACCCCAAAATGCATTCTGCTACTCCTCCTGAGTATAGCGATACCACATGTGTGAGACTTTTACACAGCCTGGCCATATACAGAGGCCCAACATTGAAGTAGCACTTTCAGGCGTTCTACAAGCATAAATCGCACATATCCTTTCTCAACCACCTATTACAATTTTGAAGGCCCTGGAGCACCAGGACAATAGAATTTTCCACAAAATGACCCCATTTTTGAAAGCACACACCCCAACGTATAATCTATGAGGCATTATGAGTCTTTTGAACGGTTCATTTTTTTCCAGAAGGTTTTGGAAAATGTGGAGAAAAAATTAAAATGCATTTTTTTTACACAAAGTTGTCAATTTATAAGATATTTCTAACACATAATATGTACATAGCAAAAATTACACCCCAAAATGCATTCTGCTACTCCTCCTGAGTATGGCGATACCACATGTTTGAGACTTTTACACAGCCTGGCCACATACAGAGGCCCAACATCCAAGTAGCACCTCCAGGCATTCTAGCAGCATTAATTGCACATATCATTTTCTGACTACCGATCACATTTTTGAAGGCCCTTCATATATCTAACACATAGCAGGTACATACCAAATAACAAAAGATTACCTGTGGTTTTAGAAGTGCAGTGGTCCACAGAGGAGAGCATCGGTCCAGGCAGCAGGCAGGGATGAGGTCAGCGACAGCAAAAGCAATCATCCAGGCAGCAGGCAGGAATACTGTCCATAGTTCGCACAGGCAGAGATACTGTCAGCACAGCCAGAGCACAGCCAAAGCACAGGTCCAGGTAGCAGGCAGAGGTGTCCCGGCAGAAATGCTGTCCAAAGTCAGTAGAGGCAGCAGGCAGATATATGGTCAACACAGCCAAAGTATTGGTCCAAGCAGCAGGAAGAAACATGGTCCATAATGTCATGGGTCATTACAGGCAGTAATATGGTCAGCACAGCCAAATTATTGGTCCAGGCAGCAGGAAGGACCATCAAGCTTAGGGCCAGGGGGACAGGGGTAGAGGCTTCTCCCACCCAAATCGCTTTGAAGCCTCCGGGCAACCAGACCCTGTTCTTGGAGCACAGAAAACGAAAAACTGGTTTTCTCTACTCAGAACGCTATTCTGAAGCCCCTCACATATGTGAGACCCCTGTGTACTAAAAGTAGATGGCCAAAAGATCAGTCCAAGTGGCAGGCAAAAACATGGTCGATTAACAGGCCAAGGTCGGTACACGTGGAAGTCAGAAACGTGGTTTAAATCAGCAGGCAGAGGCATCATCGGTAAACAGGCCAGGGTCAGTTAATTAACATGGAAGGTAGTTAGTAACATGGTAGCAGGCAAATAGGGAAGTGGCAGTCTGTTAATAATAAGGGGAACTAATGGATGTATGATAATTTTAGAAGCAATTTCCGATGCACAGGCCAGGTTGGGAGGGACAATCGGGACAATAATAGCTGGTGTCTCTTCTTACTCCTCCTCTGCTGCATACACGGCATTTCTTTTGGCGTCTTCTTCCAGATTCTGTGGGGGGGATGCTAAAGGGATAGTGTCGCTCGTGAAGCCGACTCACACTATCAGAGCGAATGCTTCCTGGGGCGGGATCTTGTTGGTAAATGAGGGCATCGATGATATCTTCGATATATTGGAGGTAGTGGAGTCGGTGATTTTGAGTTGCTTTTTGGTAGCAGACAAACGAATTAAAAAGGGCCATGTGAAACAGGTGAAACGCAACTTTTTTGTGCCAATAATGGGACTTTCTGGTTGATAAGTAGGGCTGTAGCATCTGGTCGTTTAAATCCACCCCCCCCCATGTACAAATTGTAGTCGTGGACACATTCAGGCTTTACAATGGAGCCGCGTCTTCTTGGGATCTCCACCATGGTGTCATTGTGGATCGTAGAGATGATGTGGACATCTTTCTTGTCCCTCCACTTCATGGCCAACACCTCCTCGGTCCTCATGGATGCCGATTCTCCAGGTCGCATTTTTTTTGTCAATAAATTTTGTGGGAATCCCTTCCGGTTTTTTTTTAAGGTACCGCAGGCCGGGGTTTGTTTACTGTAAAGGTGGCGAAAAAGGGGCAGGCTGGTATAATAATTATCAACATATAAATGGTAACCTTTTCCGAACAGGGGGTATGCCAACTCCCAGACAATTTTCCCACTGGTTCCAATATATGTGGGGCAATCACGGGGCTGGAGCTGGGAGTCTTTGCCTTCGTAGATCCTGAATTTGCAGACGTATCCAGTGGCTCGATCACATAATTTATTTAATTTTAACCCATACCTGGCTCTCTTGCTTGGTATGTACTGCTTGAACTGCAGTCGGCCGGTGAAATGTACGAGGGACTCGTCCACACAATTTTTTTGGTCTGGGATGAAAACTTCTTCAAATCGCTGGGAAAAGGCATTGATTAGGGGGCGTATCTTGTACAATTTGTCGTAGTTGGGATGATCTCGGGGAGGGCACTGTGAATTGTCATTGAAGTGGAGAAAGCGCATAATCATGTCGTATCTTTTCCTGGACATGACAGCGGAATATATGGGCATGTGTTGGATGGGGCGTTTGGACCAATATGAATGGACTTCGTTCTTTTTTGTAAGCCCCATATTGAACATAAGGCCCAAAAATAATTTAAATTCCTCCAATGTTAGACGCCGCCACTGGAACATGCGGGCGTAGGAAGAATCGGGGTTGGCAGCAATAAATTGGGATGCATACAGATTCGTTTGATCCACTATATTCTGCAGCAAATCTTGTGGGAAAAATAAACAAAAATAATCAAATTTAGAAAAATTTGTAGTGTCGGGCTGCACACCTGGCTGTGCGGTGAAAGGGGGGATGATAGCGGATCCTGAGTTGGCAGGCAACCATAAGGGGTTTGCCAGGGCATCGGGAAGGTAGGATTGGGGCTGGATTCTTCGGGTTGGGCGTGCATTTCCATTGCTTGTACTGGGCTCCTCTTCCTGGGGTATGGCGCTGCTGGTGGTGGGCAGTTCTCCTGATCTTGGTGCTGATCTTGGTGCTGATCTTGGTGCCGATCGCATTCTTTTGGGAGGGACGGTTTCCTCCGGGGACTCGGACTCTGAGCCACTATCCTCCACTGGCTCGTATTCCGAACCAGAATCGGATAATGGGAGCTCCCCGCTGCTCTCATCATCCGACATGGCAAGAATGGCATATGCCTCCTCAGGTGTGTAAACCCTTTGGGACATTATGGCAGTGCTTATTGGTGGGCCTGTGTAATGGTACTGCTGGTGGTAGTGGTGGCGGTCTGTGTGGTAGTACCGATGGAGGTATTAGTGGTGGGCCTGTGTGGTGGTACCGATGGCGGTATGGGTGGTGGTGGTACCAATGGCGGTACAGGTGGTGGTGGTACCGATGGCGGTACGGGTGGTGGTGGTGGCGGCGGTACCGATGGCGGTACAGGTGGCGGTACGGGTGGTGGTGGTAGCGATGGTGGTATGGGTGGTGGTGGTACCGATGGCGGTACAGGTGGTGGTGGTACCGATGGCGGTACAGGTGGTGGTGGTACGGGTGGTGATGGTACCGATGGCGGTACAGGTGGTGGTACAGGTGGTGGTGGCACTACCGACGGTGGTACGGGTGGTGGTACTGGTGGTGGTACCGATGGCGGCACTAGTGGCGATACTGGTAGCGGGCCTGTGTGGCAGTATAGATGCTGGGCCTGGTGGCGGTACTGGTGGTGGTACTGGTACCGATGGCGG
The DNA here is from genome assembly GCA_029206835.1 of Rana muscosa. Classification (NCBI taxonomy): domain Eukaryota; kingdom Metazoa; phylum Chordata; class Amphibia; order Anura; family Ranidae; genus Rana; species Rana muscosa. Next base: position 9,766,298 of record CM055126.1, read on the forward strand.
TACTGGTAGCCTGTGTGGCGGTGCCAATGGCGGTACCGATGGAGGTGGGCCTGTGACAGATGATTGACAGATGGGCTGATTGATTGACAGATGGGCTGATTGATTGATTGACAGATGGGTTGATTGATTGACAGATGGGGTGATTGATTGACAGATGGGCTGATTGATTGACAGATGGGCTGATTGATTGACAGATGGGCTGATTGATTGACAGATGGGCTGATTGACAGATGGGCTGATTGACAGATGGGCTGATTGACAGATGGGCTGATTGGCAGGGCTGATTGATGTGCTGGGCTGTGTGACAGGTCCTCTTTATGGGGGGGGCGTGTTGTGCACTGTAAATTTATGTAGACAAACTACACTGAGCTAACTTACTGATCTCTTCTCTCTCCTCACAGATCGGTGTGTGAGGAGAGAGCAGGGATCAGGTAGTAACTCCTGTGGAGTTTGTTTACATTTGTGACCGGCTGTGATTGGACACAGCCGGTCACGTGGTAAACAGCCAATTCATTGGCTGTTTACTCTGATCGGGGACGCGCTGTGTCCAAGGGACACTCGCCTTCCCCGATTCCCGCTCTGCAAGCCTGTGGCGGCGCGCACGGAGCGCGCCGCCGTGTTTGTTTTGACAGGTGATCGGCTGTGACTTTGACACAGCCGATCACATGGTAAACAGCCAATGAAATTGGCTGTTTACCGTGATCGGGGAAGCGCTGTGTCCGAGGGACACATACCGTCCCCGATCACCGTGCTGCGCGCCCCCGCGGGCACGCGCAAGGCAATATCCTGCAGGACGTCATATGACGTCCAGTATCGATATTGCAACCACTTCCCGGACGTCAATTCGCTATTGACTGGGCGGGAAGTGGTTAATCACTTCAGCCTGGGAAGGATTTCCCCCCTGAATGACCAGGCCATTTTTTTGCGATATGGTACTGCGCTGCTTTAACTGACAGTTGTGCAGTCGTGCGACATTGTACCCTTTTTTTCCCACAAATAGAGCTTTCCATAGGCGTATATTGATTGGTTTGCACAAAAGTTATTGTGTCTACAAACTATGGGAGAGATTTAGGGACTTTCATTTTTCTTATTGTTTTTACCCAATTTTTTTTAACGGGACTGCAACATTGCGGCGGACAAATCTGACCCCAAATTACAATTTTGGGGACCAGTGACAAATATTACATTGATCGGTGCAAAAAAAAATGCACTGATCAATGTAAAAATGACACTGGAAGGGAAGAGGGTTAACACTAGGGGGCGATAAAGTGGTTAACGGTGTTCCCTAGGTGTGTTCTTACTGTAGGGGGGTGGGCTCTCTGGAACATTGTTAACAAAGGCAGATCCCCGTTCTGACTCTGTAATAGGCGATCGCGGGTTCGTTGGCGGACATCAAGTCCGCCCGACCCGCGGGCACGCTCAGGCAGCGTGCACATGCCACCCACAAATGCGCGAGCCGCTGTACAGATACAGCGATTTTCGCAGGAGAGCCGACCTGCCGCCGTATAACGACGGTGGCTGGGCGGCAAGTGGTTAAACGTGATTTCCTATTGGGAGTATCTCACCAAAAATGAAATGTTTGTTGCAGGGGATGCCTGATATCTGACGTGTATCTTAGTGCAGACTTCTGGGAAAATCAGCGAGCCAATCACACAAGCAGGGAATTATGTTTCTGGGGGGTGTTCAGTACACATTCTGTGTACAGAACACCTCCAGGTAGCAATAGATGGAGAGGATCCGAGTAGTTTCAAAGACAAAAAATGCACCTCATCCCAGGTAAGTAAGGTATAAAGAAGAAGGATAATGCGATTATAGCGGTGCTGAGATATCACAATGTCAACATCATTTAATTTTAAATTTTTATTAAAATATCATGTAGATATTAATCAAAATACATAATAGAAAAAGCATTCATAAAAACAGAATATTTAAACAGATATCGTAGACTGTGTGGGTCGCTGGTATTCCCAAATAGAGTACAATGGTGGTCGGGAATTTCTTATACAGGTATATTGTTTTTGATCTTTTTGATAGAGCTGGCTGTTTAAAATTGGTGGTCACAGTGTATTCCCCTGAGGAAGCCAAGTTGGCTTAATATATAGGGATGTGACATCTTTCCTGACCACCATTGTACTCTATTTGGGAATACCAGCGACACACACAGTCTACGATATCTGTTTAAATATTCTGTTTTTATGAATGCTTTTTCTATTATGTATTTTGATTAATATCTACATGATATTTTAATAAATAATTAAAATTAAATGATGTTGACATTGTGATATCTCAGCACCGCTATAATCCCATTATCCTTTTTCTTTATACCTCCAGGTAGCCATATTGCCTTGGATTTTCAGAAAATGACAGAGCTGCAGATTAAAATGGAAAGGTAATTTTTAATAACATGCAATTACAACTTGTGTTGCAATTGTATATGCTATATTTTTTCTTTATTTGCATTTTTTTTCCCCCCATGAATGTGGAGTTACCCTTTAAGCCTTGGTACCCTTTACTGATCTCCGATGTCTAATTATGAACAATCTCTGCATTGTACCTTTGGTACAAGCCTTTGTGAAATGCTCTACCTCTTTAAAATTTTAGAAATTTAGTTATAATGAAAATGATTGAAACAGAAAATAGAAGCCTAAAAAAGAAAACAAATGCAGCCATCACATCTAAGAATTGGTAAGCTGCAATATAATAAATGTTTGCTTTTGGGTTTAATCTCACTTTAAGTGTTTCTTCAACACATACATTCCAACAAAGCTCTGATACAAGAACAGATTTATTATGCACCCTGGAACCACATTGGGTGCCGTAGCTTTAGGAAAAGTTAGAATGTTTTTTTTTTAAAGTCTTTCCAGCCATGCAATTTGCTGTGATGATAACTGCTTGCTAGCCGGGCTTCAGGAACAGTTTGCTTCCACTGAAAAATGTGATAGATTGGGGACCTCCCTAACAACAGACAGTGAGATCAGAGAGTCTCCTCTCAGATGTTCAGCCCTGCATACATTTTCAATACAGAGAGTCCCAGAAGTGAGTCAGTATGTACATCTTCATCAAGAAGCAACCAGCCTGCCTGACCCCTTCTTCCCATCTTCTATGATTCAGGCAGTGTTGACCTTTCACTTTCCCTTTGGCGAGCTTCAGGGCATATTGCATTTCTAGTCTCTCCATCCACTGGCTTTTCATCTCTTTATAGTTCACTTACACAGTGATGGAAGCACGCAACCATACAGAAGACAGAGATTTATTCCGTAGAATTCCTCACTATGTGCAAGAATCTAAAGCACACAGAGAAAGCAAAACATTTTTCTATAGGCATTCTGGCAAATTCTAGAAGCTGTGGAATGGAGGTCTGGTCCCAGTGGGGGGGGGACCCATGCAGCCCCTCATGCAGCCCTTGGTCGTTTATAGGTGGGGTGCAGCAATAGCACACAGAGTCCAATACGATGTGAAGAACTTGTACTGTAGCAATGCAAAACAGTTCACAGTAAACCCAGAGGGAGGCAACCCAGCCAGGAACACTCACATATTCCATATTCATAGAGCAGGTCCCAGCCAAACCGACAGCACCTGCTAGAAGGGGCAGAATGTGGCCTGTGCCCAAGCGGGAAGATGTCCAGAGGAGTTGTGATCCCTACACTTTCCTTCCTCATCAGGAATTTTCCCCTGCCGCTAGTACTGTCTCTCACAAACGGGGTACCTGACCCTACTCTATCCACTCGCAAATACGTGCCAAATCTGGGAGCCAGGGCCTTAAAAAGGTTCTGTCTGACCCAAGATGGCTGCCAGAGTCACATGGGGCTGCAGTATCCTATGGGACAGCTTACCCAATGTCCCAGGAAATCACAGAGGAACTGTGTTCCTCTTGACTTCCTCTTCCACTGCAATGCTGCTTCGTAAGAGCACCACCTGCAGGGGAGAAAGTAGACTGTACCTGCCTACATGTTCTTCATCCATCCCCTCCCAGGATCCAAACCCTGTATTCCCTGTAGCTCAAATAATATCCATCTTCCTTCTTATCCCAGCTAGAATAAATCATGTTTAAAACTACAGCACATCACACTTTTTAAAGGGACAATATTATGGCACTGAAACCTGAATGAACAAATATCCACTCACCCTGGAATACTGTCTTTAGGGCTCGTTCACATGAGCCTTAATCTCTGAAGAGAGTTTTGCTTTACGATCTTGTTCAGAGAGCATTTGACTGGCAGCAGGGAGGTGCTGTATCACCTGATGTAACCCCTTGCTCACCAAACTAATGTGACCCAAACTACATGCGTTGAATGTGGTTGTGGGGTGGTTGCAGAGCAGCCCCATTCAATAGCTAAAGGGGGCAGCGGTTAGGAGGTGGTAAAAGTACAGCTCAGCTGTGGGTCTCACATTTAATAACGCATGTAAAAGTATATCTAAAGCCATTTTCTTTCCAACCTGGCTAGAGTAAGAAAAGGGTAAAATCCATGTTGGGTGTTTTTGTCATCTGTGCTTGATTCAAGAGATTTCCCTTTACTTCTTGCCCTATTGACACAACAGTAGATGATGGAATTCTCTCCTAGATAGTTGGGACTGTATCAAGATTCTCCATTGGAAATATCTCTCTTGTTCATTCTATCCCTGTTCTTGTGGAAACTCAAAATTTGGGATCTACCTTCATGTGATGGGAGGACCGGTGGAAACCAGAATCCCTTGGAAAGTATGGGATACCCTTGTTTCAGCTCCCCATGCACCTCTTATGTCTGAATCACCCTGTGTCTATTAGGGGCACAGGGTGAGCAAGAAAATAACGGACATTAAGAATGTGGCTTGGGTTACTTAAAATGGAACCCTGTATATGCCATATTAGAAAGACTGACTGATTCATACTATTAGGTGGTGCTGATGTCAACTCCAGCCACCTGTCTGTCTGTTGTCTGTTATAATGTAAACAAGTCTAGTGTGGCTTCTCTTTCACCCATTGTTGTCTGGGCTATTTAACCCTGCAATTGTATGAAGAAGTTCTGTTGATATGTATGATAATGTATCATCTACTGTGTGAAGCTCGGTGACAACAAGTCTGACCTGTAGTGATATCCTGATTTATCATAACAATGAGCAGGCTGCTTAAAGGGATTAGTTAATTAGCTCATGTTAATTAGGTTTCTGGTCACAGGTGTATTTCCAGAGTGTATTTTCCTCTTTTTACTGTATATAAGACTTGTATTTCTTTCAATAAACACTCATTCCTGCTTGACCCTCAAGACAGAGCTTCGTCTCGTACTTGGGGGAGAATTATTCGTATGGGTTTCTTGTTCAGCTGGTTGGAGTGTTCGGGAGCTGCCTTTGTGTTCGGGAATGGAATGTCCACGCATTTAGTTCACGCGGCAATGGCCACCAGGGCAATTAGTGAGAATGAACTTCCCCAGCGGGAACACACACAGCTTTGAAAATCTGAAAGATATTCTGAACCCCTTATTATTCTGTCCAAAGCAAAAAAAAAAAAGGCTGGCAGTAAAAGTTTATGCCACTAGATGTCTCCAGTCTGATGGCCAGCGTAATTTATTCCACAACCTATGAGCCCAGCCCATCCTGGACCTCCTTTTCCATAGCCTGTGACTGGACAGTGAAAGAAGATGTAGCACAGCTGGGAGAGACAGAACCTGGGGCTAATCAGTCCAGTAACAGGTGGGAGTAGGAGAGTAACAAGGTTGTATTACTGAAGGCTGTACAGTCCGAATATTAGAAGAATATATTGCTGATTTAGCATGTTTTAATCTTGTATGTTGTGAGGAACCTGAATTGCTAGTTCTCATTTTCTGTTACATTTAATTTATTCTTAAAGGAAAAGGGCAAATTCAATAAGTCACGACCAGTAAAGATGCCCTCTTGACCCAAGAAATGTCTTGCTTGCAAGTTCTACAGATTAATCAAGATCATGAGACAGGGAGATAACCATTTCTATTCCTATGAAAGTGTTAATCAAAGATCATGTGACAGTGAAGTAATGGGGTGATGATTACAGGATGTGTTAACAATCATAAAATGTATTACGTCAAGATAGGTATATAAGAGGCATGAAAACTGTATCAACTTTTCAATGTAATGAGCTTTATTCATTAACCCTGTGCAAAGTTTACATTAAATCTATCGATTTGAGCAGGAAAATGGGGTTATCCATCACGTTGTTGGAAAACCAGAACGGGCCCTTTTCACAGTTGGGTGACACTGCCAAGATAACAGCATCCCTTAAACTGGTTGGACATCTCGTCTTTCCACAACTAGTGAGTTTTCTCACTTTAATGCTCTCCTTGTCATGATGACGTTATTTCAGAAGGACTTTGCTAACTACACTGCTATGCCATTACCTAACCCAAAAACTGAACACACATAAGAGGTGTTTAATGGCCATAACAGCCTTTTATTAAGAATACCAAAATGTTTAAAATGCATCAATAAATAACAATACCAAAATACAGAAATGGACGCCAAATTGATTTAGTGGTCTTTGAAGACACTGGAGCAAACATCAAGATGTAAGATGGTGTTTGCAGACCAATGTCCCGTATGATGACCCCCTGCCCCATGACACCACATTGGTGAAATTTACACAAATGTACTGCGGATACACATACCTCAATCCCTGGTCAAATAAACTGTGCTGGGACACCATACCTGAGACGGGTCTTCATCCCCTTTTTCTTCTAAGACCCTGCATCAAGGCTGATGTACTTCACCTATTCCTTTGCATCCCTCTTGCTGTTGAGCTGAAATAAGCTGTTGTTATGAAGCCCATCTCCTTCCTAGCTGTTGTTGGATTGGCCACGGCAGGAGGGGAGGGGGTGCAGGTTGGATCTCACAGCTAGGGTTAGGCAGCACCTAGCAACATGGTTTAAAGTACTACATGTGGTTTGTCCATAGGGGATAGAATAGAAAACAAATATTTCTTCTTTAGGAATGAATATTCAAATCCTTATTTATTATAAGTAGTTATATATCAATCAGCTATAACATTACGATGACCCACCTAATATTGAGTGGGTCCCCCTTTTGCCACCCAAACAACCCTGAGCTGTCATATCATGGACACCACTTCACCACACCAGCATGCTCCTGGCCAGTGATAACATAGGGGGCAGGGCCACTCAGTGACATCACTGGGTGACTCCTCCCCCTAGCTTTTAAAGAACAGACCGAGGAGCAGGCACTTCGTCTGGGCCGGAGTTTTTTTTTTGGATGGGGCAGGCATCATGATTGATGTTGGAGAGCACCCCCCATGTTAAGGGGATGTGGCCTGGTATGGTTCAGGAGGGAGGGCATTCGCTCATCCTCTCTCTTTACTGACCTGCCGGGCTGCATGCTCGGATAAGAGTTTGGTATTAATTTTGGGGGTGCCCCCCCCCCGCTTTTTTGATGCAATAATTTATGCAAACGAGTCACGTGACCATGTTATCTCATGTGGTAAACGTTAGTGAATTGACCCCTAAGCCTACCAACAGCCTAATTATAAATAATTCTCTTTAAGATGTGGAGGCCAAACACTTTAGCCATTTTTGTGGCTCCTAGCAGCAGATTTACCAACAATGATGCAGTAGGATTTTATGAATCTGCTTTGCAGAGAACTAAGGAGTTCCTAGATCTTATTAAAAAAAAAGTATAGCAACATTGATGATTGTTTTCTATGACAGAAAATTAATTGCATTCAGAGTTCCATAAATGTTCTATTACTTACTGTCTGACAATTAGAAACTTCTCCATTACTCGCAGCTGGAGAGGACATCTGCAAAAAGAGAAAAAAAAAAAAAAAACAGAACAAGAACATCTTTACGTTCCACACAGAAATTAGAAGTTTACAGTAATTATTGAAATTGGCTGCAACTGGTCATTTTTAGAACAAGCAGCAAACAGTGAAACCTGACAATGCTTTTCAAAATAGGAATGCAATTTTTATAAATTTACATTATTTAATAAAATGCAATGGTGCATACATTGATCAGCAAAACTTTTATGACCACCCACCTAATACTGAGTAGGTCGCCCTTTCGCCACCAAAACAGCCCTTACCCATGGAAGCATGGCTGCCAATAGACCTCTGAACGTATATGCTGTGGTATCTGGCACCAAGCTGTCAGTAGCAGATCCTTTAAGTCCTGTAAATTGCGAGGGGGGCTTCTATGGATTGTACTTGTTTTTCCAGCACATTCCACAAATGCTCAATTGGATTGAGATCTTGAGGATTTGGAGGCCAAGTCAACGCCACAAACTCATTGTTGTGTTCCTCAAACCATTTTGAGACACTTTTGCAATGTGGCAGGCAGCATTATCCTGCTGAAAGAGGCCACTGCCATCAGAGAATACCGTTTTCATGTAGAGGTGTATTTGGTCACCATAAATGTTTAGGGAGGTGGTACATGTCACGTTACATCCACATGCCCATTGTAGGTGCTTTTGGCTGTGGACACCCTGACCAGTCTGCAGCTATGCAGTCCCATACACAAAAAACTGCAATGTCCATTTTTTTCTGCTTTCAACACATCAACTTTAGGGACAGCATATATGTAGGTCCCTTCCAGAAGAGAAGATCCCTTCCAGAAGTGGAGCAACCCTCAATCACCACCCTAAGGGAACCTACCTTAGGACTTTGCCATTATGGACTTCTACCTGCAAAGGTATGTCTAAACAGCTCAGAACTAGTTAGTTAGGGTCCTAAATGTTTGTGGACTGTACCGTTGCAGCTGTCAAGTAAAGCTTTCTTATCTGTTCTTGAGCCTGGTCTGAAGTTATTCAAAGGGGTGCATGGTGATCTATGGTGTATCAGAAAAACATGGTCTGTAAAGCACACATGAGGCACAAGAAGAAGGCCACCAAAAAAGTAAACTGAGAAGGAGATTTGGTGCAGGAGAATAGTTGCCAAAGGTAACCATGAACTGGTGGGCAATGAATAGCAGCCAGACAGCGAGAGGGTCAGTATTCGGGCTCCCTCCCTAGCGGTCGGTTCCCCCAAAAGCAACTGGAACCAAACCCGTGGTATGGAGACCCTAGGTATCCAGCCATATGTTACGGGAGAGAGAAGGAATTAGTTGCCTGCATGCATGAGGTCCATATTAGTGCACGGCGGGGCCCCATATTGTAACTGGGAGTGAGATGGCAGAGATTTGCTGGACTGGTGAAGAGGGCATAGGCTCACCAATGTTCTTCCTGAATGCAATATTCATTAGGCAAAGTGTGTAGCGACACGGGATGGAGCGCTTCACAGAGGAACTCTGTATGTAACACAACTTTACACAGTGTATGGCTCATCTCTAAGTCAGGGTTCCGCCTTAATGTTAACTTGCACATGAACGCCACCCCATCTGGTCCTTGATGAGCATGTCCAGGAGAAGAGAGGTACCCCCTCATGCACGGGTGTGGATGCCCCACCCACAAACATGTTTACTTGCTGCCTAATATATCTCATCTACTTATATACCATTGTAACAAGGTAATTAATGTTATTCACTTACCCTGTCAGTGGTGATAACGTTTTTGACTATTCAGTGTATTTTATGTTCATTGGCACATGTAGAAGACACTTGTTCATCATTTTTAACATTGGCTACCCTGGATGCCTATCTTCCAATTTTCTAAAAGGAGAAAGAGGGATACTTTTTGGCAAAGTCACAATACACCACTGCTGCATCTCCATTTCAACACAGCATGAAAAGTAATAATTGGTGAAACCCACTTTAGCCCCCCACTTACTTTTATATACTTGCTTTTAAAATACCAAGTGTAGTAATTTAGAGGTAGAAAAAAATAAAAAGAAACTGCGCTATAGTGTAAAACCTGGTAAATGATTAAAGTTTACCTAGAAAAAAAGAAATAAAGGAAAGCAGCAACTATTCTGAAAACAATCATCCGGCGTTGGACTGGCTTAGCGGCACTGCTAGCGAGACGTGGTTGCCTCGCGGCGTGACGCGCGCGCATGCACGCGCTCTTCTTCGGGTTGGATCTTTCTTTGGTGTGTTCCCTATAAAGAGGGGGTGACGCAGCCCATCGCCCGTGCCCCGAGACGACGTGAATTTTCATGAAACGCGTAGGGCAGGATACGAGCTTTGTGCTGACGTCACCCTCCACTGCTCGGCTTCCACGGACGTATTTGTGTGCCAGCGCCTCTGACCGGTCGGCGCTGACACACTTTAAGGCTGTCTTTTTAACTGCTTTTGTGAGTATGATTCCAATATTCTTTTAATAAATGTACACCAAGGATTTTACACTATTCGGTGTCCTTCCTTCTTTTCATGTTGATGTTGAACATTCGCATGATGCTGTATGAGCTGTCGGGCTACTAAACCATTGAAGTTCATCATTTGCTGAAATCCGGAGGTTCCACTGAGTATCATTTGAGGCTGTTTTAGGTCCTCTGTCATAGGGGACCATCGCTTTTTGGTAAGCAGGAATTCTTACTGGTGGTGGTGAAAGTCACGGATTATAAGAAGATTTTCTGTCGTTGGCTTTTTTGGACACTTATTCACGGGTGTTTTGTTTATCATGGACTTTCAGACATGAACTTTGAGAGTCTCATATAGCAGTTGTGGACTATCATCTTATTAACTGTTTAATCATAGTTCACTCACCTTATCATTATTTATAATTTACTGATCTTTCATGGTTCTTCATTGAGTATCTATATGATTTATCACTGTTGGTATTTGGATTTTTTCAACTATTCAGTGGTGGGCTTATGTTCAGTCATAAGTTAGCGCGACTGTAGTAATTTAGAGGTTTAGTGTAGTATAATACTTTTAAACATTAAATATTACATTTTCTGTAGAGGACCTTGGTTGTCAGTCACTCTAATGCCGCGTACACACGATCAGAATTTCCGACAACAAAACCGTTTTTTTTTTCCGACGGATGTTGGCTCAAACTTCTCTTGCATACACACGGTCGCACAAATGTTGCTCGGAAATTCCGATCGTCAAAAACCTGGTGACATACAACACTACAACGAGCCGAAAAAAATTATTCCTAGCATGCGTCAAATCGATTCTGAGCATGTGTAGGATTTTTGTGCGTCAGAATTGGATACACATGGTCGGAATTTCCGACAAGAATGACAATGTTGGATACACATTGTCGGAAAAATTGAGAACCAGCTCTCAATCATTTATTGCCGGAAATTCTGACAGCAAATGTCCGATGGAGCCTACACACGGTCGGAATATCCGACCAAAAGCTCGCATCGAACATTTGTTGTCGGAAATTCCGATCGTGTGTACGCGGCATAAATGTGAGATTGGGAAATATGTGGATTCAGGGACTTTTTTAATTATCCCAAAATTTGCAATAAATCAAAAAATGCAGGTTGATTAAAGCCCAACTCCAGTCAAAATGTTTTAACTAATCTTGGATAGAGCAGAGAAAGGTAATCCGTTAACCTATACGTATTTTACCAGTATATTTAGCTGTTTGACCAGAGTTCCAATTGAAGTTATATTACCTGATTGTCTGTAGGTGGACCCCCCTGCCCCACTTTAATCCTAATTGTGCTGAGGCCAATATATTTTGAGCCCCTTTTTTCAGACATCTTGAGTCAACTTTCTGCATCTTCCCAGTCACTGCAGGGGCAGAACTTCACTACGTGTCCTCATAGCACACATTATAGATCTGCCATCTCCTCTTTGGGTTGTACACAGCAACATCTGCATTGCTGCAGTATCTCCATCCAAATCATTCTGCCAAATCGGCACAGCCTATGCTGATGTAACCTGTCTGAGCCCATGCCATTTCCAGAAAGAGAAGAATAATGGTCCCTGCGTTTTAATTTTAGTAGCTCGCTCATTACAGTATAAAATGCTGGAAGTGAATAAAGATGATTAGTCATTCTGATAATCAATAAGAAGAAGCTGAATAACTGATTACAGTTCAATTCTCAGAGTTCTTACCAATGAATGTACGCAGAGATTATAATGGATGAAGAGGTTGGAAGCACCATAGCCTGCGTATACAGCGCCTTCCTGTACTGAGCCCCTTGATCAATGAATCCATTCTGCCAGGTAATAGATCTTGCAGTGAAATTTTGTTCTCTGTGATGTTTTTATTTCAAGGCACTGAATTTCAAAATGATGTTCATTAGTGTGATTTTGTTTAATGATAGCAAAATAACTGAAAATAGAAAAAAAATGAAATATGCTCTTTAAAGAGTTAGTTCTCCTTTAATTAAAACACCCCTAGGCACTATGATATCCTCAGTACATTAATATGCAATCCGCCATTTCTGTAAAAGACTGCTTATTTTTCAAGATGCTTATTCCTTTGCTCTCCCCTCTCAGTCCAGCAGATGGCAGGACATACTGAGCGTTGGATGAGCGGCATTCTTCCAGGTCTGAGTGATGTAAGTGCACATGAAATAGCATGTGAGTGAAGCACTCAGCTATGTTCTCTAACCATGCATGCACAATCTCTGTTTTCTTATTCACAGCTCACAGAGCAGATTGTGCTTGTAGGCAGGTGCAGGTTTCCCTCCTTCCAGTAGGTGTATATTGCAAGTGCTGAGGGTAAAGGATATATAGAAATGGTGCCTTCGTCCCATTAGACGTTGTATAGAGAACTGGATGAGGCTAGGGTGGACTATGTTGGCACCTTATGCTAACTTATAACCAGTTGAAAGTAAGTAGTAAAAAAAAGGGGGTTTTTATTACAAAAATATATATATAGAAACAATTATTTTGACATTTCATAGAAATAATAGTAATTCCGTGACATTTCCATGTATCATACCATTACAATCAATGGACAAGAATACAACTGTACATACATAATATGCTATGCTCTACATGTTTCACGTTGTGATTCAAAAACAGAATCCGCTTCTTCAGGAGCTATATATATGTATAGATTTTCAATGGACATAGAGTGAAAGAATTGGGTTGTCACGTAACTATGAAATAAAAGAAAACATTATAAACAAAATTGTAGTGGATATAAGAAATATATTTCATTGTAGAACCACCAGGCTTAACCCAGACCATAGTTACGCGCCATGTCACACAGTCTTACCAAAAGTGCTGGACCAGAGGGGCCAGACCATGAATCAAAGATTCCCGTTATGTCATGAGGGAGTAGGTGTTCCCATACAGGACATAGAAGCAGGGGGTATATAGGTAATCTGAAATTGAAAATAATGGTAATGATTAAGCGTCAAACACTAACGTGAAACGCGTTAGCCATCCACCCCTGCATGATCACTGTTCGTTTTGGTTGTTTTGGATTTATGGATTAATTTTACACATTATTTTTGAAAATAAAACTGTCTATACAGAGGGCGGCAGTCCAGGGCTTTTTTCTTCCCATGCATTAGTGCAGAGCCAGCACCTGTGTGAATAACAGGGCGGGAGCAGCTATTTGGAGCATCCACAGCTTTGAGCGGTACGTTTCTTTTCTACTTCTAAGAGGCTCTAGGGAGGACAACTGGTCACAGCCAGGATGTCATGGATATGCAGTAGTGTTTGTCTGTCAGCTTACCTTCCTTCCCATGTGTTCATCTTAGAGGCCTGAACCTTTTCACCTGGCTTCCTTTATAATCTCCTCCCAGCCTGACTCCACCCCAGGTCCTATCACAGAACACTATATTAACCTGTGCACTGCAAGCCTGTTTTGCTGATCAACGTGTTTGTTAGGCATTGTGTGTTTGGGTTCCTGCCTGCCGTGTGCTACGTCTGTCTCTCTGTTAGGTTATTGGCTTGTCCCCGACTATCCCTGTCTGCTCGTGACCCTTGACCTTCGGCTTGTCTTTCGTTATCCTTGTCTGCTTGTGGCCCTTGACTTTCAGCTTGTTATTCGTTACTCTTATATCTTGTGCTGCTGCTTCCCCTCTTGTCCCCTTATCCTACGGGGTGTGAGCTAGGAGACTCTAGGGGCCGCGACCTGGACCCAGCCTGCAGCATAACATCCTCACCACTAGAGGCTCTGGAGAAGACCTGCTGGGTCTTAGACTCCGCGCCCTGGGGAATCTTGGCTCTAGCTTCCCATAGGATCCCGGTTGTGCTCCTCTGGTCCCGCTTTCCACAACCACCCAGTTTCCTATCCGCAGCAGTCAGCCATAGGGTTCACTACCTTGCGGTGCACTCCTGTCCCCCTACGGTGTGCATCTGTCACCTGGCCACAGGCGACCTGACAGTTTGATCAGCCATGAACCCGGCTGACATCCCGCTCCCCGCGGATGATCCATTGCAGGGCATAGTTTGCAGACTTGAAACCCAGGAATCGAATCAGACTCAGGTGATGTGATTCCTCCAGGATCTGGCTTCTCGCTTCGAGCAGCTTCAGGCCTCCTTGGGAACCCTGAATCCGCAACCTCAAATACAACCAGCGGCTGCACCTATTGCACCAGTCGCAGCCACACACTCATTACAACTGCCAGCTCCGTCCCGTTTCTCTGGGGACTCCAAGGCTTGCAGGGGTTCCTTAGCCAATGCACGATTCATTTTGAGCTCCAGCCCCAAAACTTCCTGTCTGATCGGGCTAAGGTAGCCTATATCATTTCCCTCCTCTCTGGTGAAGCTTTAGCCTGGGCAGCCCCTCTGTGGGAACTGAATGATTCAGTGGTTTCTAGCCTGTCTGGCTTCTTGAAACTTTTTCGGAATATCTTCGAAGAACCGGCTTGTGTCTCTTCAGCGGCCAGCGCCCCTTTACGTCTCCGCCAAGAGTCTGCTTCTGTGGGACAGTATGCCCTTCATTTCCACATACTGTCGGCTGAGTTGAGCTGGAACAATGAGGCCTTAGTCGCAACCTTTTTGCATGGCCTGTCTGATAGAGTGAAGGATGAATTAGCAGGAAGAACCATCCCCACTGATCTGGCCGGCGTTATCTCCTTGTGTAACCAGATCGATATTTGCTTTCAGGAGAGGACCTTAGAAAAGCAACGCCAGCACTCCTTGGTTCTTAGTCAGCCTGAGCTCCCCTCTCTTCGACCCGTAGAGCATCTCCTACCAGCTGAGGAACCCATGCAGCTGGGTCGGACCAGGCTATCCCCCGAGGAACGTGCTAGGCGCAGAACTCTTGGTCTGTGTCTTTACTGTGGGGGCAAAGGTCATTTTTGTGACACTTGCTCTCTTTGTCCAGAAAAACGTTTGGGTCCACTTCCTCTGGAAAGTGGAGTATTGGACCCAGAAATATCACCTTCTCCTTCTCGTCTTCTGCTTTCTGTGTTCCTTCATGTTGGTGCTTCTTCTCATTCGGTCTCAGCATATCTGGATTCCGGAGCCACTGGTAATTTCATGGACTGGGAAATCGCATCGTCCATGAGACTTACTCTTTTGCCCCTCACCACGCCATTGGTGGTCTTGGCGATTGATGGTACTGTTCTCCCAGGGGGACCTATCCGCTTCCAGACCCTCCCTGTTAGGATGTCGGTAGGGACACTACACCAGGAGTGGATATCCTTCCTTATCTTACCCAAGGCCCCAACGCCTATAATTTTGGGTCTCCCATGGTTACAGCTCCATTCTCCTCATGTGGACTGGACTACTGGACAGATCCTGGCTTGGGGTCCCTCCTGTTCCTCGTCCTGCCTACCCAAGGTTGCCCCCTGTGAACCTGAGCCGGTCATTCATTCCAGGTTGCATAACCATTTACATTTCTCTGTCCCTAACCACCCTTGGACGCACAGCCAGGCTAGCTTGTCTACAAGTCCTGCAGTCGCTACGTCTTGCGATGCGATTCAGGTAGTCACTACACTTGACTCAGCTATTCACTCTGCCTCTGTACTAGTTATGCCAGTCCAGCCCATGCCCAGTGAGCCTCCTACTTTTTCTGGTTCAGGACATTCTGCTTGTCCTTCAGCTATTCAGCTTGACTCCGGCGACATGTCACCTTCTAACCAACCTGACTTAAGGGTTCCACTGACATCTGCCCAGTCTGATGGCCCTGTGCAAGATGACCAGTCCCCCTTTAAGGGTCTAGGGGACCCTCCTCAGATTCCTGTTGATCCTCTCATGCCCTTGCTTATTCCTAGAGAGCCTTTGGTCCTCAATAGATCTTCTTGTCATCTCCCTACCTCGTTTTCGGTCTCTGAGGATAATCTTAAGTACGAGGTTAGACAAGTTCTGGATTCTCGGCTCTGCAGAGGCATTCTTCAGTACCTTGTGCATTGGAGAGGTTTTGGTCCTGAGGAGGTGTCTTGGATCGCTGCATCTGATGTCGCTGCACCTCATCTGTTGAGGAGCTTTCATCAGAGATTTCCCTTTAAGCCTGGGCCCAGGCGGGGGAGGGCCCATAAGAGGGAGGGTACTGTCATGGATATGCAGTAGTGTTTGTCTGTCAGCTTACCTTCCTTCCCATGTGTTCATCTTAGAGGCCTGAACCTTTTCACCTGGCTTCCTTTATAATCTCCTCCCAGCCTGACTCCACCCCAGGTCCTATCACAGAACACTATATTAACCTGTGCACTGCAAGCCTGTTTTGCTGATCAACGTGTTTGTTAGGCATTGTGTGTTAAGGTTCCTATCTGCCGTGTGCTACGTCTGTCTCTCTGTTACAATATTGGCTTGTCCCCGACTATCCCTGTCTGCTCGTGACCCTTGACCTTCGGCTTGTCTTTCGCTATCCTTGTCTGCTTGTGGCCCTTGACTTTCAGCTTGTTATTCGTTACTCTTATATCTCGTGCTGCTGCTTCCCCTCTTGTCCCCTTATCCTACGGGCGTGAGCTAGGAGACTCTAGGGGCCGCGACCTGGACCCAGTCTGCAGCATAACATCCTCACCACTAGAGGCTCTGGAGAAGACCTGCTGGGTCTTAGACTCCGCGCCCTGGGGAATCTTGGCTCTAGCTTCCCATAGGATCCCGGTTGTGCTCCTCTGGTCCCGCTTTCCACAACCACCCAGTTTCCTATCCGCAGCAGTCAGCCATAGGGTTCACTACCTTGCGGTGCACTCCTGTCCCCCTACGGTGTGCATCTGTCACCTGGCCACAGGCGACATGACACAGGAGGGCTAGTGATTGAGCACAGTCGGGAGAACTGGGAGACTACAGTTGAGATGGGTTCAGAACTAGAGGAGAGGACTGTGGGAAGGGCAGTGGAAAGAGGTCTTTGCAGCCAGGCTGGTTGGCAAGGCCTGACGAGAGCTATCTGGGAGTGGTAGCTGAATAGAAGACATCTAGCACCTGAACTATTCTACACCACAGGGGCCTGAGGTGCATACCCGCAAAAGGCAGTTCACTGAGGCCTGACTGAAGTAGTGACAGGCCTAACCATGCGGTGCTAGCTAGTCTGGAGGAGTAATGCCGCGTACACACGTTTTTCTCGTCGTTTTTTTTTCATGTTTCCTCTCAAGCCTGTCTTGCATATACACTATCATTAAAAAAAACATTCAAGCAAAGCGCAGTGACATACAACACATACGACGGCACTATAAAGGGGAAGTTCCGTTCTAATGACGCCACCCTTTGGGACGCTTTTGCTAATTTCGTGTTACTGCGTGTTAGTAAAAGTTTGGTGAGAGACGATTCACGCTTTTCAGTCTTCGTGCTTTGAAGATCATTTTGTGGAGTTCAGTTTGTGCCTGTGGGTTCGTATGTGTCTTGCAGTGCTTGTAGTCAGTTCGTATCTGTTTATTCAGTGCGTTCTTGTCTGCTCGTTTCTGTTTTTCAGCTTGTTCTTCATAGGCCTTGCTGTTCTTCCGTTCGTTCTTCTAGTTCGTTCTGAGCTGCCGACCGTTATCTAGCCATGTTGCGGCTACGTACTCGTCGTAGAGTTCGTGCTGTAGTTGGTGCCGGGGTTCATGCTGTATCCCGACTCCAGGCCATGAACAGGGTGAGGAGGAGTTCATGGACCAAGAATTGGTTGCTCCAGCGGCACCAGTTCTGTCACATGCTTTTGTTGCGGGAGATCAGGGAGAATAATCCTGAGGACCACAGGAATTTTCTCAGGATGTCTGACCCCGTATTTCAGCATCTGTTGGCTTTGGTGTCCCCCTAAATTACCAGGCAGGACACCGTTATGCGTGAAGCCATCAGTGCTGAGCAGAGGCTCATTGCCACGTTGTGATACCTGGCGACTGGGAGAAGCCTGCAGGACCTAAAGTTCTCCACAGGCAAATCCCCCAGGCTCTGGGTATCATTATACCAGAGACGTGTTCTGCCATCCTTCAAGTTTTGCAGGAGGACTATATTAAGGTAAGTGTTCTTATTTAAAACCTCACATTGTATGTATTTCTTTGTTAATCTTTTTTTTGGGTTTATTAGCAGTCCCTAATTCCCATGATTCTTAGCTGCAGGGAATGTCCCCTTTCTCCACATGTTTTTTTTTTTTTTGGAATGTTTTCATTAGGCCTACATTTAAATTTGCCTTACCTAACCTCTCCAGCATGCTATCCTGGGGCCATACACACCTTGCCTAGTCATTTCCATGTATTTTATTCTATGCTCCATCGTAGTGCTTTACCCTAAACGCACCCTAAAGATTGCCTAGGAATGTTACATTTATTTAAACTTCATACAGAGTGCTACAGCCTTCATTTGTGATCTCCCCAACTCATCTTCAACTCCCCCCCCCCCCAGTTTTTCTTTTGGGTTTGTTTTTGGTTTGTTGTTGCTTACTAATAATGTTTTAATTTTTCTGTTTCTCCTAATGTTGGCCATGAATGGTTTTCTTAAATCTGCTTTCAATGTTTCTGTCTGTATTAATTTATTTTTAATTTAATTCCACAGTTCCCTTCTACGCCACATGAATGGCAGAATGTGGCATCTGAGTTTGCCCAACGATGGAACTTTCCGAACTGTGGAGGGGCCATTGACGGCAATCATGTTCGGGTCGTCCCACCACCCCATTCGGGATCCTTTTATTATAATTATAAGGGGTTCCACAGCATCGTCATGATGGCAGTGGTGTCGGCCACCTACGAATTCCTGTATGTGGACGTTGGCAAGAATGGCAGGATGTCAGATGGAGGAGTCTTTGCACAGACTGAGTTTGGGGAATGGCTCCTATTGGATCAGCTGGCCTTGCCACCAGTGGAGCAGAATGTGGAGGGACTCCCGTTTGTTTTTGTGGCGGATGAGGCGTTTGGCCTGGGTCCCCATTTGATGAGGCCATTCCCGCAACCCACCCTCACCCCTGAGAGGAGGGTGTTCAACTATCGGCTGGCCAGAGCAAGAAGGGTGGTGGAAAATGCCTTTGGCATCATGGCCAGCCGATTCCGCCTGTTCCTCACCTCCATCCACCTTGCCCCTTATAAATGGAACCATGTAGTAATGACTTGTTGCGTGCTCCATAATTTTCTGAGGGTGCATTCTTCAAATTATATGACTTTGAGTGGGCCTGAGGCCTCGTTATTGGAATCAGATAATTTAGTGGCCCTGGAAGCTGGCTGTCCAGGCTTGGCCCCCCAAGCCGGACGTGATGTCAGACAAAAATATGTTGAATATTTTGTGGGTAGGGGGACCATTGATATGCCTGAGGATGTTTAACATTATTATTTGTTAAAATAAAACTTTTTAAAGAGAAAATATTGGTATTGTGTTTTAATTTAATATTCTTTTAGGTTTCTCGTAGGTTTACCTAGTGCACTTGTAGTGCCATGTGTATTTAGCATTCTTAATTAGCCTTCATTGTCAGTGTAAACACAAAACATTGATTAGTTCACTTTGCACAACATTTGCATAATGAAGCCACAAATTCTTGGTAAGAAAATACCTTTTTTTATTTTGTTTTAGTAAACTTCCTTTTAAATGTAGATGTATGAAAAATATTTATGGGGGTAAAACGCATGAACAGCCATGCATAAAAAAACAATCTTAAAATTTTTTGTGTAAATGTAAACATGTACTATTCATTAAAGCTTAAAAGCAAAAAAAAACCTGCAAAAACACAGCAAGTTCAACGTTCTTTTGTGTTAAAACATTATACACGCCCAAGCACAGCCATGATATTTTGAAGCCTTTCCTCAACCCGCTTGGTATTTTCCCTGATCTCTATCAAGTCTCCCTTTATTTTTTCAAGGTCACGACAGCAGACCATGAGGTATTGGATCAGGATCTGGGCACTGTGATGTGTAAACTTTTCGGGGTCTTCGGCCAGAACTGCACCTAAATAAAAAAAAAAACATGTAGTATAGAATATGTAGGCCTACATCTATTAACCTGCATCTGTCTGGTTTGACACTGACCTGTTGTGGTGCCACTTTCCACTTCCTCAACTTCACGTTCCTCTCCATCATGTGGTTCTGGGGGTATTGTTGAAGGTGTTGGATTTATAGGCTCATCTGACGTAGCTTTTTGAAGCCCTATGGAGATTGCAATAAAAGGTATAGTTTCATTAGTAAATAATAATTATTTTCCCACAAAAACCCTGAAAAGTAAATTTTGAAAGATTATTTGGAAGTGTGGTCCATTTTTAAATGTACCCCCAGTGACAACCTGAACACATGATTGGATACATAGCCAAAACCAGAGCATATACTTTTTAAAATAAAGTTTGACACATTGTAACACCCCAAAGTATATACACAGGATCACCTGTGTGTGACACCCTAAAAATTTTGGGGTTTTGGCCCACACTTGTACTACTGCGTTCAGATGTTTAATCAGCTGCTGAGCATTCTCTGCCTTAACATTACAATGCATACCCTTTTAATTTTTTTTTAAATGTCATTTGGATTATAAAAATAAAGCAACTTGTTTACAAAATTAGCTCCCAAAAAAAACTTAGAAATTTGGGTGTTCACACTGGATGATCCAAAAACATCGTTTTATGAACTGTACAGAGAAAGAGGTTTACTACGTCCGTTTACTGTGCGGACGAACATGAAAGTTGGTATTTTTCACTGTACTATATCAAAGTCAAATATACACGACTTAATACAAGTAATGATCTTTAGCAGGGAAAATGTATAAAAATTACTTACTTTTTCCTAAAACTTTCTTGATTCTTTTGTATTGGTCGGGCTCCCGCAACTTCAGATCAGACCATCGTTTTCTGAGCTGTTCCTTCGTTCTGCACACCCCGAATTTTTGGTGAAGAGTTTTGACCACTTTGCCCATAATTTTTGTCTTGACAAGATTAGGCCTTTTATACGGCCCATGCTTGGCATCATAATCCTCCCTCCTCAAAATGGCGACCATCTCCACCATTTCCTCGAATGACATGTTGGATGCCTTATATCTCCGGGATCGGGATTTGGGCTCCTCAGGAATTTCCTCCTCTGTAGAGGTAATCTCAGCCACCTGTGTCTCCGCCATGTTGTTAAGCACTACGACGAGCGAGAAGGGGCGGGGAAAGTACAATATCGAACGTCAGGGGTGGGGAAAGCGTGCAGAGTTTCACGCATGCGCAGTGTATATCAAGTGAGGATCCATGTGTCGAAAATACGTTCATTTGCCGGGAGAGGGAGTTAGCAACGAACGTGTTGACCAAGGTACATAACATTTTAAGGATTTGGGTTTCATCAGAGGAGGAGATTTGGGGCTTTTATATCTGTCCAAAATGCTGATTTGATGAATGTTGCCTGAAACATATGTATTTTCTTGGTTCTTGATTTTACAGAGAGAATGAATACTTTCAAAAATCCGGAGTTTATGGAGGAGTTCATAGATAAATGGAAGGAACTCCCTATCCTGTGGCAGACCAAAAGTGGTGGCAATAAAAATAAAGCGGCCAAGACAGCAGCACTGGAGAGCCTGCTTGCATTTGTCCAAACCCAGATACCCACAACAACTCTCCAAGATGTGAAAACCAAAATTGCTACCATCAGGGGGACATACAGGACCCAGAGGAATATGGTCCTGAAGTCCCAGAGGTCAGGTGCTGCAGCAGATAAGGTTTATAAACCCAGTCTGTGGTACTACAGCAAGTTATCTTTTCTGGATGACCAGCTGGAAGTGCGGGAATCTCTCTCCACCCTTCCCCCCAGAGGTCAATCCAGCCTTCCTTGTAGCCAACCCTCCAGCCTTCCCTGCAGCCAGTCCTCCAGCCTTCCTGGCAACCCTGCTCTGGCTTCCTCTGAGGATCAAGATCAGGTCCTTGAGGAGGCAGATTTGGATATATGGAGCCAGGTAAAGTATTGATATCTACATTTATATGTTACAAAAGTGATGATTTTAAATTGATGTTAGTATTGTTAGGTATTTAATGTTCGAAAAAATTAGGATTTACAGAGCAAGAGATAGTAGTGGTCAAATTTGATGGGGACAAGGCAACAATATCATGAGGCGGAATCTATGGAAATGTAATCCCTTTTGCCATTCAATTTAAAAATGTCTGGAGGTGAACAATGTGTGTGATTGATGGAGGCAAAAAATAAACAATGTCCCTTTCTTTTTTTACAGCCAGAGCAGAGCCAGGAAGAGTGTGATGTTGGGGACCAGGAGGAGGCAGGGCCCAGTGGCACACAGGAGGAGGCTGGGCCCAGCACAAGAGCCAAGATGCCTCCCCTGAAAATTATCCAACGAGGGCCAAGGAGAGCTAGGCAGGTGGAGGAGGAAACAAGAGCCTTCCTAAAAGAGGCTACTGTGGCCCTCAGAGAGGCACCCTCTGCTGAGGAGGGCTATGCCGCAGTCCTGGCCCATAAGTTAAGCCAAATGGACTTAAGGCAATGCCTATATAGTGAGAACCTTATGCTGAAGGTCATTAACAGGGGTTGCTCGGGGAACTGACCAAGTTCACAGACCTCACTGAGGTTGTCCCTCCTCCTCCACCTCCTCCTCCTACTTCTCCTGCCACAAACTCTCCTCCTGATCCCCAGCCTCTGAGGAAGCAAGCAACAAAGGCTGCAGAGAAGGCTGGAGAGAAGGCTACAAGGAAGAGGAAAAAATAATGCCTGCTGTAGTACCACAGACTGGGGACATATCTGACTTATCTGCTGCTGTTCCTGACCTCTGGGAGTTCAAGCCAAGATTGGGCTCCTTTTTGTTTTAGGAATTCAAGAGTTTGGTTTTCGAATCTTGGATGGTTGTTGTGGGGTCCAAAGGATGCACAAATGCAAGCAGGCTCTCCAGTGCTGCCTTCCCCTTTAATTTGTAATGTACCTAAATAAAGGATTCTTTTTTTTCGCTTAAAATACTTGACTATGTGATTTCTAGTTTAAAAGAGAGTTTGCTAGGGAGTAGGCAGGGACATTTCAAATAATATTATTGTTATTAACAAGGGACACAAACCTCCTTGAGGCAAAATGAGACAAATTTAGAAGGTTGGTGTGGTAGCTTTACACACAAATAATTTTTTCTAAATCAACATACGTGATTCTGAGCATGCGCGTTTTTTTTCTCCTCATGAAAGCATACACACTATCGTTTTTCACGTCGTTAAAAGAAACGACATGAAAAACGACGTGAAAAAATAGAGCATGTCCGAAATTTTTAATGACCGTTTTTCACGCCGTTAAAAATGCTCTGGAGCATACACACAATCGGTTTTAATGCCCATTTTTAAAAATGGCATTTTTAACGCCATGAAAAATGATCGTATGTATGGGGCATAACAGTCTACAGCAAGGGAAGTGCTGGAGGAGTAATGTTATGAGCAAGTGACGAGCTGGAGAAGTGAGGTATAAGAGGCCTTGAGCAAGTCAGGCATTGGAGTGTATATACTGGATTGAATATAGAAGTCCCAAGCAAGTTTGCACTGAATATTCCCGGGCATCCCATAATTCCCAATTTCCCATCCAAGTTTAATCCCCTCAAATAAAACAAAAACAAAAGCTGATGGACTGTTCAATGTCTCTGAATGACTGTGAGATGGATGTCTGGCTGGGCAGGGTGACAGGTGAACCACTACATTCAGAAACCCCTATGGGGCATGTCTACATTAAAATCATAGGTAGTTGATTCTTGCACCATTGAATATACACAAATTAGCCAGTACACCCTGCAATGTACAGCTTCCTTTCCTATCTCAATTTGTTCTGGGTAAGGCTCAATACTTATCAGCACCCCTGTAGTGCATTAAAAGGTTCCTGCTGAGTAGGGTCAGTACAGGGACAATGGCTGGCTTCAGGAACATTCTGGTATCTAGATTAGGAACTTGGTTACATGAGACTTGGCATAAACAGATATTTTTTTTGGTAGTATATGTAGCGGCATCCCCGGCCTCCAAAGGCCTAATGGCAACCTCCAGAATCAGGGAGAGCTCACATCCTTCCTTGTAGTGTGGGTTATTAGGCATGGTGGGTGTATTGCAAGTTGAATAATTGGGCACCAGTCACTTTTTGAATGCTAGAAAAATAGATTTATTGTCTCTTAACAGAACTGGTGAAGAGAGGGTTAGGGCCAGGACACCCTTAGGCAGATAATAATTGACAGACTCCGAGACCAAAAATAATAGGCAGACAGCTATACAGGTAGAGGGCTTATAAGCTGGATGCAGCAACTGTATTTGTAGAACTGCTGCCTCCTATGGCAACTGAACTTTGAACATTTGAACAGTCAATAGAGATCCATACATGTAACTCACAATAACCCGTTATAGATTTTCTCTCACATCTCCAGTATACTACTGTAGATCTTCACTCACTGAGCTCCCAGACTCTCACTAGACTTCAAGATCCCAGACATCACTGGATCCCTTGAGCTCTTCCACAGCTAAAGCCGCTGTATACTCCTCAAGCGTCACCCCTGCTAACCCACTGGGTCCCTGGCTTGGCAATCTGCTGAAGCTTTCCCACTTGTTCACATTCTCTGGCCAGTGAATAAGGCTGCTTTGGTACTTATTCAGACTTCCATAACTGGCCTCTGATAACAGAGTGGTTGTCCCTTAATGGCGATTTTGTCTCCTTAACCACTTCCCTACCGCCCATAGTCATATGACGTCCACAGATGGGATCTCCCATCCTGGGTGGACGTCATATGACATCCTCGACTTTGTGGGGGGATATCTGAATGATGCATGCAGCTAGTGGCATCATTCAGATATTATTTTATTATGCCGGCGATTCTGCGCACCATAAGAATGATCATAGCGGCGATTCCGCCGCTTGATCGTTTTAATAGGCGGCGGGAGGGGACATCCCCCCCTCCCGCCGCCACCCGGTGCTTCTCCGGGCTCTCCCGTGCCATCGGGGACCCAGAGAGAATCGTCCGGCACCGGTGGTGGGTCACGTGACGAGCATAGAGATGACTGGTGACCAGATGGTCACCAGTCATCTCTATGATCGTCGGAGGCCCGGGTGCGATGTGATGACGTCATGCCCGGGTCCTCAGATGTAAACAAAGCCGCCATTGCAGCTAGTAAGTATGAGATCAGTCAAAAAATGTTCACGATCTCATGCTTTCCAGCCTGGAGGAGAGATGTGGGGTCTTATTGACCCCGCATCTCTCAATAAAGAGGACCTGTCACACACATTCCTATTACAAGGGATGTTTACATTCCTTGCAATAGGAATAAAAGTGATCAAAAAAAAAAAAGTAAAATAAGTGTAAAAAAATAAATAAATAAGTAAAAAAAAAAAAAAAAAAAAATATATATATTTAAAACGCCCCTATCCCCGGTAACTCACGATCAGAAGCGAACGCACACGTAAGTCCCGCCCACACATGTAAACGCCGTTCAAACCACATATGTGAGGTATCGCCGCGTGCGTTAGAGCGCGTGCAACAATTCTAGCACTAGACCTCCTCTGTAACTCTAATCTGGTAACCTGTAAAAAAAATTAAAGTGTCGCCTATGGAGGTTTTTAAGTACCGAAGTTTGGCGCCATTCCATGAGTGTGCACAATTTTAAAGCGTGATATGTTAGGTATCAATTTACTCCGCGTATCATCATCTTTCATATTTTCCCCAAAAATTGGGCTAACTTTACTGTTTTGTTATTTTTTAATTCATGAAACCATTTTTTTTCCAAAAAAAAGGCGTTTGAAAAATTATTGCGCACATACCGTGCAAGAAAAAAAGTTGCAATGACCATCATTTTATTCTCTAGGGTGTCTGCTAAAAAAAACATATATAATGTTTGGGGGTTCTGAGTAATTTTCTAGCAAAAGAATGATGATTTGTACATGTAGGAGAGAAGTGCCAGAATAGGCCCGGTATTGATGTGAAAAAAAAAGCCCGGTGTTGAAGTGGTTAATCTCTGCCCTTGATCCCCACTTGCCTCTGGTAACAGGAATAGTCGTCCCATGTGGCAATTGCTTCTCCTTCACCGCTGACAACGATGCAAGTTCCCATCCGGTGGAACCTCTGCAACTTTGTTGGGCTTCTGTCCGAAAGCCCCAATACCGCGCCGCTTCTCTCAAACCTGGATAGGCCTCAGACAGCCTAGCAGCCAGGTGCTCCCGGGATATGCCTCAGGCTTCTGGCCTAGCAACCCGGAGCCTTGTGACACACGTCCACCCAGACAGCCGTCCAGGTGACACAGAACCCCGATCACCTGACTCCTCCCAAATAAATTGGCTCTCCCAGCAGGCCAAGGGACTAAAGAAACCCCTGCCAATTGGTTGAGACAACCCACCCACCCCTAGTATGGATTCACTATGCCCTTATCATTCTAATGCCACCGGCAACAGTGTCACCTAGTGACAAAAGAGAGAGGTGCATCAAATCCAGAGTTAGGGAAATGTCAGTGAATCCCATTTAACAATTAGCCAGGCTAGTTACCACCTAGCAAACTAAATTTGTTAGCAACACTGCTTACAACCAGGGTGCTACATCTACATGAGAAAGGTGAAAACATTTGTCATATTTTGGCTTCTCAGTGTCTTGAGGAGATTTCCTTATATGCTTCTGTATCACAAGAACTTCCAAGACATGATGAAAAATCTATGCTCACAATGAACAAGCTAAGTATTCTCTTAAAATCACAGTCCAAAAATGTCATTCCAAAGGATTTTTTTAACTTCCCCCAGTCCAATATACACCGATCAGACATAACATTATGACCACTGACAGGTAAAGGGAATATCTTGTTACAATGGCATCTGAAAATTGGTAAGTTATATTAGGCAGCGAGTGAACATGTTGTCCATGAAGTTGATGTGGTGAAAGCAGAAAAAAATGGGCATCGCAGTTTGTTGTGTATGGGGCTGTGAAGCCCATGGTGACCCATCTCCACAGTTCTCCAAGATGTTTGGAACAACCCATCTGCTGAGTTCCTTCAAAAACTGTGTGAATAAGCACTGCGCATACCCAGAAGAATTGATGCTGGTTTGAAGCCAAAGGGAAGCCACACCAAATATTGATTTGATTTAAATTTTTCTTCTGTTCGCTGACTATGCATTTTGTAAATTGATAAAACTAAACAATTAAAATATATATTTTTGAAAGCATTCTTATTGTACAGCATTTCTTCACAGCTGTTGAAAACCTTTGCACAGTATTGTAAATGTGCCCCCTTTGTGTTTAAACTTTTGGCACTGTAATCCTGTTTTTGTATATCTAGTGGAAATCTTTACATTTCATTTCCTTAAATATAGATTCTCAATGTATCAGAATTAGGCAGATTAGTGAGAACAGGTATCTACATAAACAGAAGAGGATTAACAAGGGAGTAACAAGTCATGGCCTAGCTTCCTTGGCATTAATTGTTTATTTCTGTAATAAACAGTTGAAGGAAAGGCTAAGGTTGGACATAAAAGGACAGATGTTTCACCAAGAATAACAGGTGTTGAGGCATCTGCTACTTCTAAATTTAATCTCTGTGCTGACCAACAGTGTCAGGCATGTATTGTCTGTGAAATAGATGTTCCCTGTATTCATAGAAAAGGGAAATAATGGTTTTCACTGACATAGAGATTTTCCAACAAGCTGAAAAGTCCTGTAAAGGTCCTCCAAAGCGCTTCCAAAGGTCTTCCGATAGAGAAGACCTTGCCTGACTGTTGTAAGCAAGGCCCAGGCCTAGTATACCTTTATCCACTCAGCTTTGGATTAGGGATGAGCTTGGGTTTGGTCCGAATCCAGAAGTTAGCTGTCATTGCTGGGTCAGTGAGCTGCAGGCAAAATATTCACTGCTCTGCGGCTTCATGTACACAAAGGTGGGGGGATGTTTGTGACATTAT
Organism: Rana muscosa; assembly: GCA_029206835.1. Lineage (NCBI taxonomy): Eukaryota > Metazoa > Chordata > Amphibia > Anura > Ranidae > Rana > Rana muscosa. Next base: position 9,794,238 of record CM055126.1, read on the forward strand.
TGGCCTAATATGGGCACATGCCCATATTAGGTCAAGGACATTGACCTAATATAGGCATGTGCCCATATTAAGTCAATGATGTCACAAGTATCCTTGTATGTCAACTGTGGGGTGGGGAATATCCTGTTAGCAGCTCATTTGCACAGCAACCTTTGTTGGGTCTGCATCAGGAAGTTAGAAGTCATTGCTTGGCCAATGAGCTGTAGGTGTGAGATTCACTGGCCGGCAGCTGCATGTATATAAGGGGACAAGGATGCTTGTGACATCATTGACTCATTGACTCAATGACATTGGCCTAATGTGGTCATGTGTGTTGCAAAGTACGATTGATAGGTGCAGCGGAGTCAATTCAGATCAGACGTTGTGGAGTAACAGGAACTGGCTTCTTTATTGGAACATAACTTCACTAGCAAAGATGTCACTTCACATGGTAAGGAGAACACAGACAGGAAAAATAAACCAACAAGTACAGCACTATGTACAGGAAATACAACACATCATAGAAAAATACATGTGGATAGAACAGTAATGGCTGCTAAGAGAACACAGATTTCCATGTGAGCCATTTTCATCCATTTATTGGGCTTGGATATCTGGTGTCATCCTTGAGTTTGGATCTCGGATACATATGTGTGCAGTGCTAGCTGGGATTTCATATGTACGGATATATACATACTAAGCCTGTTTGACCCTCTACACGTATGTGTACAGGGTCTACTCCATCAGGTAAGCCTCCCTTTCATGTGGTGGTGGTCACGTCACAAGTCACTCAATACTTTGAACATTCACCATTTTTGAACCGGACAGTTTCAATTTTATTCACGGTCTTGTCATCAAAGACTTTTCTTTTGTGTTTTGCATTTTTTTATATATTGGGACTCATTATCAGATCCATTGTGATCCAGTCACCTTGAGCACTTGGGTGTCTTACATTGTTATTACGCATAGCGCTACATTTTTGTATATTCTTTGTTGTTACTTTTTCCACAGGTATTGTAGCTGCTTATATGTGTTAGCAGCGCGAATATTGTTTGTATTTTAGAAAAATACATAGCATAGCATATCACTGAGCATTAGCGACATCTTGTGTCCTTTTTCTGAACTGCAGTCAATAGGCTAAGCTGAAAGTTTGTTGTATCTCCAACACCCCTTCTCACCAACTAAGGCTTAGTCTGTTAAACCCATCTTCTTTGTAAGTCTTGAATGACTTTCAGCGGTCAGGGGCTTTGTAAGGATGTCTGCTGTCATATCCTCGGTTGGGCAATAAAGTAACTCAAGAAGACCTTGCTCTTGAAGATCCCTAAGAAAGTGGAACTTCACATCAATGTGCTTGGTTCTTGTTGAATTAACTCCTTCCATGTGTGCAAGTACAATGCATCCTTGATTGTCCTCATAGATTTCTGTTGGTCCCAACTGTGGTTGACCCAAGTCTGTTAACAGTTGTCTCAGCCATATAACTTCTTGACTTGCCTGTGCTGCAGCAACATATTCTGCTTCAGTAGATGACAGTGTAACAGAGAGTTGCTTTTTACTAGTCCAACTGATGGCACCTCCTGACAGAAAAAATAAGTAGCCACTGGTAGATTTTCTGTCACTGGTGTCTCCTGCCCAGTCAGCATCCACATATCCTGTTAAGGTGCTTTCATCACTTGCTGGTAACTTTATTTTGTAGTCGAAGTCCCTTTAAGATAGCGAATGATTCGCTTTACAGCATTCCAGTCCTTTTGACTTGGCATCGAAACCTTTCTGCATAGGATTCCAACAGTTGCTGCAATGTCCGGCCTTGTAGCAGTGGTAAGGTACAGCAATTTCCCTATTGCTTTCCTGTATTGAGTATTAGTAGGTAATGGGTTATCTTGACAATTCATCTCCTTTAGGTAGTTGGTTTCCATGGGGGACTTTACTGGTTTGGCGTCTTCCATTCCAAATGTTTCAATTATTTCTTGTATTTTGTGTCTTTGGTTCAGAAGAAAGCTGCCATCTTCCTCTCTCTCGATCTGGATGCCGAGGTAATTCTTTATGTTGCCGAGGTCTTTGGTGTCAAAGTGCTGATTTCGTTTTTCCAGCATTTCTGCTTCATCCCCCTCTTGCTCAAAGCAAATCAGGATATCATCCACATAAATAAGCATATAGACCCATCTGTTTGCCAATTTCTTTGTGTATAAGCAGGGGTCTGCTTTACTCCTTAGAAAGTTTGATGTGTAAGCACTTCATTTATTTTTATATTCCACGCTCTGGCTGCTTGCTTTAGACCATATATACTCCTACGAAGTTTGCACACTAGGTCTGACCTTTGTTCATCTTTGAATCCTGGCGGCTGTTCCATGTAAATTTCTTCTGTTAAATCGCCATGTAGAAACGCGGTTTTCACATCAAAATGTTTCACTTGCATTTTCCTTGTGACGGCTACTGTCAGTAAAGTCCGTATTGTAGTGTGCTTGACTACTGGTGCAAACGTCTCATCATAGTCCTCTCCGTATTTTTGAGAATAGCCCTTGGCTACAAGTCTTGCTTTGTACTGTTCAATTGTGCCATCTGCATTGTATTTCACTTTAAAAGTCTATTTACAGCCTATGGCTTTCCTTCCGGGTGGTAGTTCTGTAAGTGTCCATGTTTTAGTGTCATGCATGGATTTTATCTCTTCCTCAGCAGCCTTTATCCATTTAGTTGCTTCTTGTTCTGAAAGTTGAGATATGTCTTCCCAATTTGCAGGTTCGTTGACACTGGCAGTACTTGCTTTGTATGAGAGACGTATAGGTGGTTTACATTTGTTTTCTCTTGTTGAACGTCTCGTTTTTGTGTCTGAGCCTTCTTGTGTCTGCTCCTCAGTACTGGTTGAGTCTACACTCACTTCAACTGTTTGTTTGGAAGTTACAGAGATGGGCTGGTCAATGTCAGTTTTCTCTTCTATTCTTGCTTCTGCTGTTGTCATTACATTGTCTCTTAAATCTTCAACAAAAGTTATGCTGTTGCTAATGGTAACCTTGTCTGTTTTGGGATTTAGGATTATGTAACCCTTGACATTGTCACTGTATCCAATGAAGATACCTTCAAACGCTCTGTTTTGGAGTTTGGTGCGGTTTTTTTCAGGTATGTACTGTAGATGAATGCTTTGCATCCAAAAACTATTAGGTGTTTTACACTTGGCTTCTCATTGTCCCATAGTTAATATGGGGTTTTCTCCACTGTTCTGGAAAGAAGTCTGTTCTGCAAATATGTAGCTGTCATAGCTGCCTCACCCCAGTATTTTTGTGGTAGTCCAGAGGCTGTCAGCATACATCTGATCATTTCAGTCAGAGTTCTATTCTTTATTTCAGCTACTCCATTTTGTTCTGGTGTATACAGTACTGTCTTTTGATGTTCTATTCCATTCTGTTTTAAGTACTCTTGTATCTTACCTCCTGTGAATTCCTCTCCATTATCGCTCCGAATTATGAGAGGCTTCCTCTGAAACTTGTTACTTGTCTTTATTATATAGTCTTGTAATTTGTCAAAAACTTCACTCTTGTGTTGCATTAGGTAGGTGACTGTGTATCTTGAATAGTCGTCTATGAAGGTCACTATGTACCTGTTGCCTCCAGGTGTTGGTAGGTTTAGGGGACCACACACGTCACTGTGAACTAAGTCAAGTGGTCTTGAAGCTCTCTTCTGACTGACTTTGGATAGTGTTGCTCTTGTAGCTTTGGATTTAATGCAACATTCACATTTAACAGTAACTGGACAAGGGGATACTATTAGATCCCTTGTCAGATTCCTCCTCTGTAGTTCCTGTGTGCATTCTGGGTGTCTGTGACCTAGACGTCTGTGCTATATATGTATACAGTCATTGTGCTTGTGTGTACATAGTCTCACCTTTTCCTTCACTGTGTCAAGGTGATATAGATGTTCATCCAGCTTGGCACTTGCTATTGTCTGTTTGCCGTTTAGTATAGAACACTTGTCACCTTGGAATTTTACAGTGAGTCCTCTGGCTGTTAGACACTTCACAGATAAGAGTCCTCCTTCTAGATTAGGAACATAAAGCACATCTTTCACTGGTATGGCTAAATTGTGTCCCGCTTTTCCTCTCAGCCGCTAGACAACTTATACCCCTGTTTTGGAAAACCACTACCACTCCACCCCTGGCAATCTGGGTCTCCAAGGTCAACGACATTATGCGCATGGAGGAGATGATAGCCCTGGACAATGACACCTTCAACAAATTTAAGGCCCTTTGGCTTGTTTGGATCGACTACTCTACCTCTGACTCCCTGAAAGTGAGGTTGGCACCTCACAGCCAACCCGGACTTGCCTCCTGACTCCACCACACTTGTTGCACCAAGGTCTGCCCAACACCCCCCCCCCCCTCTCCTGCAACTAGCCCGCATCCCCCACTTGTCCTCTCCCCTTTTCCCCCTTCTCTCCTACCCTCTCTTTCTTCTTCTTTCTACTCTACCCTACGTCTGTTTCTCTCTATTTTATACCAGGATATATTTTCACTTGGTTCTAATGTTTAGTTTTGTGATACATTCCGATTTCAGAGTATGACTTGAGTGCTGACTATCTGCTTTTTCATCGGAGATGTCTACTGCCACATGTTAACTATATGATCTCTGTTCTGTACTTTCTGTACTGATCTCCTGTTTCTAGCTCATGTCATGTTATTTTGCTTTATCAAAATATTAATAAAAATATATTTGACTCTAAATTGTGTCCCGCATCATCCGGGCATACAAGGGTTCCATGCCCATATCCTTCTACATGTATTTTGCTTCCATCTGCAAGATAAATAGTTTCTTTGTTGTTCAGATCAAGTTCTGTGAAGAAACTTCTATCACTCGTCATGTGACTGGTTGCCCCTGAATCGATGCACCAGCCTTGGCATTTATTGTTGCCTGTCGCTTTAAATGTGGCATTCCATTTACCTTCCCATGGATCATTGATTGTGGTTTTGACCTTTTGTTTAGCATAATGCCGCGTACACACGACCATTTTTCTCGTCGGGGTTAAAAATGTTCTCTTTGACGAGAAAAACGACCGTGTGTGGGCTTTTCATCGTTTTTCCCGACGAGAAAAACGGCATGAATCACGACGAGAAAAATTAGAACATGCTCTAATTTTTCTCGTCGTGATTCACAACATTTTTTTCCGCGGCAGTTTTCCCATAGGGAAACACTGCCAGGGAGCCTACACACGGTCATTTTTCTCGACCAAGAGAAAAAATGTCGGGAATACCGGCCGTGTGTAGGGGAACAAGCCGTTCCTCGTTTTTCCCGTCGATTTTCTCGATGGTGTTTTCACCGTCGAGAAAATCGATCGTGTGTACACGGCATAAGAGGGACGCTGTCTCATTTGCTCTGCTTTGCATATATTACAGTCTTTCTTTATGTGTCCCAGTTTGTGGCATCTGAAACACACTCTGGTCTCTTTCCTGTGTAATCTTGCGTCTGTAGCTTTAAGAGCGGTACTGGTGTCTGTTTCTGTGGAGTCATGCACTAATTCCTTTCTTCTCCGATACTCATCTATGAGCCTGGTTTTTACAAATGCTACCATCAGATCTGTCTCAGGTCATGTCTCCAGTGCATTGATTAGTGCAGTATATGTATCGGGCAAACTGCATAACAACATGGCTGCAATGTGACTGTCTGTTATATTCTCCCTGTTTGATCTTAGTTGCGCAATCACTTCCAGCATTGCGTTTATATGCTCCTGCATGTCCTGTTCTCTGCCAAGTCTCATTTTGTAAAGTTTCTTCAGCAGAAACAGCTTGCTGTTTAAACTGGATCTTTCATGCAGTCTTTTCAGTACGTCCCACATGCCTTTCGCTGTGTCCTCATTGCGTATATGAATGAGCTGATCATCCTCCACTAGTAAGCTTATGATGGCCAGTGCCTGTCTGTTTTTCTTGTCCCAGTCCTGATTATTATCCTGTGGCCTCTCTGTAGTGGTAACCTCCCACAAGTCATCTTTGGATAATAGCATTTCCACTTTGAACTTCCATAGCTGATAATTGTCATTGTTCAGCTTGGCCACTGAGAGTTTAAGCCCTGAGTTTTCGGCCATTTTATCCCTCCTTTATATATAAACAGTCTTACTTGTCTGAAAAGGTGCTAGAGAAAACTGGGCCCTACCTAAGTAAGCACCACTCAGCGCTTGTGGAGATGTAGCAATTATTGGTATGAGTTGTGAGCAGGGAAATGATAATAATACATGAATGAGTAAATACAATATAGAAATGGGTCTATTTTGTACTGAGCAGCTGCTGAAAATGAGAAACTGATATGGAAAAATACAATATTTGTATGGACCAATCAGAGGTCTGGATCATACATGTAAATAATAATAAACAATAATATCATAAACACTAAACTAAAATCCTTCCCAGATTGTCCAAGAAATAGTGTAGCAGCGCTCTTGTCATAAATGACAAGCTTCTTTAAATGTCTCTATACACATAAAGGTAGGAATAATAGCAGGTGAAGAACTGCAGACAGCCCGATCCTTATTACAATGCAGCGACACAGGGAAACTTCATTCGTGAGATGTTGTAGAAAAAATCCCCTTTTGGGGATGCACTCACCACAAAGTAGATAAAGATGTGCCTTGTCAGCAAACACAGGATCACTCTCTTCTTCTCTCAGCTATTCCACCGGATCACAGTATTGGTACGCTCAAGGGTACAGCTTTTTCCTAATGGATATCCAGCTGTCACATGACCCGGCTCTCTCCCAGCCTGTCTGCAGGGAAACAAAAGCAGGAGGAGCTTCTCATCCTCTGCTGCTTGGGGTGTAGGACATGAAGAGGAAGTCAACCTCGGGTAACTCAGTTTGCTGTACCCGAGGTTGACTTCCTCTTCATGTCCTACACCCCAAGCAGCAGAGGATGAGAAGCTCCTCCTGCTTTTGTTTCCCTGCAGACAGGCTGGGAGAGAGCCGGGTCATGTGACAGCTGGATATCCATTAGGAAAAAGCTGTACCCTTGAGCGTACCAATACTGTGATCCGGTGGAATAGCTGAGAGAAGAAGAGAGTGATCCTGTGTTTGCTGACAAGGCACATCTTTATCTACTTTGTGGTGAGTGCATTCCCAAAAGGGGATTTTTTCTACAACATCTCACGGATGAAGTTTCCCTGTGTCGCTGCATTGTAATAAGGATCGGGCTGTCTGCAGTTCTTCACCTGCTATTATTCATACCTTTATGTGTATAGAGACATTTAAAGAAGCTTGTCATTTATGACAAGAGCGCTGCTACACTATTTCTTGGACAATCTGGGAAGGATTTTAGTTTAGTGTTTATGATATTATTGTTTATTATTATTTACATGTATGATCCAGACCTCTGATTGGTCCATACAAATATTGTATTTTTCCATATCAGTCTTACTTGTCTATAGGAGATGTCACTGGAAAGATTCCTTATGTCGATCTCTGCATCAGCCACACTGTCTCCCGTTCAAGGCTTTGTTCTGCCTGGGCCGCACCTGGTCATAAGACTTTATCCGGACACTGGGCCCATAACCTGTTGCAAAGTACGATTGATAGGTGCAGCAGAGTCAATTCAGATCAGACGTAGTGTAACAGGAACTGGCTTCTTTATTGGAACATAACCACACTAGCAAAGATGTCACTTCACATGGTAAGAAGAATACAGACAGACTTTGTACAGGAAATACAACACATCATAGAAAAATACATAGCATAGCATATCACTGAGCATTAGCGACATCTTGTGTCCTTTTTCTGAACTGCAGTCAACAGACAAAGCTGAAAGTTTGTTGTATCTCCAACAATGTGCCCATATTATGTCAATTACATTGTCAACCTAATATGGGCACATGGCCATATTAAGGCAATGACACAAGCCTCTGAGTATGTCAGCTACAGGGCAGGGAATCTCCTTACTTTTGGATTTTGGATTTTACAAGTAAATGTTTTACTTTGCAAAGTGAATGCTCACTGATTTTAGTAAATAGGGTAAGGCTGCCTTTACTTCAAAGAACCAATCAAGATTTCTGTTTTTACCTGCTTTTGTGTTTGAAGTGCACCCAGCTTAATTTTACCCACTTTGCAAAGGGAAACAGCTTAGACTTGACTACTTTAGTAAAGCCTAATGCTCGCCCTAGGCACAGGTGGGGATTGAACTAACGACCTTTGGTCTACAAGACCAACACCTGGCCACTGTACCCTCCCAATAGAGTTGTAGGAAGCAGCCATTGTGAGAGTTCTTTTTCTCTTGAATATCCTTTTATATGTGTAGCGCTACCCCCAGTTAAGAGAGCCGCTGGATTTGTTTCGGGCCCTGAATACAGCACCGCCAACCCCCGGCAATCTACTCGACCCACTCTGGCACAGTTAGTCTAAGGGTTGTTATCTTATCACAATCTAGCAATATATGCACAATGATAACACACTGAGGGCGAAGTGTTAAAGTATAACTAGTTTACTTCTGTGTAAAAGGCATAGATTAACACATAACACATATATTGTCTGCAGAGCCCTACAACGATAAATATAGTACACACTGAGGATGGTGGCCATTACGCACCAAGTGCAGCTATCCCTATCTATGCGCCCTTATGGCGCAGCAACAAAAAGTTCTAACTCCTGGTCAGGCCTGACTCAGATATAACTTAGTCTCTTGGGGAACAATTTCTTCGCATGCAGCTTGAACGGTGGTGCACATATAGAAAGAAACAGTATTTGTAATCCACACGATAGGTAATAGAAGAACACTTCACCGGAGACTACACGACCCAGTTCTATTACTAGTCTTAGGTGGAACAACAGATAAAACTTGGTGGGCCAAGGCAGTCTCTAGGCCTAATCAGAGTAAAGTGTTTTTTTTTGATTGAGCAGGTGCTCGCTCACCACTCCGGACGCGATCCCAGTCCGGGACTTCCACCGACTGTGTCTCCGCACACAGCGTCTGCAACGGCCGGGTCCCCGGTCCAACTGATGTCAGCAACTTAGAGAAGTCGGATGCCACCCAAGCTCGCAGTGGGGTGAAAGGCTCTCTGGAAGTTGTGCAAGGCCCTTGCTTCAGGCCCTGTACTGCCGCAGATCCGCACGGGAAGACCTGTTGATAGCAGCGCAGTGTCCAAAGAGGCCGAGCTCAGCCTCGCCCTCCTCTTATATAGTCCCACCCATGAGTCTCTGCGTGGCGAAAATGCACCCTGGGTGCCAAACAGGGTTATGGGTAACATAGTCCCGGGGCCTTAAAGAAGACCCCGCTACATATGTAAAATACATCTAGCTGCATTGATGTCTATAAAGTGCTCCCCTCCAATCTCCACAATCATTGACATTTTTCTCAATACAAACATGAATGTTTCAGATCAAATATTCCTAACTACATACCTCCCAATTTTCTGAGATGAAAAAGAGGGATACCTTTTACTATAAAGTATGTGGGCAACAAACAAACCCCTGCCATGCTCCCAAATATGGAGCACCCAAAGAATTAATATACAAAACATGCTTGCTTAAAACCCACAAATGCTTTTTTATCAATATTGTTTCCTTTTTATTGGGTTTTCAAAATACAAATGCAATAATTTAGAGGTTATTTGAAATTATTAGTATAGTTTAACACTTTTTAGCAGTGTCAGTAAAAAATGTGACGGTGTCAGTGAATTTAATGATTTTTGTAATGAAAAGAATCTGTGTCGTTTGTACATTTTGCTGTCCTGCCAGTAAACTTTGCTTCGAGGGGATTGGCAAAACTGGTTGGGAGATCACATCATCATGTTACAAGCCACAGGTATGTTGAAAGTGTGTGAGCCTGTCATAATATGTTCACCAATTGGGAGGGGTAGAAAGAGCCTAGTATAATAGTCAGATTGTCATGGGAGGGTGACATGCTTTTGGAATTGGGTAGTTCTGAAAAAGTTTTCAGGCATATTTCTTATGTGAAGATCAACATTGAGGCGTCACCATTTCTTGGTGGGTGTTCTTTTTCATTTCCAGTGAGATATAATTATTCTGCTTACGTCTGTTCTGCAAACATACTTTTTTTATTATTAAAAACAGTTAATTTTGCGCTGAAACTCCATTTATGTTAAGGAAAAGATAATCTCCCCCATGCCAACTCTGCAGATACTAGGATAATGCGGCGTACACACGATCGTTTTTCATGCCATTTTTTAAACCGACGTTTTTCTCGTCGTTTTTTTTTCATGTTTCCTCTCAAGCCTGTCTTGCGTACACACGATCATTTTAAAAAACGTTCAAGCAAAGCGCAGTGACGTACAACATGTGTGACGACACTATAAAGGGGAAGTTCCGTTCGGATGGTGCCACCCTTCATGTTAGTAAAGTTTGTTGAGCGACGATTCGCGCTTTTCAGCCTCCTGCTTTTCAGTCCGTTACAGCGTGACGAATGTGCTATCTCCATTACAAATGCTAGTTTTACCAGAACGTGCGCTCCCGTCTCATACTTGATTCTGAGCATGCGTGTTTTTTTTCACCTCGTCAAAGCATACACACCATCGTTTTTTCACGTCATTAAAAAAAACTACATGAAAAACGACGTGAAAAAATAGAGCATGTTCGAAATTTTTAATGGCCGTTTTTCACGTCGTTAAAAATGCTCTGGAGCATACACACGATCGGTTTTAATGCCCATTTTTAACGGCATGAAAAACGATCGTGTGTATGGGGCATAAGCAATTCCACTGCACCCGATTGGATATGGCCATGCAATTCTAGTAATGGCAGAATCTCCATAGTGCCCGCTACACATTTATTTCCAGCCAAGACAAGTTCAGTTATAAATAGCTCAGGAAGTTTCTCAGAGCCACCTACTACATCCACACCTACCTTGAAAATCTGATTGATGATAAAGGCAGCAGAAGGAGGGACAGTATGACATTGATTTATACACAATGGCATTGATTTATTAAAAGATTATGGACTTTTAGGTTAGCAAGGTAAATGTTTCACTTTGAAAAGTGAATACTCACTGATCTTTGTAAAAAGGGCCAAGCTGTTTTTACTCCAAAGAACCAATTGTGTTCTAGCAAAACCTCTAGCTTTTTTCAAGTTTTCTTTGCACCTGATTACATGTTCAAGCACTCACCATAAGGCCGTGGCGGCCCATCCATAGGGGGCGCAGGGGCGCCCCCCCCCAAAGCTACTTATTTAAAAAAATAAAAAATTTAAAGTGTCCCTTTAAGTGGGTGTGTTGAGGGCGCCGGAAACGGTGTTCTATTGGAGGCATGACCCGTGTGTAAACACGTGATTGGGGCTAAGAAGCTCTATTGGCATAGTTTAGAGTGTGTTCTGGGCGCAAAGCATGTAGCCACGAAAACTCCACCTCTAGGCTCTAGCATTAGGTTTCCAGTGCTTGTAATTGATTGGGTCCATAGAGTGGGGCTTTAATCAGACATGCAGCGTCATTGGCTCACAGGCTGCTTGTCTCCTTCAGTAAGTGAGGGGGAATTCACAAGCAGAAGAAAACTGGTCAGGGCAGACAGGGAGCGATGTGCAGAGGCAGCTGCATTCATCCCTGTGACACAGACTCTGCATCCAGCAGTGCACACAGAGGGATCACACAGAAATCTTCAGGTACATTTCTACATGCCAGGACTGTAGGGGGGAGGGGGGCAGAAGGGGCTATTATCACTGTGTCCTGACTCCTGAGAGACTGTAAACCAGCATTTTAATCTCTAACTTTACTTCACCTCTCTCCATGTAATGCAAGTCTGTACACCTTCCCTTTTCTCCCCTGCCTGTTCAGCTGCTATAGAGAAACAAAAGGCATTGTTCTTAAATTAACATTATTCACATGTAAATCGCGCGGGCATTGTTATGCAAATTAGATTGGCCACCGCGATTCATATGCAAATCACGCCCCATCCGCTGCATGCCGCCCACCTAGACAGCATACAGGTGAGCATAGGGGGCATGTAGAGGTAATCAAAAAGGGGGACTTGAGGTGCAGAGGTGAGCAGAGGAGGTGTGCAGTAAGAGGTGGTGTACAGAGGTGCAGAGTGGATGGGAAGGAAGGGTTGGATTGCAGAGGTTAGCAAAGTAGGGGTTTGGGGGACAGAGGTTAGCAGATGATGAGTTAGGGGCAGAGTTGTACTGATGGGAGATAAGAATGCAGAGATTAGTAGACAGGTGGGGGGGCACAGTAGGTGTACTCAGGAACTCAGCACAGGGATGATGGGAACCCCTCATAATGGGCACAGCAGGTGTACAGACCCAGGAACTCAGCACAGGGATGGTGGGAACCCCTCATAATGGGCACAGCAGGTGTACAGACCCAGGAACTCAGCACAGGGATGGTGGGAACCCTCATAATGGGCACAGCAGGTGTACAGACCCAGGAACTCTTTACAGGGATGGTGGGAACCCTCATAATGGGCACAGCAGGTGTACAGACCCGGGAACTCAGCATAGGAATGGTGGGAACCCTCATAATGGGCACAGCAGGTGTACATACCCAGGAACTCAGTACAGAGATGGTGGGAACCCTCATAATGGGCATAGCAGGTGTACAGACCCGGGAACTCAGCACAGGGATGGTGGGAACCCTCATAATGGGCACAGCAGGTGTACAGACCCAGGAACTTGTTACAGGGATGGTGAGAACCCCATATAATGGGCACAGTAGGTGTACAGACCCATGAACTCAGTACAGGGATGGTGGGAACCCTCATAATGGGCACAGCAGGTGTACAGAACTAGGAAATCAGTACAGGGATGGTGGGAACCCCTCATAATAGACACAGTAGGTGTACAGGGATGGTAAGAGGAACCCTCATAATGGGCACAGCGGGTGTACAGACCTGGGAACTCAGTACAGGGATGGTGGGAACTCCTCATAATGGGCACCTCAGGTGTACAGACCCAGGAACTCTGCACAGGGATTGTGGGAACCCCGCATAATGGGAAAAGTAGGTGTACAGACCCAGGAACTCAGTACAGGGATGGTGGGAACCCCTCATAATGGGCACCGTAGGTGTACAGACCCGGCAACTCAGTACAGCCTGTCCTTATACATTTACTTGAGATCACTTAGACCCAGTGGGTCTCTATAGTGGGAGGTAGCGCCAACTCCCCGTTCTTTTATATTATATCCTATTCTCCCTAGGGAGTTTTTAGGGGGGCTGCAACCTCTGTCTGGTGTTTTCCTGAGCGCGGATTCCCTACTTCTTTAATAATAGTCTAATGTCCATAAAATTTCATAATCTACCCAATAGACCTCATGCACACAGGGTGTTTGCTTTGCTCCTCTAAACATCAGAACTCCTGGCAGGAGAAAAACCCACCGCAGGCGCGTCATGCGGTTTATCGTAAATGTATCCTATTGTCCAAAATATTTATTTGTTCTGGCCATTTAAATGCATTACCTCTCAAATGCGTCTAAATGCGTCTAGCGTTTCAGTGTGTGTAGCTTTTTTCTGCGCTTCACCTCCTCTCCTAAACGTGCTTTCCATGGTTTTTTTTTTTCAGACTGTAATTGCTCTGCTTCTAATATGTCTGTAAACGCCTGTGTGCACATGGACACATAAGCTAACATACAGGTGCTTTTACAGGCTGAGAAAAAAATTGTCAAATGCCAGTATTTTTTAAGCTTTAATCGGAGCCCTTTATAATCTCATGTAGCCATATTCCTAAGCGATCATCACAAATCTCTGTGCTTGATATACCATCAGTCCGATTCTTGCTTCAGAGTAAGTTTAAGGCCCCGTTCAGGCTAGATTCACACTGTTGTGCAGAGAGGCTCACAGCAGGGGTCCGGTGCGTCCCTGTTCTACATTTCAGGGATGAATCTGGCCCAAATTTTTGCCTGCATTTGGACCTAAAACAAAGCATATTTCCAGGTTATAAGTTGGCAAATGTCATTGCAGATCCCTACTTGTTATTGCTTGTATTGAAACTCACATAACACAGTTGGTGTTCTGTACATTGACCGTGTACAAAACACCACCCTACATGTACACCATGTTTAAACATCTGCCAGTTTTATGAGTCATAGCGGGCAGCAGATGAAACTACATAGGTAATTGTAATTGTAAAAATACAAAATGTAGTGTAGTACCTACATTTTTTTCTTATCAAAAGCGAAATTACCTTTTAAATGCAACCCCTGTCTTCTAACGTTTAATGTTGTAGAGAGGCTATGCAATGGGTTAATAAAGAACTTAAAATGCAAATTTAAACCATTTCCTAGTCTGTGATCTCCAGATATCATCTGGGTTTTAAAACAAATTGAAGCTTCATCGGTGTATAATGTGCAGCCTGGTATATGATGTGCAGAGCCCTGTGTATAATGTGCAGCCTGGTATATGATGTGTAGGGATGAGCTCTGGCGTGTTCGCATACTCCACGTGGAGAGCCCGCCAGGAAGTCGGCACGGCGCTGCGCTAATCACAGGCAGGGAGACATTGTCCCGATGTTCAGCTGCAGAGATCGGGAAATGTCTCCCTGCCTGTGATTAGCGCAGCGCCGTGCTGACTTCCTAGCGGGCTCTGCATGTGGAGTATGCGAACGCGCCAGAACTCATCCTTAATGATGTGCAGAGCCCTGTGTACAATGTGCAGCCTGGTATATGATGTGCAGAGCCCAGTGTATAATGTAAAGCCTGGTATATGATGTGCAGAGCCCTGTGTATAATGTACAGCCTGGTATATGATGTGCAGAGCCCTGTGTATAATGTACAGCCTGGTATATGATGTGCAGAGCCATGTGTATAATGTGCAGCCTGGTATATGATGTGTAGAGCCCTGTGTATAATGTACAGCCTGGTATATGATGTGCAGAGCCCTGTGTATAATGTGCAGAGCCCTGTGTATAATGTGCAGCCTGATATATGATGTGCAGAGCCCTGTGTATAATGTGCAGCCTGGTATATGATGTGCAGAGCCCGGTGTATAATCTGCAGCCTGGTATATGATGTGCAGAGCCCGGTGTATAATCTGCAGCCTGGTATATGATGTGCAGAGCCGGTGTATAATGTGCAGCTTGGTATATGATGTGCAGAGCCAGTGTATAATGTGCAGCTTGGTATATGATGTGCAGAGCCCTGTGTATAATGTGCAGCCTGGTATATGATGTGCAGAGCCCTGTGTATAATGTGCAGCCTGGCATATGATGTGCAGAGCCCGGTGTATAATGTGCAGCCTGGTATATGATGTGCAGAGCCCGGTGTATAATGTGCAGCCTGGTATATGATGTGCAGAGCCCGGTGTATAATCTGCAGCCTGGTATATGATGTGCAGAGCCCTGTGTATAATGTGCAGCCTGGTATATGATGTGCAGAGTCCTGTGTATAATTTGCAGCCTGGTATATGATGTGCAGAGCCCTGTGTATAATGTGCAGCCTGGTATATGATGTGCAGAGCCCTGTGTATAATGTGCAACCTGGTATATGATGTGCAGAACCCTGTGTATAATGTGCAGCCTGGTATATGATGTGCAGAGCCCTGTGTATAATGTGCAGAGCCCTGTGTATAATGTGCAGAGCCCTGTGTATAATGTGTAGCCTGGTATATGATGTGCAGAGCCCTGTGTATAATGTGCAGCCTGGCATATGATGTGCAGAGCCCGGTGTATAATGTGCAGCCTGGTATATGATGTGCAGAGCCCGGTGTATAATCTGCAGCCTGGTATATGATGTGCAGAGCCCTGTGTATAATGTGCAGCCTGGTATATGATGTGCAGAGTCCTGTGTATAATTTGCAGCCTGGTATATGATGTGCAGAGCCCTGTGTATAATGTGCAGCCTGGTATATGATGTGCAGAGCCCTGTGTATAATGTGCAGCCTGGTATATGATGTGCAGAGCCCTGTGTATAATGTGCAGCCTGGTATATGATGTGCAGAGCCCGGTGTATAATGTGCAGCCTGGTATATGATGTGCAGAGCCCGGTGTATAATGTGCAGCCTGGTATATGATGTGCAGAGCTCGGTGTATAATCTGCAGCCTGGTATATGATGTGCAGAGCTCGGTGTATAATCTGCAGCCTGGTATATGATGTGCAGAGCCCTGTGTATAATTTGCAGCCTGGTATATGATGTGCAGAGCCCTGTGTATAATGTGCAGCCTGGTATATGATGTGCAGAGCCCTGTGTTTAATGTGCAACCTGGTATATGATGTGCAGAACCCTGTGTATAATGTGCAGCCTGGTATATGATGTGCAGAACCCTGTGTATAATGTGCAGCTTGGTATTTTATGTGCAGAGCCCTGTTTATAATATAGCCTGGTATATGATGTGCAGAGCCTGGTGTATAATGCTGAAACTATGAGTGGAATACAGGGGACGGAGTGGGTGGATTCTATAAGGGGTGTGGCTTATGAGAAGTGGGAGGGGCAACCCATGGAGGGGCGGGGTCTTGCGCCCCCCATCCTAAAACTTCACCAGCCACCACTGTATATGACTAAGGTGTTTAACGAAGTTGGACAAACAGTGGTGCTACCACCCGAGGCCGTAACAGCGCACATCACAGTCATTCCAAAAGAGGGGAAGGATCCAGCGAGCTGTAGTAGCTATAGACCAATATCACTGTTGAATGTGAATTTAAAAATCTCAACAAAGATTCTAGCATCCCGTATACAGACTCAGCTCAAAGAAATAGTACATCTCGATCAGGTAGGATTTATCCCGACAAGAGAGGCAAGAGATAGTACTATAAAAGTGTTAAATTTGATTTATAATGTAAATCATAAGAAGACACCGAGTGTTTTTTTAAATACGGTTGCAGAAAAAGCCTTCGACAGAGTAAATTGGAAATTTATGTTTGAGGTCTTAAAACAGATGGGTTTAGGTGAGCGGATGGTCCAATGGATAACAGGAGTATACTGTATACGTGTCCTCAGGCAATGGTAAAAGTAAACGGGGTATATTCTAGGCCCTTTACTATCACAAATGGAACACGGCAGGGCTGCCCCCTGTCGCCTCTTTTATTTGCTTTGACATTAGAACCTCTTCTAAATAAGATTCAACAGAATTTGGATATTGTGGGGATTGATGTGGGGGGAAAGGAATACAAAGTATCGGCTTATGCAGATGATATGCTCTTCTCACTAGCAAGACCACACATCTCGTTACCTAATCTAATGAAAGAAGTAGAATTATAAGGGACTATGTCAAATCTAAAAATAAATTACAGTAAATCAGAGGCGATGGGGGTGGCACTTCCGGATTCCATCAAAAATGGACTGGAACATAGTTTCAAGTTTAGATGGACAACTAAAGCATTGAATTACTTAGGAACACGAATGCCCCCTAACTTAACAGATATTTTTGAGTTAAATTTTGTACCATTACTTAGCAAATTTAGAACATTATTGGAAAGTTGGAGTAAAGGCGCACACTCATGGTTTGGGAGATGTAATATTTTAAAAATGAGTGTGGTGCCAAAATGTATTTATCTCTTTCATGCACTGCCGGTCAGAATCCCCATGTCTTACTTCAATCAAGTCCGTGGCATATTTACTAAATTTATCTGGGCCAGTAAACAGCCAAGGATAAGTAGAACACTGTTGACCTTACCTAAAAGAGCTGGAGGAATATCGGCACCAGACATGTATAAATACTATCAGGCGGCCCAACTTGGCAGGATAGTAGATTGGAGTAGACACAGGGATTATAAACTGTGGATTACTATGGAGCAGCAAATGTGTCCAGTTCCTCTAAATAGGGCTTTATGGTGCTATACAACTTTACCATTACTAGTAAAAAATCATCCTACGATAGGTGAAACCTTAAGAATAGGAAACAAAATAAGCCAGAATCCCAAATTCTCCACTAAAAACTCCCCCCTGTTTCCGATTCTAGGAAACCCAGAGTTTCCACCAGGTATGGATTCACAAATATTCAGGAAACTGAGGGAAAAATGAAGTTTCTAAGCCTCACATTTCTTAGGAGATAGGGGATGGGTATCAATTGGCAAATTAACACAACGAGGAGGGCAATATGAAATCCCCATATGGCCGGCCCGACAGGTGAGACATTATTTGGAAACCCTGGGATCCGCAGGAAGATATAGGCGAACATGAACCAAGTTTGAGGAGTATTGTGAGGGAGAGGAGCCCCTACATCATGTAATCTCTAAAATGTATATAATTCTGACGGCACCATCAGAGGAATTTAAAATGGATTGCTTTGCTAAATGGGAGCGAAATCTAGGCCAAACTTTCTCTCCAGCACAATGCCAGAATATTATAGACCTGTCTTTAAAATCTTCAAGGTGTACGAAAATGCGGGAATCAAATTATAAAATATTAACACGTTGGTATTATACGCCATCAGCCTTGAATACATTTTTTCCCAGAAACGTCTGACAGGTGCTGGAGAGGATGTGATGAAAAAGGGACAATGATACACATTTTCTGGGCATGCCCAGTAATTAGACAATTTTGGCAAACTGTACAGAAAATTACTCAAATATTCACTGAAGACCAGATTGTAGAAGACCCCGCTTTCTTCTTGCTACACCATACACAAATCCCACTGAAAAAATATATAAACTTAGTTCTGTGTCACCTAATAAATGCGGCCAAAAGTTGCATTGCGATGAACTGGAAAGACCTCAGTGCCCCTACGATCTCCATGTGGTTAAACAAAGTTAGAAGAGTGGGAATAATGGAGAAACTCCTACCAATAACGTTGGAGGGAAAAAAACAAATACAAGAAATATGGGTACCATGGGAGCAATTTTCAAAATCTGAAGAAGGGAAGAGGTTATTAGGAGAGTAAAGATAAAAACCAGGTTGACAGGCAGAAAGAGTAAGTATGTTTTTTTCGAGAAACTCCACATTTAAATTATTTTATTTTTTATTTATTTTTTGTGTTGAGGATTGGCAAGGAAAATGGGGTGGAGGGGAAGGGGATCGGGGGAGGACTAGGGAAATAGGAAAGGGAAATAGGGATTAAGGAATAAGGAGATGTAGAGGAAAAAAAAGAAGAGGGGGGTAATAGGAAGAAGAGTCTAGAAGACGATAGCAAATAACGAAAGTGAAATAATATGGTTTAAATAAGGTTTTCTTTATTGATTTATGTATGGCGAATTACCCATCCTTTTTCTTTCCAAATGGTAATGTTATATCTGTATACCCTGTTTTAAGAAAATAAAGAATTGGGAAAAAAAAAAAGCTGTGGGGATCCCCCCCCAATCCATACCAGGACCTTTGGGTCTGGTATGGATTTTAAGGGGAACCCCACTCCCAAAAAAAAAACCACGCTGTGGGGTCCATACCAGACCCTTATTCAAGCATGCAGCCCTGCGGGTCAGGAAGGGGGGGGCAATGAGCGCCTTCACTGCTCCTGAACCATACCAGGCCACATGCCCTTAACATGGGGTGGTCGGTGCTTTGGGGTAGGGTGATCTACCCCCATCCCACAGCACTTTGTCCCTATGTTGATGGGGACAAGGGCCTCATCTCCACAACCCTGGCAGGTGGTTGTGGAGGTCTATGAATATCCATAGAGGCCCCAGAAAATCCCCTCCCATGTGAATGAGTATGGGGTACATCAGGGCTTGAAAATTGCACTCGCCCGCTCGCCAAATGCGAGCATAAATTGCCATTTGGCGAGTGCAGTAACAAAGCGCAATGGCCATGGCAAGTACCATGGGCGCCTTGGGGGAGGGGGGCGGCAAAAAAAACACTCCCCGTACGAAAAAATATTCCCACTCGTTCTCCTGCAGGCGCCGCTTCCCGCACTATAGCTCCGGTGCCGGCGGCAGCACGGCAATTCACTGTGTAGTACACTGTTACCTTGGCTGGCTGGCTGGCAGTATAATGGCGCCCCCCTCGTGCTTGCCTATGAGTGGGATCACGCAGACCGTCATTCGGCTTAAGCTCCGCCTACCCTCCTCTCCTCTACGCAGCGCTGCTTCATCTACTTCACGAGCGCGAGGGGGACGGTGACGTCACCCTCGTCACTCGTGAGGTCAGTGAGGACTCAGGAGGAGAAGAACTGACTAGTCTGACTGAGAGGAGTTGGACAATTGTTGGACTCTAGTCTCTGGAACCCCCAGCCAGGCAGCACTGCAGCAAGGCCAGGTACTTCCTAATAGTCACACACTAATGAATCTGTTAGCATCATTATCTTGTTCATGTGTACAGTATGATGATGTGTGCCACTGCCAACTGCCAAGCAAATATAGTGCTTAATTATTATTATGCTGGGGGGGAAACTGGCTGCATTTGGGGACAAACTGGCTGTATTTGGGGACAAACTGGCTGCATTTGGCGGAAAACTGGCTGCATTTGGGGGGAAACTGGCTGTATTTGGGGGTAAACTGTCTGTATTTGGGGACAAACTGGCTGTATTTGGGGACAAACTGGCTGCATTTTGGGGACAAACTGGCTGCATTTGGGGGGAAACTGGCTGCGTTTAATGGGCACAGTGGCTGCGTTTAATGGGCACAGTGGTGGCAATTGATGATTTTTTTTCAGTTTGTTTGCGCCCCCCCAAAAATTTTGAGCACCAGCCGCCACTGTTTGATTGGCTGCTTGCTTCTGTTTGGGCCTGTGCCTGGCACATGATGACTTGGGCTACTTTCACACTGGGGCATTGCGCCGCATTTATGTATTTTTTTGCACCGCATTTATGGGTGCTGGTAAGGCTGCATTTATAGGGGCGGGGCTTTAAGGGGCGGGCTTGGGGGACGGACCTGGGAAAGGTTTGGTGGGGCAACTGGTGGAGAGTAAGGTTTTTGCCTGGCTAGTAGGTCTAGACTTGAAATTTTAAGCCCTGGGGTACATAGTACCTCTACCCATTCACCAAAAAAAGTGTAAAACGTGAATAAAAACAAGAGGCAGTTTTTAACAATTCCTTTATTAATAATAAAAAAAAAACAGTGTGGATCAATCGTCAATCATGATGCTGCCACCACCACCACCAGACCCGGGAAAAAAAAAATGCTCCGCTGTCAACTAAGGCAAACTGCGAATGCCTGGCTTGCCATTTGACAGTTCTTATATACAGTAGATAAGGGTGGGGCCACCTGGCGATGTCACCTGGTGGCACTGCCACCTTGTGATGTCACCGACCCAGCATGCACCGGCCGGTGACATCAGAATAAGGTGGTGCCCCCAGGTGACGCCGCCAGGTGGCTCCGTCCTTTACCTATATAAGAACTATCAAACGGCATTTCAATCCACTTAAATGATTAGAAAGCAGAGACGGGAAGGGGTTAAAGTGAACCTATTCTATGATACACTCTATAGGGAGAATTACCTCCCTCTTTTTAAATCTATTCAGGCGTCCCTCCGTAAGTGGTGGTCCTTGCATATCTCTTTTTTGAGTCGTATTACGTCTATACAAATGAATATCCTTCCTAAACTTCTTTATTATTTTTTTCAAACATTGCAGGTTTTTATTTATGCTGCTTACCTTCAAAATTTACAATCCGAATTGTTAAATTTTATTTGGGCCTACAAAAGGGTTCCAAGATCGACATTATATGCCTCTCGGAATGATGGAAGCTACTATCGTGCTTCACAACTCTGAGCTATAGCCTCTTGGTCCACTTTTTCCACATACAACTGCTGGACAAAGATTGAGAAAATCTGTCTTGCCCCTATACACATAAATAATCTATTGTGGAATGCAGCGGCAGCTGTAGACTCTCACAACCTTCTGTTTTTTCAGCAAAGCATCTAATAATAGTAAAGACAATATGCAAAATGTAGTCTACAATTGTTGTAGTAATAGGGGAAGCAATACAAGTTTACTACTAGAAATGGGCCGAAAACCCCCGCACCAGAAGTCCCCAACAGAGAAAAAGTTCTGACATCGAATAGCAGACCCTATTAAAGTCTATGGGGCCCAAACTTGCAAAATCAAAAGTCTCCATTTTGAAGGCTTATATGCAAGTTATTCGCCAAAAAAAGGGTATGGGGTCCGGCTACTACCCTGGGGGACATGTATCAATGCAAAAAAATTGACGTCAGAAGAGGGGATGCCTCTAGGTGACATCCCCATGTGGCTCCACTCCTTACCTGTGAACTGTGAAACGGCAAGCAAGGCATTCGGCAGTTTGCCTTAGTTGACGGCGGAGCGTTTGTTCTTTTTGCTTTTTTCAGCCAGCATTGTGATTGACGATGGATCTACATTGGTGGACATTGTTTTTTTATTTTTTAATAAAGGAATTGTCAAAAACTGTCTCTGTGCCTTTATTACTTTTTAACCCCATACTCATTCACATGGGGGGGGGCAGGATCTGGGGGCTCCCTTGTTAAAGGGGGCTTCCAGATTCTGATAAGCCCCCTGCCTGCAGACACCCAGCCCAGTGTTGTGGGGATGAGGCCCTTGTCCCCATCAAAATGGGGACAAGGTGCTTTGAGGTGGTGGGTGCAAAGCCCCCCTGCTCCAA
Source organism: Rana muscosa (assembly GCA_029206835.1). Lineage (NCBI taxonomy): Eukaryota > Metazoa > Chordata > Amphibia > Anura > Ranidae > Rana > Rana muscosa. The sequence goes on from CM055126.1 coordinate 9,816,549, forward strand.
ATCACCCACCCCCACCCCCAAGTTGAGGGCATGTGGCCTGGTATGGTTCAGAAGGGGGGGACGCTTGCTCTTCCCCTCCCTTTCCTGGCCTGCCAGGCTGCATGCTCAGATAAGGGCCTGGTATAGATTTTGTGGGGGACCCCATGCCAGTTTTTTTTTACTTTTTTATTTGACAGCTGATGATTCATCAATTGTTAAGGATGCGGCGGCCGGCTTCCCGGCCCTGCTCCTTAACAACCAGCTTTTCACTGTGCCCTGATTGGGCAAAGCTTTTCAAATCCGGGTGTTCACTGAACAGGCGAACAGATGATGTTCGGCTGAACATTTGCTCGTTCGCCCAACTCTACTTACTACATATTCTGAGCCTAGACTATTTCCTACACCATTAGGACCTCCCAGGCTGCAGTTAGCCCGTACCTTAAGGCAACATCTTAAAAGGTCACATATCAGGGCCGTGTTGTTTGATGTGGGGGTGCAGTAAATGTCAGGGGGGCAATGTACTGTACAGGGGGTAAGCAGCACAGAGGATAGGGTCAGCAGTTTGTAGGGCAGTGTACCAGGGCTATTAGTTTATAGGACAGTGTCCAGTGGGTCAGCAGGGCAAAGGATGGAAGGTCAGCTGGGGAGTGCAAAGGAATTGGTAAGGCAGTGTACTGGAGGCAGGCAGGGTGAATTACCCTCTTGATCTTTTGGTTTGCCAGCACTTTACTACTAGGTCCCTGAGCCCATTATGGAAGGTATGTTGAGACTCAGGCTCGATTCACATCTAAGCAGGTTTGAGCGTTTCTGCAGTGCTTTTTGCATTTTTGTAACCACGTTTTTACCATGATTTTACTGCGATTTTGACGTGATTGCGTGTTTTTTTTGTTTTTTTTAACATTCGCTGTATATAGTTGGTTGCTAAGGAGCGGGTCAGGAAGCTGGCCACCGCATCCTTAGCAACCGATGAGTCATCAGCTGTCAGCGGGCTTCCCCTCTGACAGCTGAATGTAAAAATAATAATTGCCGGCTAAAACAATTCACAAAAAAAATGGCGCGGGGTCCCCTTCCCAAAGACCATATGTAGCCGGGGCTCTGCGCCCCACCCAAAAGCACCTTCCCCCATGTTGGGGGCATGTGGTTTTGTATGGTTCAGGAGGGGGGTGTGTGCTTGTTCTTCCCCTCCCTCTCCTGACCTGCTGGGCTGCATGCTCAGATAAGGGTCTGGTATGGATCTTGGGGGGGGACCCTACGCCATTTTTTACAATTTTATCGTGGGGCTTTGGGGGGGGGGACCCCACGCCATTTTTTTTGTGATTTTTTTAGCTGGCAATTTATTTTTTTACATTCAGACTCATGATGGCTCATTGGTTGTTAAGGACATGGCGGCCGGCTTCCCAACCCCCTCATTAGCAACCAGCTATATACAGTAAATGTAAAAAAAACGTAAAAAAAACCCCACACGAAACACTGTAAAATCGCTGTAAAAATGCACTACTTGTGTTTTGAATGCGGGTCCATTGAAGTATATTACATTCAAAACTCTGCATTTTGCAGGAAAAAAAGTTCCGACCCTTTCCAAAAACGCAGAGGCACAAAAAATGCATTAATATGAATGTGTTCCATAAGAACCCATGTTAAAAAAAAATCCAGCATTTCTGCAATATGCAAAAAGCATCAAAAATCTCATTAGTGTGAATCGAAAGTGATTATTGCAGGCCATATTTTGGTGGTGCTGGCTAATTATGCCACCCAGAAGCTCCTAAAGATGTATACAATAGTCAAGGTCTGAAAAATAAAGCTACTTTGTAATGCTTTGTAACCATTTGTTCACCAAGTTACATTTATAAACTTCATGGAAGACAACTGGCTAAATCAAGCTTAGAGCTGCTGCTGCAGCTTTGAGCTTGACATCGGCTTTAAGAGCTTGCAAAGGGCTTTCTGATAAAAGTGACAGGGGAGGCGTTAGAGCCACCTGATCACTTTTATGAGGGACTGTCCCTGATTTGGAGCAATGTCCCTTTGTCCCTCTTTCATCCTCATGTGTCCCTCATTTTGGTCTGATCTATATAAAATGCACTTTTTATCTTTCAAAAAGTTTTTCCCAGAGCTAAACCTTTCATCCAAATTCTAAATTCTTGCATTTGTACATTTTAAAAGCCAATATAAAGGAATAGTAGTAGTAAAAAAAAACCCTTGTGGATTTAATAAACTTTTTTGGGTTTATTTTGGGTTTATTCTCCTTTAAGGGGGTGTGGCATGGGGCATGTCCTATACCAACATACATTTGCTAGTAGGTGTCCCTCATTCCCAGCTCAAAATGTTGGAAGGTATGGTATGGGACTAATAAAGTGCCCCCTTGGGGCATTCACAGTGGTTCCCAGGCTCTCCCATCCCTCCAGGCAGCCCAGGACCACAGGAAAAGACTGAGTGCAGGAGAGATGTTCCCTGATTCCTCCTGCAACCACTGACCCTGGAGGCAACATGTATTACATCACTTCCATGATCTGTGCTGGAATAGCTGGTTTGGAGAGCAGGGGAGAAATAAGGGGTCTAATAGACTCCTAATGTCTCCATAAAGAGTACCTGTCACCTGCTCATGCTATCAAATAGAGGGTTTGTTTGCCCCCTTTGGTGTATTTCTTCCTGAAAACATGAATTTGATAAATAGCTGCTCATATATTGTGTGACATAAAAAAAAAAAAAAAATGTACCACCTTTCTATAATCCAGAGCCATCTGCTTTCAAAACATATATACCTTTTTGAAGAGGTTTACAGTAAATTCTAGGAAACAATGCAGATTTTAACAAGTGTGCAAAAAAGTAAAAAAAAATGCCCCAGTAAACAAGTGGTTAAGCAGTGACCAAGTGGAAAGATTGGTCACTGGTACGCACTATCCACCGTCCTGTCCCCTCCCCTACGCACGTTCGATACAGGGATAACATATCTTTATCAGGGGGATATCCCCCTGATGAAGACAGGACAGGACGGTAGAGAAGGTAGCAGTTCTGCCTACAGAGGAGGAACATCTGATCGCACACACATCCCCAGAGTTTTTTATGCTTCATACAGAGCGGTGCACTGACGCAACTTTATCATGTGAGTACCCCATTTAGGGGCTTTTTTCTTACATAAATTTTATACAAACGTTATCACACCATCAAGCCTCTTCTTTTGCCATTTGTTTATGAGGAGACAGCATTGTAAAGCAGGAGACACTGATACCAAACAGTCTGGGACCCCGCAGTACACTCAGAATCCAGTGGTGATTCAGAAGCGTATTTTGACTAAGCTTAAATGCAAGGTCACACGCTCTAAGGTGAGCAGCTATTACCTAAGGGTGGGGAGCACCTGTGTGTGGAATCACAGCACTGTTTGAATTGCACTGATGGATCTATAGATCTTTCATCAAAGAAGGACTTTTTCATGCGATTTTGGGCTGTGCTGCTTCATGCGATTAAGGCAGCACAGTGGATTTGGTACTTAAGCACTCCATTGAATGTCACTTCATATATATTTTTTCACTCTGTTCATTATGCTATATATGGATTAAGCCTGATTACTTATTAGCCACGGCATATATTTGAGTTTGTTTATTTATTTATTTCACATTAGTATCTCGGTGGGATACACAGGAAGTTAGCGCGGCACGTATTATATATTTTATTTTAATATCACACGGCTGTATGAGTACGTGATTAGTGTCAGCAGCTGCTCTTACAATTATTGATTAGCTATTAGCACTAGTAGGTAGCTCGCAAGATCTTGTATACTGTTTAACAAATGTGTGTTGTCGGATTATCTGATTGTGTGTACACAAGTCCTTCGGAAAAAAATCCAAAGTACAAACACGCATGCTCAGAAGCAATGCTAACCATAACACAACATTAGCAGAAGTTGCCCAAAGGGTGGTGCTAAAGAGCAGAAAAAACACGTAGTTTCGTGTTTGTTGGCTGACAATTCTTTTCCGTTTGTATGCAAGACAAGTTCACGGCCAACGCCCTTTGGTCAAAAGTCCTACACTTTGTCCGTGGAAAATCCGATCATGTGAATGAGGCTTTAAGGTGAATTAGGTTAACTTTAGCACAACTGTACTTGTTTCCTGGAAAGCAGTTCACAGATTGCTTGCACTAAAGCCTCGTACACACGGTCCGATTGTTGGTCAACCGAGTGTCTGATTTTTGTCAAAAGGGCGTGTGCCAGGATCTTGTCTTGCATACTAACGGTACACAATCGTCGTGCCACAAACACGAATGTAGTGATGTACTACGAGGAATTTCAGCTCTTGAGCGCCACCCTTTGGGCACAATCTGCTAATTTCGTGTTTGGTGAGCATTGATTCCGAGCATGCGTGTTTGTACTTTTCGACTTTTGTGTGACGGATTTGTGTACTGAGCATACAAAAATCTGACGTCGAGCTGTTGTCCGCCGAAAATTTACTAGCCTGTCATCCAACATTTGTTGGCCGAAAATTGGAAAACAATTGTCAAAAGGAGCGTACTAACGGTCAGATTTTAGGACAACAGTCTGTCAACAGATAATCCTCTTCCATCAATTGTACCGTGTGTACGAGGCTTTAGGCTCTTTTCACATGATCGTGTTGCAGGAACAAGTGTTACTGTTATGCAACTTTGACCTGCGATTTTCGCATGATTCTGCATGTCACATAGGGTAGCCCATTCCCTTGAATGGGCTTCCCTTTGCACGTTTTTTTTTTGCCCAAAAATAAGCTCTTGCTCCTTTTCGGAAGAGAAACTTCACGTGATTTGTGCAATCCTGTGACGTGCCAATCGCGGCAGAATCGCATTGCGGTTGGGGTGCCATTGAAGGACAGCGCGTTGTGCCAGGTGTTTTGGCATCGCAGGCAAAATGGTAGCGAATCTGCCCCTGATCCCAAATTGCGAGCTGTGAACGAGATCATAATGTTTACTAAGATTGGAGAGTGCAAAATCTGGTGCAACTCTGCAAAGAAACCAATCAGCTTCCAGGTTTTATTGCCAAAGCTTAATTGAACAAGCTGAAGTTAGAAGCTAATTGGCTACCAGGCACAGCTGCACCAGATTCAGACTGCAATAGGTAAATCTAAGGCTACTTTCACACTGAGGCGCTTTTCAGGCGATATTGCGCTAAAAATAGCGCATGCAAAGCGCCCTGAAAGAGCTGCTCCTTTCACTCTAGTGTGAAAGGGTTTTTTATGGTTGAACTGGATGGACTTGTGTCTTTTTTCAACCTAACTATGTAACACTGGAGCGGTGCGCTGGCAGGATGGTAAAAAATGTCCTGCCATCCGCATATTTGAGGTGCTGTAGGAGCAATGTATACACCGCTCCTACAGCGGCCCTGCCCATTGAAATCAATGGACAGCGCCGCCGAACGACCAGCGGCGCTTTGCGGGTGTTTTTTTTTTTTTTATCATCAAAGTTTATTGAAGAAAAAAAATAGTATCACATGCATACAGATATGGAAATAACAATTGGAACTTACAAGTTTGGTATGAAGAGAAGTACCAACATACATTGAATACGTGAGCAGTCAACATAAAGGTAGATGCTTCTATTAGACATAAACCAGAGGCATCAACTCAGGCCTCGTGAAATCAGAGGTGAGCATCTCCTGCTATCATTGGGTATTTCCACATATAACCTTTCAGGAGAAAAATAACATAGCTAAAGAAGAAATTAGATGGAGAAGGAAGAAAGAAAAGGAGAGAATCAGCGAGTGGATATTAGGGGTATACCCCCTAGGGAGGCGGCCGGTGACTCTAGAGGGTCTTCTAATGATGTGTCAATCAAACAGTTATGCCCAGCTCTCGTGGTGTGGGTTAAGTGGGTCAAGTGGGCATTTAGCTGCAGTCAGTTACCAGAGAGGCCAGGTGTTTAAATGTGGTGTGGGGGTGAGACCCCAGATGAGAAGTAAGCGTTCCAGTTAATCCCCCGGGGGGGGGGGGTTACCAATCAAGGTGTCATAGCCCGGGGAGAATTTAAAAGCAAACCAAGGAGACCATGTTTCATGAAATTGTTCAACGTTTTCGTTGGATTGAGCAGCGGTATCTTCCATCTCACAGATTTCAGACACCTTGTGTAACCACTGAGAAATGGAAGGGACCCGTGTCGATTTCCAGTACAGCGGGATGAGAGACTTGGCCGCATTTAGCAAATGCCTGGAGAGGGATTTTTTGTATCTCTTAATGGAGAAGTGCGAAATATGCAGTAAGCAGCACGCTGCGTCAAGTGAAAGTTCGGTCTCCGTGATCTGTCTAATAATCTCCTTCACCCCCGACCAGTAAGCATTTATCATATCACAATGCCACCAGATATGCAGTAAGGATCCCTTAGCATTGTGACATCTCCAGCATTCGTCAGAGGACTGGGGGTACCATTTATGTATTTTCTCCGGAGTGGCATACCGTTGGGTCAAGATCTTGTATGATGTCTCCTGCATTCTCGTGCTGAGCGAGCATTTGTGAGACATGATGCTCGCTCTGGACCACTGGGCATCTGTAATTGCTACACCCAAGCTTTCGGACCATCTCTCTCTGCGTCTGTCCCAGTCAGGCCCCCCCAACCCCTGTAGCTAAGCATAGGCGGCAGAGGTCGATCTGGGCATCTGTTCCCCTCGTAGGCACACCGACTCCAACTCGGTGAGGGCCCTAGTGAAATGACTGTTACGTATCTTATTATTGGCAAAGCTTCGTATCTGTAAGTATGACCACAAAGGTAGAAGGGGCATATTGTTGTCCTCTCTAAGATGGGTCAGGTCTTTCATTGTCTCATCATCGAAACAGTGTTGGGCCAGAAGCGGCTTCATGCTGTCATTGGTTATCATATGAGGGTTCCCTACTCCCGGTGGGAGGGCTGGGTTGTTTGCAAGTGGTGTGAGAGGGCTAAGGGGCGAAGAAAACTGCGGATGTTGAGTTAATTGGTGAAAGATTTTGAGCGTAGTGCCAATCAGTGGGTGGGAGGTCATGATCCGCGGATAGTTGGCTTTTGGTATCCATGGAGAGAACTGTAAGGGGATGGGGCTTAGGCTAGATTCGATCCCGACCCAGTCCTTAATGCCTGAGTGGCAGTGCCAGTCCACGAGTCTGGCTACATGTGAAGCCTGGTAGTATTTTTTGTAGTCTGGAATTCCCAAACCCCCAACCCGTTTGTTTCGGGTTAAGAGAGAGGCTTTAATACGAGGCGGTTTGTGTGCCCAGATAAATCTCATCTGCATGGAATGGAGGGAAGTAAAAAAACTTTGGGGAATCCTAACCGGTAGAGTGCGAATTGAATATAGAACTTTCGGAAGGACCGTCATCTTGCAGATGGCTGCCCTTCCGAACCAGGAGAAATGTCCCGCATGCCATTTACGGAGATCACCCTCCACGCTTTTAAGAAGAGGGATAAAATTGTGGTTGAAAATTGATGAAAGACTAGGTGTGAGCCACACTCCCAGATATTTAATGGCGGACGAGACCCAAGTAAATGAGTTATTAGTTTGAGCGGCTCTCAGCTCAGGTTCTGGCAATGTGATATTTAGTGCCTCAGATTTGGAGTAATTTATTTTGAGGTTGGAAATTCGGCCGTAAGTTGAGAACTCCTTAAGTAGAGATGGTATAGAGATGTGTGGACTCGACAAGAAAAAAAGGAGGTCATCCGCATAAGCGGCTACTTTGAACTCCCTGTTTCCCAACCGAAATCCCTTAATAGACTGGTTGGCTATGATTCGTCTAACAAACGGTTCCAACGAAATTATAAAGAGCAGGGGCGACAAAGGGCAGCCCTGCCTGGTTCCATTTTTGATATTTACCACATCTGAAAGGGTGCCGTTTATTTTAAGTTTTGCTGATGGATTCGTGTAAAGCGACGATATCCACGCCCTCATGTGCGGGCCCAGCCCTATATGTCCACAGGTCTCTAGCATGTAGTCCCACGCTACTCGATCGAAGGCCTTCTCCGCGTCTGTTGATAGGAGAAAGCCCTCTATCTTTCGCTCGTGGGCCGCATGGATGAGGTTGAGAGATTTAGTAACAGTATCCCTAGCCTCCCTACCCGGCATGAAGCCAGCCTGACTGGGTCCTATCAAGTGTAGGAGTAGAGGTCTCAGCCTGTTGGCAACAATCTTCGCCATCAGTTTGATGTCTATGTTTAACAAAGATATCGGCCTGTAGCTTGTGCAATGTATTGGATCTTTGCCCGGCTTAGGCAGGACGGTGATATGTGCTGCAAGGAATTCAGACGGTATATCTCTTGGGTCAGAGAGAGTGTTCAGGGCATCTCGCAGCGGGGTTGTGAGAATGTCTATGAATGTCTTGTAGTATATAGCACTAAACCCGTCCGGGCCGGGGCTTTTACCCGTTTTAAGTTCTTTAATGGCGAGTCTGAGTTCAGAGGCGTCTATAGGGCTCTCGAGATGAGCTGCGTCTTCTGTAGTGAGTGTGGGTAAAGAGGATTCCTTAAGATATTCCCGAATACCCTGTATTCTAGAATTAGTGGCATTCGTAGGGCCGTGTTGTGTCGGGAGATTATATAGGTTGGTATAGAAATCCTGAAAGTGTCGTGCTATCTTGTCAGTCTCCCTATCGATCTTCCCATCCCTATTTTGTATGCCCGTTATGTTGTGATGTACAACTGATCCTCTGAGTGCCCTAGCCAGTAAATTGCCCGGTTTGTCCCCGTGTTCGTAATATAGTTTTTTCCTGAAGAACAAGAATCGTTTTGTTCTGATGTCTAAGATCTGTCTAAGGGCTTTCCTGGACTCTAGAAGGGAAGTTGCCGATTTAGCTGTCAGGGACTGTTTATGAGAGGTTTCAAGCGAGCGGATGTTTTCAGGAGATGTGAAATTTCCCTGTCCCTCTCTCTCTTCCTCTGTGAGCCCATTTTAATTAATTCACCCCTAATCGTACATTTGTGGGCTCCCCAAACCATTAGGGGGTCGGCCCCTGGTGTAGCATTGAGCCTGAAGAACTCTAGGAGTGACGAGTTCAGTGTCGGAAGCAGAGTGGGGTCTGTCAGCAGGGATGAGTTTAGCCTCCAAACATTAGATCTAATAGGGGGGGCAGTGAGGTTCAAAGAGAGGGAGACAGGAGCGTGGTCCGAAAGAATCTGTGCTCCTATGCAGGAGCCAGTTACGGTGTGGAGATCTCGCTGTGAAATGAATATATAACCTATTCGGGAGTATCTGTCATGGGGGATGGAGTAGTAGGTAAAGTCCCTGTCAACTGGGTGCGTAAAGCGCCACGTGTCTACTAGGTCCAGAGAGTTAAGTAGAGACTTAATTTTTTTCAGGATTCTGTAGGTGATATATGTTTTCCTGGACGATGTGTCCTCTATGGGGTTGAGAGGGACATTAAAGTCTCCCCCAAGAATTAACCTACCGGAGCTGAAGCCCGACAGCTCCCTAATCAAAGTTTTGCAGAAGGACTGGTGCGAGGTATTGGGGAAATAAGCATTCACTAGTGTGATAGGGATCCCACTACATTTCCCTTTAAGAAAAATAAATCTGCCCCCAGGGTCTATTATTTTGTCAGTCAGCTCAAATGATGCAGTTTTGCTAACTAAGATTGAGACCCCTTTGGACTTGCCTGCGTCATTGGTGGCCTGATGGAAGTCTATGAAGTATGAGTCGGTAAGCTTTGGGATCTGGTTCGTTCTAAAGTGGGTTTCTTGTAGAAAAACAAAGCTGGGCCTACCTTTTTTGAGTTCCCTCAGCATAGTAGAGCATTTCTCGGGAATGTTGAGTCCTCTAACATTATGAGAAATCACCGTGGGAGTGACGCCAAGATCGGAGTACGCCATGACACAAACGCAGAGAGGGAAGTTTTACACCTAAAGGCAACTCAAATATAAGCGATTAATACACAGAAATCACCGGCCGACCTCGACTGAAAAAAACTTAAAATAAAATAGCAGGATAGAGAGAGAGGGTCAAAGAAGAGTAGAAATTATATAGAAGTGAGTAGGGAGAAATTGAGGAGAACACTTCTCCCAGACGTGGTCACGTCCTGGAGAACTCAAATTAGTGCGTCTAGATGAGCCCAAAGGATCCACCCAGACGCCCTATGTGGGAACGAGGTAGACACACCAAGGGTCTAGCAGCCAAACCTATATCTCTAGAGATATGTGCAGGTTATACCAAATGTAGCTTGGAAACAGTCGGGTAACGGCCCATTGGTATGACATAACAAGTGCTTAAGGGTCCACTCTGCATAGGTAGAAATAGCAGTAACTGTAAACAAACTAGTTTAGGTTAGAATGAGCAAATGAACAAGTGAACCTGAGACATGGCCGAGCAAGGTCAGCAGGTGGCGCCACCGAGGAGGGCAGAAACTCGCCTCTCCCCAGCCACGCCCCCCCGGGACCCCCTCAGTTTAGCCGTGATGACACAATAAAGGAGAAGTATATAACACATAAATGGTGGCCCCAATCGCCTCCCCGGCCCGTATCCCCCCGGACCCACAGTTCAATAAAGACTCACCGGTCCCCGGCTATATAAATGATCAGAAAAACAACATTATAATTATGCGTTTGGATATTAGTGACACTTGCATTGTGATGGCCAGCTAGCAGGAAGTCCGGTAGGAGATCAAGAAAAGGCCGATTGCGACCTTGTTGGGGAGGCGGCGGATGGGTAATCTAGCAAAAGTCTATGATGTGGATAGAGGGGGAGGGGGAATATATATCCGAAGGAAGAGTACAGTCCTAAGAAAGGCGTGGGCTAAGTGAGCTGTAATTATAATTATAATTATAGCCATGAGACTGGAGCTAGTTTGTAAAGCGAGGAGTCCCATGGCTGGGTCCTACCGGACAGAGTTACCACCAAGTGTGAGCAATCCATGTAAATACATAACATACAAAGGTAGCTTCGAGAACTGTCCAAGTCTAAATCTTCCCTGACTTGTAGATTAATAAGAGCCCAGCTATATAAATGCTCATGAAGGTAACATTGTTATTGTGCATATGGACAGTAGTGACACTTGCGGTTTGGTAAGTATCCAGCTAGCCAGATTCCGGTAGGGCGCCGGGAAAAAGAGCTGACAGTGATGTAGTAGGGGGATGCTGCAGATGGATGAGCTAGCCGCATGCTCAAAGGATATATAAAGTCCCCGGGATAGCGTGGGATAATTGGGCTTCTATCATGGCCAGGGGTCCGGGACCAAGCGCTGGGTGGGGGCCGAGGAGGCCCAAGACCAAATCCCTCAAGGTAAGAGCACCATTGAGTGTGTGCAGATTATGTCATCCGGAGTTCAAGTGTGGCATGATCTCAGGTCTCCAGTAGATTCCTGGAGGAGTGAGCACGGCCGCCCGGGGTCCCCTGCGCCCTGCTGTCACCTCTGTCAGGCCTCTGTTTCTTTGCGGACTGCTTCTCAGGCGTCGAAAGGGGAGAGTGCGGTGGGCTCCTGTCTGTATGCGGTAGGGAGAATTCCTGGTACCACTCAGGGAGCTCTACCCGGCCCAGCTGTAGCGCATCGCAGAAATCGGGAAGATCATTAGGCGTACGGAGAGTGTGTTGTCTGCCCCCATGTGTGACCATCAGCGCGAAAGGGAAGCGCCACGTGTACCGGAGATCTTTTTCCCTTAGCTTATCCAGAAGTGGCCGCAGGGCCCTGCGGTTCTTCAAAGTGATCTGAGAGAGATCCTGGAACAGTTTGATGTTTTCCCCATTAAACTCAATATGTTCACTTCTCCTCGCTTTAAGCATAATGTCTTCTTTAAGGCTGAAATTTTGCAGACAGCAAATAATGTCTCGAGGTGGCAGCGTGTCTGGGCCTCTGGCTCTGAGAGCCCTGTGCGCTCTGACAAAATCTATGACTGTATCTTCCGGGCGTTCCAGGAGGCTGTTAAACACTCTTTGGAGGACAGGCGCAATTTGGTCGGTGTCCACCGACTCCGGGATGCCACGTACTCTGATGTTATTGCGCCTTCCCCTATTGTCCAGGTCCTCCAAATGCCTGTTAACTTCTATAAAATGGAGAGCTTGTGTAGAGACCACTCTGTCTAGTCTCTGTATCGCCTTATCTCTAATTCTGCCCTCTGTCTCCGCAGTCGCCATCTTTTCTTGTAAGACCATGAAGCTGGTTTTCAGGTCTGTAATTGCGGCTGAAAAAGAGGCTTTAATGTCAGCCGCGAAGCCTGACATGTCGCCATAGGTGAGGGGATGATCCGCTTTAGTGTTTCTCCTACCGTATTCCTCCATGGCAGGTTGTGAGTCCTCGCTGGATGTCTCCTCTGCGTGGGTCGGCGCCATCTTGCCTCCCGCCGCGACTCTCAATACTGCCGCCTGGATCTTGAATATGTCGGAGATATTCCGTCCGGAGCTAGCCGCCAAGGAACGCCTGGAGCGGGTCTGATGATAATGGCAGATCTGTTTGCTCATTATCGAGTATCTACCGTGCAGAGAGACGGGTTAGGGCCACGGTCCCGACGGAGCTTCTCTTCTAGGCTGCCATCTCCTCCGCGCGCCAAGCCACGCCCTGCTTTGCGGGTGGTTTAACCATTTTTCGTCTGATAGCGGGGGTTAAAAGCGCCCGCTATCGACCAAATAGCGCTGAAAAAAAAACGTCGGTAAAGCGTCGCTAAAAATAGCGGCGCTTTACCGCCGACACCCCCACTGCCCCAGTGTGAAAGTGGCCTTTAGGGCCAGTTCACACCAGACGCAGTTCTGTGTGCTTTTTTTCTGCACAAAATGCATGCACCGTGTTTTCCATGAATTCAATGGCTCTAGTTGGCTCTAGTACACACCATGCAGTCAGTTTCTGCACCGGAATGCATGCACAGCGTTTTCCATGTATTCCAATGGCTCTAGTTCACACCATGCAGTCAGTTTCCAGTCAGTTTCTGCACCGGAAACTGACTGCATGGTGTGAACTAGAGCCAACAAGAGCCATTGGAATACATGGGAAACACTGTGCATGAATTTTTAGTGCAGAAAAAATGCGCACGGAACCAGGGGCGGATCCAGGGGGGGCAACAGGGCAATTGCCCCCCCCCCCGAGACCATCTGTCACACTCGCTTGCTCTGTTTTTTTATTTTTTTGCGCCTGATCTCCCGGACTTTGGGGACCTGGTACTGGCCGGCCATAGGTTCCCTGGATCCCAATCTTGGCACACATATAGCCCCATGTCTCCTCTACAAGTGTGCAATGTTTGGTGTCTGGGAGACCTACGGCCGGGGAGAACCGATTTTTCAAAGCTGGGCACTCCTTCCATAGACTCCCATGTTAAACATCAGTCTAGTCATGGGCACAGTGAAGCATGGGCACAGTGAGGCATGGGCACAGTGAGGCATGGGCACAGTGAGGCAAAGTGAGGCATGCAGATGGACACCCTAGGCTTATACTCGAGTCAATACGTTTTCCCAGTTTTTTGGGGTAAAATTAGGTGCCTCGGCTTATATTCGGGTTGGCTTATACTCGAGTATATACAGTACTTGTTCTGCAGCTGCTGCTGCCTCTCTGAGTCTCTCTCTCAGTTTCTCACATCAGCCGATCAGCGGCGTCGAGAGAGAGACTGGTCTAATGTAGTTACGCGGCGCACTGACACGATACCAGGAGCGGAGGAGGTGGGTGGAGCCTCTTCCCTGCACTCGTTGCTAACGCCTGGGCCGCTTGGCGTCTAGCAACGAGTGACATCAGTGAGTCACGTCGTGCCGCTCTGCGGGCAGGTGCGATAGCGTGCGGCTCCACAGACGGGTAAGAAAGCGGGCGGCTCCGCTTGCGGCGCGGTTTGTGGGCAGGTGGCGCGGTTCGTGGGCAGACCGTGCTGCTCAGTGTGTTGGCAGCGCAGGTGAGAGTGAGAGAGCAGGCTCAGTGTGGCAGCTGGCCAATCAGCTAGCCGGGAGCGGGGGAGCAGAGAGATGAGATCATCTCTCACCGCCCGTGCCTGCCCTGCATTCCTGCAGTGACTTCCGACCTCACTGTGCAGGCAGCAGAGAGATTACATTATCTCTCTGTTGCCTGACTCTGGGAGTCTGGGACACAGCAAGAGACAACCAAAACTACACCTTGGCAGGCAAGTTAGTGACAATCCGCAAATTGTGTCAGGTGACGTGGCAAATGACAATCTGCATCTGGTGGCAGGCAAGTGACAATTAGCAAGGTGTGGCAGGTAAATGGCAAGTGACAATCCGCAAGGTGTGGCAGGTGATGTGGCAAGTGACAATCCACAAGGTGTGGCAAGTGACAATCCGCAAGATGCGTCAGGTGACGTGGCAAATGACAATCTGCATCTGGTGGCAGGCAAGTGACAATTAGCAAGGTGTGGCAGGTAAATGGCAAGTGACAATCCGCAAGGTGTGGCAGGTGATGTGGCAAGTGACAATCCACAAGGTGTGGCAAGTGACAATCCGCAAGATGTGGCAGGTGACGTGGCAAGTGACAATCCGCAACGTGTGGCAAGCGACACGCTCAGGGCTTCCACTAATTACAGGCAACGGTGGCAAGTGACACACTCGGGGCTCCCACTGATTCTGCATTGAACTATTTAATTTTATATTACAATGTAATAATAGAAATAATGCGCTTCAATCATCCTGACACCATAACAACCATGGTGCTGGGATGATTGAAGTGCCGACACCAGCCATTTCCCCAATAAATTTCCCACAATTTCCCAGTGCCCCTCCCGAGAAAAGACTCTGGATCCGCCCCTGCACGGAACTGCGTCTGGTGTGAACTGGCTCTAAAAATGCATGCACAGTGTTTTCCATGTATTCCAATGGCTCTTGTTGGCTCTAGTTCACACAATGCAGTCAGTTTCCGGTGCAGAAACTGACTGGAAACTAACTGCATGGTGTGAACTAGAGCCATTGGAATACATGGAAAACACTGTGCATGCATTTTTTCACATTCACCTGCTCATGGAGCTTCAAATCAGATCCGCCTGCAAAACTGACAGGTGGACCTACAGTAATTGGAAAGCCAATTTAAAAAGACTTAGGCCCCTTTCACACTGAGGCGCTTTGCAGGCGCTATTGCGCTCTAAATAGCGCCTGCAATGCGCCCCAAAAAAGCCTCTCAATACTATCCAATGTGAAAGCCCGAGGGCTTTCACACTGGAGCGTTGCGCTTGCAGGAGGCTCAAAAAACTCCTGCAAGCCGCATCTTTGAGGCGCAATAAGAGCGCTAAAAATAGCGCTCCTGTAGCGCCCCTGCCCATCGAAATCAATGGGGTAGCGCCTCTAATACTCCCGCAAAACGCCTCAAAGAGGCGTTATTGCAGGCGTTTTTAACCCTTTTTCGGCCGCTAGCGGGGGTTAAAATACCCCCGCTAACGCCCGCAAATCGCGGCAAAAAAAACGGTATAGCGGCGCTAAAAATAGCGCCGCTATACCGCCAGCGCATCCAGCGCCTCAGTGTGAAAGTAGCCTTAGGGCCCTTTCACACGGGCGGACCATTCATGTCCGCCTGTCAGTTTTTTAGGTGGACCTGAACGGGCGCTCCGTGCACCTCTATGGAGCCATGGATGTCAGTGGTTACATGCCCGCTGACATCCGACCCGCTGACATCCAACCCTATTTTTCCATCCGTCTGGTGGATCGGATCGGATGACAACGGACTCTACGGTCCGTCGTCATCCGATCCCCCATAGGGGAGAGCGGCGCTCTGACAGGTCGGTCCTTGCACAGTGTGCAGAGACAGACCTGTCATCTGCCTGCTCAGCGGGGATCGACGGAGCGATCCCCGCTGAGCTAAAGCAGAGCCCGCACACGGACAGCCTCGTGTGAAAGGGCCCTTAGGGACGAATTTCGAAAGAATTTTCTTTTGAAAATCTTATCTAAGAATTTTTGTTCGGATTTCACACCATTAGTGGGCTGCAGTAACAGCTGATTTTCTTGCGGCAATCAAATTTGAGTAATCGGATATGTTGGAAATTTTTTGAAAAACAAAGATTTTCTAATCAATGATGGGAGAATCGTGTGAGAAATGTAATAAAAAAAAATGCACATGTGCCAAGAAAAGAAAATTCCCGGAAAGGAAAGAAGATTCCCAGCAACAAAAATTCTTTTCTGTAGGAACATGAGGTGAAATTGAAGGCTTGGTTGGGCGAATTTTGAAATCAATGGTGGCACCATCAGGTCACAAAACACACAAATTTTCTGATTTTCAAAAGAAAATTATTTCGAAATTCTACCATGTATGGGCAGCCTTATTAATGCCTGCAAACAGTGTAGATTCATTTTCCTGGTGCCTCCATGGCAGCATACCTGTGACAAGCTCCGCTTGGCTCCTCCCTCAGGACTAGTGAATATTATAAAAGAGTTGATTAGCACAGCCCCAGCATTCTCCTTTTTTTCCCTCATACCTCATGGCAGTGAATTCTGGTCGAACGTCCTTACCTTCTGCATTCGGCAGCTTCTGTCCGGGTTCAAGCCTCTCCTGGACGCGGTCCCTTCTCTTGGGCAGCTAAACACGCTTATAAGATTGGGAGTCCCTTCTGTAGGATCTTTTGGGACAAGCAGTTTGTCTCTTAACTAAGAGCTCTACCTGCAGCACATCTTCCAGGCATTAGCTCACACATGGCAACAGAGACAGCAGCTATTTCTGCATTTCTTTTTTTTCTTCCCTTTTTTCCTTCCTTTTAGCTTTTTCTTTCTGGCTGTTTTCTTAGTGTTTCCCATTTCCTTTATGCCCCCTGTCTTCCCCTTGCCCTCTATCACCTCCTCGTCCCCCTTAGGGATCGCACGCGCTCACCCCCAGCCTTTTTATTTACGGTGTCTTTTGCCGCGTTCTGCGCATACGCCGACGCCCGGGTCCTAGAGCCGCCGGTTTGCGCATGCGCGGTAAGCGCGGAAGCCTCGGCGGCCATCTTAGGTTAGGGAAAAATTTTGTTTTCTTGCCCTTAACCCTAAATTACAGGGCAGAGGCGTTTTCCTCTATCCACCTGGTCCCATTTATCTCCCTGGCTGCTTGAGATCTACTTAACAGAAAGCTCCAGGGAAGAATACCTGTCGTTTCAGGTAAGTAAATATATATATATATATATATATATATATATATATATATATATATATAATATATTTTTTTTAAAAGGGGGGAAATTGTTTTTAAAATTAATTATAGTATATGCAGGTGTGCAAGTAAAACTCAAAAAAAAAAAAAAAAATGTTTTTAATTATAAAAAAAAAAAAAAAAAGGGGAAAAATTGTTTCAAAAAATATATTTTTTTATATGCATGTGTGCGAGAAACCCCCCCCCCCCCCCCCAAAAAAAAATAAAAAAAAAATGTTCTCTTATATAATTTATATTTAAAAAAAAAAAAAAAACACGGAGATTTTGTTTCTCTTAGCCAGATTAGGACATGGTCGTCAACCCTTCCCTGTTCCTTTCTTAGCTGCTACCTTTGCTAAGCCACTCAGCATGAGCCATTCGCCACCCATACAAAGATCCTACTCTACTTCTGAGGTAAGGACCTACATCCAGGTAAGCTTACACATCTTAAAAAAAAAAAGAGTGCACCGAAGCTGGTACTTTTATGTATTTCAGCCCTATACGCCAGAAGACGTCTAAAAAGACCTCAAGGCGAAATGAGGACTATGATGATTCTAGTCCCAGTAGAGACAGGTTGTCCAGGAATCAGGATCATAGAAGTGGCAGGAAGTCATCGCTGAGGCGCTTTTCAGGCGCTTTCACGCAAAAAAAAAAAAGCGCCTGAAAACTTATTTCCACTAAAATCAATGAATGCTTTCACACTGGAGCAGTACACTGAAAAAAACCGCCCATCTCCATTGAAATGAATTGAAAGCGCTTCAAAAGCGCCTGAAAAGCGCTTCAAAAGCGCTCAGTGTTTTACTGGCAGTTTTTCAAGTGCCTCAGTGTGAAAGTGGCCCAACGCTCCTGAAGCCGAGATCTCCAGGATGTCAGTCCTGTGGAGACACCCCACTTCCAGACAAAGTGATCTTTCGAACTTGCCCAGCGGACAGAAAGTCCGAAAGCCTGCAAGTGGCGGACCTACTTAAGAAAGCAGTAAATAATTCCCTTGTGGAATTGGTAGCCACAATGCCGCCGCAACATCTGGCATCTCCTACTCAGGAGCAAATGGCTGAGGCATCCATTCCCGGGCCGTCCTCAAGTGAAATCTCACGCCGGACACCTGCTTCTTCCTCTAAACATCAGGAAGAGAATGCCATCTCAGGGGGTCTCTCTGATGACCTAGATACCTTTTGGTTTTTCTTTCGCCATGGTCCAGCCTTTTGTGCAGGCGGTAAAACAAGCGATCGACTGGGAAGAGACCGACACAGAAGTCGAAGTCGTACTTCCCCTTTTTCAAACGCCAGAATACCCTCTTTCCCTCTCATGGGGGAGATCAGGGATGTGATTGAGGAAGAGTGGAAAAAGACGGAGATAGTTTCTCCATTAATCGACTGGGAAAGTTATACCCTCTCTCAGAGGCTGATTCTGCAATGCTGGAGGGCCCTCCAGTGGTTGATGCAGCTGTGGTAAGGTTGGCAAAGAACGTCACATTGCCCATGGAAGACTCGACTTTGTTCAAGATCCATCCTTCTGTCTGGTGGAACCTTAATCTCCCAAAAGATGGCGGGCAACGCTTGTAAACCTGCGATAGCCCTGACGTCAGTGTCCAACGCCCTACGCATCTGGACAGATGATATAGAGTTTGAAATCTAACAGGATATCCCAGGGGAGGACATCAGGGCCTAAGGATCTTCTTGGTGAAGCCACGATCGATTCAATTCGATGCTCCGCAAGGTCAATGCTCCACATAGTTATGGCCAAACGGGCCTTGTGGCTGGAACCTTGGTCAGCAGATATTGCCTCAAAGCAGAATTAGTGCAAGATACCCTTTGACGGAAAAGCCTTGTTTGGGGAGAAATTGGACAAGGCCATCTCTCGCGTCATGGGCGGAAAATCGGGCCTGTTACCCCAAGACAGGCGCTCCAGGACATTCGCAGGCAAAATTGGAGAAGCACGCAGTCTACCTTCCTCAAGACCCGTAGACAGAGACTCGTGCCTATCCCTCAGGATTCTGCTAAATCCTTTTGACGCCAGGCCATCCCAAGCGATCCCTGTGGGGGCCAGACTCAAACACTTCTTGAAGATCTGGGAACAAAGTGCAGGGATTCGTGGGTAGTCTCCACAGCTAAATACGGTCACTTCTGGTCGTTTCTAGACAAACCCTCCAAAGACTTTTTCTCTCCGACAAGGGTGTCAAGGTTCCTCCAAAAAAACGGAAGCACTAGAGCGATTTCTTCTCTCCTTGCAGGAACAGCAAGCAGTGGTTCCAGTGTCTCCATCAGAAAGATTTTCGGTTTTTACTCCACCCTGTTTCTAGTCCCCAAGAGAAACAGAGGTAGGAGACCCGTGTTAGACCTGAAGAGGCTAAATCGCTATATCTTCCTAAAAAATTTAAAAAGGAGTCGCTATGAGCGATTATACGTGTAATCCAATCAGGGGATCGGATGTTATCAATAGACTTGCAGGATGTTTACCTGCATATACCAACACTCCCTCCTTTCCAGAAATATCCGAGGTTTGCAGTGGTGCCTGTACATCTTAAATTTTGGAGTCTCCCATTCGGCCTATGCACGTCACCAAGAGTCTTTACGAAGACCCCAATTGCCATTATAGCCCCTCTAATAGAATTAGAGCCTCGAGTATACCATTACTTGGATGACCTTCATCCCTGGGCGAAGGTTCCAGCCCAGTTAGTGGAACAGAACGGTACAGTATCCCTCCCACCTCAAAAGGTGACATCGACTGTTCGACAGATGAAGAAAGTCAGTGTGAGATCCTACCTGGCATACTCGAACTGTCAGAGTCTGATAGGCTGGATGTCGTCATGCATCCCTAGGGTCCCTTGGGCTCATTGGCATTCGAGACATTTCCAGCATAAGTTCTTGAGGCTGTGGAACAGACGGTATCTATCCCAACCCATACACCTGACGACCCTGATGCTCAGGAGTCTACATTGGTGGATGAAGAAACACACGCCTATGAAATCACATCCATTAGGACATGTCAACTGGATCACAATTATTACAGATGCCAGTAAAGCAGGTGGGGATCACACTGCAACCAGATCTCAGGGCAAGGAAGATGGTCCTTTCATACAACAGGCCTGGTATCAAATATCCTGGAGGTCCGGGCATCCTACCTTTTGCATTGCTAGCCCTAGAATTCAAGATTACAGGCAAACCAGTTCTTCTCCGAATGGACAACAGGGCTGCGGTGTCTTATATAAACCCACAGGGAGGGACGCGCAGCAGGTCCCTGCTGAAGGAAGTGAAACCATATTCTTTTGGGCAAAAAGGAATCTAAAAGACCTAAGGGCAGTCTATCTGCCCGGTCTTCTCAACTCAAGGGCCAACCGCATATCTCGCAGGTTCGTAGATTTCAACGAATAGTCTCTGCACCCGAAAGTTTTCGACTGGTTAGTGGACCAGTGGGGTTCCCTCGGGCTGGGCCTATTTGCAACGGCATTAAATACCAAGTTTTCAAGGTTCATTTCGAGACTTCCTCATCCCCAGGCGGAGGCAGTAGATGCTCTCTCAGCCCCTGGGCATGCAATCTGGCCTATGCCTTCTCTCCATGGCCTCTCATTCCAAAAAACAAAACAAAAACTCCTGTTGAGGCTTATGGTAGAAACCACAACGGTGATAGCGGTCCTACCGTACTGGCCAAGACGTCCCTGGTTCCACACAGCAATGTACCTGAATAGAAAGCCTTCAGTCAAGGTTACAATAATACCTTTTCTCCTGTCACAGGGATGTCACACCCATCCAGATTCCCGCAGGTTAAATCTTCACATCTGGCAGCTGAAAGGGAAAGATTCCAATCCCTAGGGTGTCCCAACAAAGTTATCGAAACCCTGCTCAGCGCAAGAAAGCCATCCACAAACAGTATATGCAATAAGGTGTGGAACAAATTCAGGGCCTTCATGATTGGCAGAAACTGCGATCCAGATTTCCCATCATCCTCTCAAACTCTAAAAACTCTTGCAGGCGGGCTTAGACCTAGGTCTTGCTTAAGTACCCTAAGGGTGCAGGTAGCGGCAATTTCAGAGGCAACCAGTAAAATATGGGCTGAGAATTCATTAATAATCCAATTTTTCAAAGCTGTCAAAGATCCGACCACCAACTAAACAATCTTTTCCCACTTGAGACCTTGCTATCATCCTAGAGTCTTTAATCAATCCACCTCTTGCCTCTTCGGAGTCAGCATCGCTTTGAAATCTAACCATGAAGCTATCCTTCTTGATAGCCATAACTTCTGACAAACGGGTTTCAGAGCTCCAAGCTTTAGGAGCAGATCATAATCATATCATATTCTTTCGTGACAAAGTAGAACTCGGAACGGTGCAAGGATTTAGCCCCATGGTCACATCATCCTCGAACATGTCAGAGCCCTGGGCACTTCCAACATTTTCAGAACAAGACTCGGGTTCTCTTCACGAGCTGGACATTGCCTCCACTTTGAGATGCTATCTGCAGGTTTACAGCATCCTTCAGGGACACTATCAGGTTGTTCATAAACAAAGGCAAGGAGGCATCAGCAAGAACGATTGCCTCATGGTTCGTTAAACTCATCCACAAGGTGTACAGGGCAAAAGAACTGGGATCCCCTTCGATAGTCAGGGCGCACTCCACCAGAACGGTTTCTGCCTCTTGGGTGGCAAGAGTGAATGTGTCGATTGAAACAATTTGCAGGGCAGCGACTTTGGTCGTTCCAACATACGTTTCTGAAACATTACTGAGTAGACCCAGGAGCTCTCTCATCGGTGGAGTTTGGCAGACAGGCGGTCAAATCGGCCTTTGCTTCTTCCTCTAAATGATGATGATAATCTCTTTAAAATAAAACTCTGAGCATCATCCCACCCATATCAGCTAGTTATTTGTCACAGGTATGCTGCCATGGAGGCACCAGGAAAACGGAAAATTGTATCATACTTACCAGTAATTTTCCTTTCCTGGTGCCTATCCATGGCAGCATACAATCCCACCCTCGGTATTCTATATTATGGAGAATGCTGGGGCTGTGCTAATCAACTCTTTTATAATATTCACTTGTCCTGAGGGAGGAGCCAAGGCGGAGCTTGTCACAGGTATGCTGCCATGGATAGGCACCAGGAAATACAATTTTCCATTTTCTATGCAGTGTAACATAAACATGGAACAAGTTCAGGTTTGAGATGCATACAGCAGGTTCAAAATCGACATGTTTAGCAAATTTATGCTGGAATGATGACTTCTTAGACCCCTTTCACACCGAGGCAGTTTTCAGGCGTTTTATCGCTAGAAATAGCCTCTGAAAACTGCCTCTCATTTATTTGCGTGAGTGTTTTCACACTGGGGCAGTGCACTTGTGAGACGTTAGAAAAAGTAGTGCAAGCAGCATCTTTGGGTGGGATTGGAGCTCTGTAAAAAGCACTCCAAAAATGTCCCTGCCCATTGAAATTAATGGGCATTGCTTTGAAAGTGGCGCAAAACTGT
Source organism: Rana muscosa (assembly GCA_029206835.1). NCBI lineage: Eukaryota > Metazoa > Chordata > Amphibia > Anura > Ranidae > Rana > Rana muscosa. The sequence goes on from CM055126.1 coordinate 9,838,954, forward strand.
GTTTTGGTTTTGTTTTATAAACGCCCTGCTAGCTCACAAAAAGCGGTGCTAATGCACAGAAAATATGACCGGCGCTTTAGCGCTGTTTTAGCGGCTCTTCAGTGTGAAAAGGGATCTTAGTAAACACATTGCCCTGCCTGAACTTTGAACTGAGGTCAGCTGGTTTAGAAGGGCCAATAAGGTGGTACTGAATAAGACAGCCTTCTCACTATAAAAGGGTGTGGTTGAAGCAGACATTTTTGCCATGTGCTTCAGCTGTGTTAGACATAGTATTGCAAATAATTTGAGTAGGGTTTGAAGACACTAGCAGATCTGTTATAATAAGTGTAATCCCTAAGGCTGGATTCACACCTATGCATTTTTAGTACATTTTGCAGATTTGCACTGCAGAACGTGTTTCATAGGAAACCATGTTAAATGGACTGTAGTTCAAATCTGCAAAATGCAAAAAGCACTAAGCCCAGGTTCACACTGGGGCTGTGGGAGTGAAGCCGTGCGAGTTCAGCTGAACTCGCACGATTTCACGCCTGCCTGTCAGTCCCGATTTCAGCCGCGATTACAGAGACATCTGACACGGATGTCAATGTAAATCGCGGCTGAAATAGCAAAAAGTAGTACAGAAACTACTTTTTGAAATCGGTGCAGCGCCGCAGATGCGGCGTTGCACCGATTAGGACGGTGCCATTGCCCGCAAATTTCGCCGATTTGACATGTCAAATCGCACCAGTGTGAACCAGGGCTAAAACTGCATAGGTGTGAATCCAGCCTCACTGATTGTCATGTAGTTATGCTAGCTAAATGCTCTGCATGTAAAGAATGGGGGGTAATTTCTAAATTGCTGCACTTGTAAATAAATGGTAAAAGCCAACATAAAGGAATAGTAGTGGTGAAAAAAAAGCCCTTGTGGATTTAATTACATTTTTTATTTTTTTGGGTTGATTCTCCTTTAAGGGTGTGTGGCAGGGGGCATGTCCTATGCCTACATACATTTGCTAGTAGATGCTCCTTATTCCCATCTCAAAATGTTGGGAGGTAAGGTTTTAGGCCTGGTTCACACCTGTGCAGGTTGATGCATATTCCAGGTGCCTTTTGCATTTTTCAATACATGTTTTTGATCCATTGAAGTCTATGGAATCAAAAACACAACCTGCTGGGCCCTGACCCTTTCCATAAAAGGCACAGATGTGAGCGTGACCCATAGGAAACCATGTTAAATGGACTGTAGTGTGTTTCTGCAAAACTGAAAATGCACTATAAAAAATGCATAGGTGTGAACCAGGTCTAAAGGCAGGAGACAGTGGAACACAGTGTTGTCTAAAGCCCCATACACACGGTCGGACTTCCATCTGACTTTTCCGTGTTTTTTTGTCCGAACGGAGTTGGTCGGGAACACCCATAGCATACACACGCTCTGACTTTTCTGCAAACTTTCCCAAAACTTTTTGCAACATCACGTGGTTTTTCTGCTCTTTTCTGCTCTTTACCGCCACCCTTTGGTCAACTTCTGCTATTTTTGGTTGATTTTAACATTAGTTGTTTTGTCCATCGGACAAAAGTCCGATGGTTTTCTGTACACACGATCGGACTTTGCTCCATCAGACTTTTGTTGGGCAAAAGTTTGTCCGTTTGCAGACCCAACTTTTATCCGATGAAAACAAGAAAAAAGCAAAAAAAGTTTGTCCGATGGAGCGTACACACGGTCGGATTGTTGGACCAACTTGCTCAAAATGAAGTTTGTTGGCCAAAAGTCTGACCGTGTGTACGGGGCTTTACTATAACTCAACTTGCCCAAACAAGGACCTTCAGGCCTGGTTCACACCTATGCAGGTTGCAGTTTGCATGTTCCAGGTGCATTTTGCATTTTTCAATCCATTGAAGTCTATGGAACAAAAAACTGAAAAAAAAGTCCCTGGCCCTTTCCATAAAATGCATAGATGTGAACTACATCCATAGGAAACCGTGTTAAATGGACTTTAGTGTGTTAATGCAAAACTGAAAACGCACAAAAAAAATGCATAGGTGTGAACAGGTGTTAATTTGCACAAAAACTTGCAAATAAAATTAGAAATTATTTTCCAAATGACCTATTAACATGTATATGAGATTTTGGTTGGGTTTTAATGTACTTTAACTATGCTCTATTTTTGTGAATTGCAGAGTTGGGGTACATTCTCTTACGTGCCCTGCCTATTTTCACAGCTGTGTACTTACACCCTGAAATCCATTTATGGAATAATATCTGCTGACAACAATTAATTGGTAATTCTTCAGATGTTAACACTGTGTAGCACTTTTTTTCTATTAATGAGGATTTGTTTCCTTTTTTTCTTTTATTAATAGAGGGTCCTTTTACTTTTTTCTTTATTAATGAGGGTCCGTTTCCTTTTTAGTTTTATTAATGAGGGTCGGTTTCCTTTTTAGTTTTATTAATGAGGGTCCGTTTCCTTTTTTCTTTTCTAATGAGGGTCTGTTTCCTTTTTTCTTTTATTAATGAGGGTCCGTTTCCTTTTTTCTTAATGAGGGTCTGTTTCCTTTTTTCTTTATTAATGAGGGTCCGTTTCCTTTTTAGTTTTATTAATGAGGGTCCGTTTCCTTTTTAGTTTTATTAATGAGGGTCAGTTTCCTTTTTTCTTTATTAATGAGGGTCCATTTCCTTTTTTCTTTTTTAATGAGGGTCCGTTTCCTTTTTTCTTTTTTAATGAGGGTCCGTTTCCTTTTTTCTTTTATTAATGAGGGTCCGTTTCCTTTTTTCTTAATGAGGGTCTGTTTCCTTTTTTCTTTATTAATGAGTGTCTGTTACCTTTTTGACGGCAGAAAGTGGTCGATCAAATCTCCCTTTTTTTTATTTATTTTTTTTTATTTTATTTTTTTAGTGTGTGTATATATAACAGAAAATTGAATTCAAATACTTACCGTAATTTTCCTTTCCTGACGAGCTCCATTTCAGCACAGCCGGGGGAGGCTCCACCCACCCCTACGTGATCAGGACTTAACTATACATTTTTCACTCGCCTCAGCGTTTCGTAACTATTACTACTTAACTGGGCGGGTTCTGTGCTGACATGGAGCTCGTCAGGAAAGGAAAATTACGGTAAGTATTTGAATTAAATTTTCCGTTTTCCTGACAGCTCCATGTCAGGACAGCTGGGAATTAACTAGCCAAAACAGGGGAGGGATAATGCTACACACTCCAATTCTGACTAAAACAGTAACAGAAAACATAATGCCTCTGACAAACTCAATTGTCATGAATATGAATATTTTGGTGTCCACATAGTTGTATTGCGGATAGTTTAACCACTTAACGACCGCTCACTGTATATATACGTCGGCAGAATGGCACGGACAGGCACAAACACGTACCTGTACGTGCCTGCCTTCGTATAGTTGGGAGGTCCCATCGGACCCCCCTTCTATACAGTGAGCGGTCGGCATCGTTCCGGGAGCGATCCGTGATGAGGGGACGGCCATTCGTTTCCGCCCACCCCCTCGCGAACGCTCCCGGCGAATGAAAAGCTTCCTCTGCCTGTGTAATGTTTACACAGGCAGGAGGAAGTGATGTCATCTCTCATGCAGCGCTCACATATACCGAGCGCCGCATGAGAGAAGACACAGAGGTTAGTGCACTAAACAGCACACTGACACCACACACCTAGGCACACGATCGCCCCCCCCCCCCAGCCACAGTGTCACTGATTGCAGTGACCATTTATTTACTGATCACTGCAATCATTGACATTTGTGACTGTAAAAGTGTCAGGGCAGAGTGTTTTAGGTCCAGTGTAGCCCCCTAACCCCCCCTAATAAAGGTTTAACCCCTTGATCGCCCCCCAGGTAACCCTTTCACCCCCTAGCACCGCTGTCACTAAGCGATCGTTTTTCTGATCGCTGTATTAGTGTCAGGGATGCCGATAGGTAGCCAGTTATTTTTTTTTTAGGTTCTCCGCAGGTTTTTTTTAGCGTCAGGTACCCCCATATATTACCTAATAAAGGTTTAACCCCTTGATCGCCCCCCAGGTAACCCTTTCACCCCCTTTTGCCAGTGTCACTAAGCAATCGTTTTTTTGATCGCTGTATTAGTTATGCTGGTGCCGATAGGTAGCCAGTTATTTTTTTTAGGTTCGCCGCAGGTTTTTATAGCGTCAGGTACCCCCATATATTATCTAATAAAGGTTTTAACCCCCTAATTGCCCCTAGTTAACCCTTTCACCAGTGATCACCGTATAAGTGTTACTGGTGACACTGGTTAGCCAGTTAGTTATTTTGTTATTTAGGTTCCCCTTCAGGTTTTTATATAGCGTCAGGTACCCCCATATATTACCTAATAAAGGTTTAACCCCCTGATTGCCCCTAGTTAACCCTTCCACCAGTGATCACCATATAAGTGTTACGGGTGACGCTGGTTAGTTAGTTTGCTTTTTATAGTGTCAGGGCAGCCGCCGTATATAACCCAATAAAGGTTTAACCCCCTGATCGCCCGGCAAGTGATATCAATTAGGTTTTAGCGTCAGAGAGGGTCTGCGTCGCCCCAGGCAGCGTCAGGTTAGTGCCAGTAACGCTAACACCCACGCGTGAAGCATACACCTCCCTTAGTGGTATAGTATCTGAACAGATCAATATCTGATTTGATCAGATCTATTCTAGCGTCCCCAGCAGTTTAGGGTTCCCAAAAACGCAGTGTTAGCGGGATCAGCCCAGATACCTGCTAGCAATACCTGCGTTTTGCCCCTCCGTCCAGCCCAGGCCACCCAAGTGCAGTATCGATCGATCACTGTCACTTACAAAACTCAACACACATAACTGCAGCGTTCGCAGAGACAGGCCTGATCCCTGCGACTCCAGTGCTGTAGGAGGTGATTTCACCACCACAGTTAAAAAAAAAAAAGAGCATATATGCCGAAGCATGGGGGCAGCAGGGGCGGAGGAGCGATTTTGCTCCTAATGCTGCGTACATACGGTCAAAATTCCGACGGAGGCATGCCCGTGGAAAAGTCCGACCATGTGTGTGCGGCATAACTTTTGCGGGAGGATGCCCTTATGCTTCGGCATATATAAATGGTGCATGTATGCCCATCATTAGAAGTGGGGGGATGAAGGGAGGTATTCTAATGGTGGGCATACCCACCGATCAATCCCTTTTTGTCGTTCAGTTAACAGGCTGCATGAAAAAAAAGATTACAATACCTGTCCAACAAGGACCAGCAACGTACTGGTATGTTGCTGGACTTTGAATGGTTATACCAGATTGATGCCTGCGGGTTTAGGTATCATCTTGGTATCATTCTTTTCAGCCAGCGGCCGACTTTCATGTAAAAGCAATCCTAGCGGCTAATTAGCCTCTGGACTGCTTTTACAAGCAGTGGGAGGGAATGTCCCTCCCTGGATATAAAAAGCGCCATTGGGAAATTGGGAAAGCATTTTATCACACTGATCTTGGTGTGGTCAGATGCTTTGAGGGCAGAGGAAAGATCTAGGGTCCAATAGACCCCAGTTTTTTCAAAAAGAGTACCTGTCACTACCTATTGCTATCATAGGGGATATTTACATTCCCTGAGATAACAATAAAAATGATAAAAAAAATAAATATGGAAGGAACAGTTTAAAAATAAAATAAAAAAGCAAAAATTAATAATAATAAAAAAAGCACCCCTGTCCCACCCTGCTCTTGCGCAATGGCGAACGCAAGCGTCGGTCTGGTATCATATGTAAACAGCAATTGCATCATGCATGTGAGGTATCACCGCGAAGGTCAGATCGACGGCAGTCATTTTAGCAGTAGACCTCCTCTGTAAATCTAACGTGGTAACCTGTAAAGGCTTTTAAAGGCTTTTAAAAGTGTATGTAGTTTGTTGCCACTGCGCGTTTGTGCAAAATTTTAGAGCATGTCGTGTTTGGTATCTATGTACTCGGCCTAAGATCATCTTTTTTATTTCATCGAACATTTGGGTAATATAGTGTGTTTTAGTGCATTAAAATGAAAAAAAAGTGTATTTTTTCCCCAAAAAATGTGTTTGAAAATCGCTGCGCAAATACTGTGTGGAAAAAAAATGCAACACCCACCATTTTAAGCTGTAGGGCCTTTGCTTTAAAAAAATATATAATGTTTGGGGGTTGAACATAATTTTCTTGCAAAAAAAAAAAAATGATTTCATGTAAACAAAAAGTGTCAGAAAGGGCTTTGTCTTCAAGTGGTTAGAAGAGTGGATGTAAGCTTCCTAATGTTGTGTATAAAATGCCAGGACAGTTCAAACCCCCCCCAAATGACCCCATTTTGGAAAGTAGACACCCCAAGCTATATACTGAGAGGCATGTCGAGTCCATGGAATATTTTATATGTTGACACAAGTTGCGGAAAAAATACTATTTTTTATTTTTTTTGCACAAAGTTGTCACTAAATGATATATTGCTCAAACATGCCATGGGCATATGTGGAATTACACCCCAAAATACATTCTGTTGCTTCTCCTGAGTACGGGGATACCACATGTGTGAGACTTTTTGGGAGCCTAGTCGCGTCCGGGACCCCAAAAACCAAGCACCGCCTTCAGGCTTTCTAAGGGTATAAATTTTTGATTTCACTCCTCACTGCCTATCACAGTTTCGGAGGCCATGGAATTCCCAGATGGCACAAACCCCGCCAAATGACCCCATTTTGGAAAGTAGACACCCCAAGCTATTTGCTGAGAGGTATGGTGAGTATTTTGCAGATCTCGCTTTTTGTCACAAAGTTTTGAAAATTGAAAAAAAAAAAAATGTTTTAATTTTTTCTTTCTTCATTTTCAAAAACAAATGAGAGCTGTAAAATACTCACCATGCCTCTCAGCAAATAGCTTGGGGTGTCTACTTTCCAAAATGGGGTCATTTGGGGGGGTTTTGTGCTATTTTGGCATTTCATGGCCTTCGAAACTGTGATAGGTAGTGAGGAGTGAAATCAAAAATTTGTGCCCTTAGAAATCCTGAAGGCGGTGCTTGGTTTTCGGGGGCTCGTACGTGGCTAGGCTCCTAAAAAGTCCCACACATGTGGTATTCCCGTACTCAGGAGAAGCAGCAAAATGTATTTTGGGGTGCAAATCCACATATAACCATGGAATGTGTGAGCAATATATCATTTATAGGGCTGTGGAAATTAACTATTAATTCCTCGATTAATTGTTTTGATCGATCAAAATTATTTTGATTGGTACTCCCCTCTTCTCCGGCTTCGGGGTCTTCAGGGAGATCCGGTGATGTCACGGACACCGCGGGGCTTGCCGTGTCCATCTGAAGGGCTCCTTTGCTGTGCCTTCAGATCTGCATGCCGGCAAGACCTTACTATCTGCCACACGCAAGGGCTGTTACACTTCCCTCTATCACTTCCCTCTATCAACCTGGGATTCTACAGCCATCCACTGGGAGTTGTGATAGTTCCCTTCACGGGACATCTACATGCCGACGGACTGATATTAGCCCCTTCTCATCTGGATTCAGCAGTGGTATCGTTGTACACATTTTCATACCAGTATCATACTTAGCTACATGTTTTTATGACTGCTTTTGCTACCGTTTGGTATTACTCGCACCATTTTTATAGTTTATGTAGCTACATCGATTTTATCTCCAGTTCAATATTTATTTTGTTACCTACTTGAAGACTATAAAAGTTTTAATGCTATTCCCATCGAGCGCTGCCTTTGTGTGTTTTTTGTATACTGCTATCGATTTTTCCAGTGGTTGGTAGCTGCACTGGGAATCGGCCTGCAAGGAGATCAGCTAAAAGTAGTTGAATCTATGTGCGTTATAATTAATCGAAATTAGTCGATTCATCGATTAAAAAAAAAAACGATTAATCGAACACCAAAATTTTAATCAGTAACAGCCCTAATCATTTAGTAACAACTTTTTGTAATTTTTAATTTTTTTTTAGTCAATATTCAATGGGCTCAACATGCCTCTCAGCAATTTCCTTGGGGTGTCTTCTATCAAAAATGGGGTCATTTGGGGGGGTTTTGTACTGCCCTGCCATTTGAGCACCTCAAGAAATGAGATAGGCAGTCATAAATTAAAAGCTGTGTAAATTTCAGAAAATGTACCCTAGTTTGTAGACGCTATAACTTTAACGCAAACCAATAAATATACGCTTATTGACATTTTTTTTTTTACTAAAGACATGTGGCTGAATACATTTTGGCCTAAATGTATGACTAAAATTGAGTTTATTCGATTTTTCTTATAACAAAAAGTAGAAAATCTCATATTTTTTTTTTCAAAATTTTCAGTCTTTTTCCGTTTTTATATTGCAAAAAAAAAATCGCAGAGGCAATCAAATACCATTAAAAGAAAGCTCTATTTGTGGGAAGAAAAGGACGCAAATTTTGTTTGGGTACAACATTGCATGTCCTGCCCAATTTCCAGTTAAAGCAGCGCAGTGCCAAATTCTGAAAACACCTCTGGTCCTTAACCTGCATAATGGTTCCGGGGCTTAAGTGGTTAAGACACCCGGCCTGCTGTCACCCTCAAGATATGGACCCTTCTAGTGAGAGTGCTGTGATTCTCCTGGCACAGCCAGCCCTACAACCTGCAGGCCAAGGAGATGAGGATATCAACCAAGAGATAATGATTTTACGGCTCCCAGCAAGATTATTATGTGTTCCACCTGAAAAGGACAAACAGATGTACAGAGCTCCTGATGGCAGGAGTCGCCTTGATTAAATATTTTAGCGCTTAGCCCACATCCGATGGGCTAACTTCTTGAGTACTCCGCAAAGGGAACGTAGGAGGGAAACCTCTTTTGTGATATGAACTATGAAGGTCAGTTCAGGCACATATAGCATTGGCATGAGCACCATCCTGCCTGGGAAGTACGCGAGTATGGGTTCTTTAAACCCAAGGACACCAATGCTGATGTAATTGCCACCAGTAAATTAGTTTCAGCGAGAAAGTACCACAGGGTGATTGAAGGCATCCGATGAAATAACATCCATCAGCATTGGTATATCTCATTCCGGAAACAAGTTTGAGGTTTCCACCAAATTGAATCTTGAAAAACTGTATAATTAAGCGTTGGAAGCTTGCTGAATGCCGGGGAAGACAGCGATAGCCAAAATGCATGCCTATAGCATGCTTGCACATAGAATTAAGTCAAGCCATGCCTGTAGGCATTTGAAGCAGGCTTCTGAAGAGTCCAGCGTAAAATCTTGATCAGTGAGTATACTGGGCATATATGTCCTGTTCTACTATAGGCATGCTTAGCGCTGACCTTTCTCGTTTCGTAGAACTGTTCAAATCTTCACCGAGCATTCGACATCCATTAGGCTCTGCCTCTCTCGACCCAGGCCATCTGCCTGAGCCTGTCGGATGCTGAATGAATGGGACTGGAGAAGATTTGATCTACCAGGCAGAGGGCGTCACTCCTTGACACTCATCAGGGTGAGTAGCGGGTACCAAAACTGTCACCTTCCCTCGCCCCAGCCTTAGTTTGAAGCTGAGAATCAGAGGGAGCAGCTGAAAAAAAGGCATAAGCAGTCTTGGCGACCCATTCTGCGGTCAGCACCTCCACTCCGAGAGCTTGCGGCTCCTGGACCCTGAAAATGGAACTTCAGCAACTTAGTGCCGACTGGGAATGTAAGCGGTCTGCCTCTGGCAGACAAAACACCAAGCTCTGTTAGTTCTCGAAAGACTCGCAGTAGTCTGGATCATCCATTGTCGTCAGACTTGACCTGGACAAATAGATCGTCTGAAGATTCTTCCGACCAGGCACATAGGTCGCAGATTGTTGGGAGGATTGACTTGGGTGAATTCTAGAATTAGAGAAAACTTCAGAAGTGAGAGACTGAGCCTTGTTTCCAGATGTAGGCCACAGTTGTGCTGTCCAACTTTCCCAGGACAGGCTTACTCTGGATGAGATGACTGAAGGCTAAGAGCCTGAAAAGGCTGCCCTCAACTCCAAGATGGAGTCTTGGATCCTTGACAAAAGACCATTGGTCCTGAGCTCATTGTTCCTGAAGTAGGGCTCCCCTAAACTGGCTGGTATCTGCCTGTACCACCAGGTCGTCTGAGCTGCTGCGGCAAGGCGATTTCTATGGCTCAGTCTGAGACGTGAAGGATGAAAGATCTCCAAATATGGCCCAAAATGCTTTCCTTAGGGGACCACGTGTCCATCCACAAGCCGTCCCTATGTTCACAGAGGAACCACATAGTGCCCCAAGGGCATGTATGGGTGGCACAATCCCAAAATAACAGAGAGCATCCTGACATGGAAGTTCTTATTGACTTCTTGGACTAAGCATTTGCTTCCTTGTCTTTCCTGGACTCCCATCCAGAAAAGCGCAGGAGCTATGCTCTCTGGCGTGAGCATGAGCAATAACTCTTGAATTTTCGGTCTTTAACTCCGTAGACCTTCATCTTGTGGCAGGAAGCCAAACTGGCCACTATTTAATTTAGGCTTGCCCTTCTGCGATTAAGAAAAAAAAAATGCAGTGACCGCGTTTGTCCTTGAGGGTTGCAACTTCTGATGGTGAGGTCATGTGAATGGCCGATCCCACAAGGGACACATACTAACCAGCGGGGTGGTCCCAACGCCTGGACCTCTATTCGTTCCAAAGGGCATAACTTTGACATCCTGCTGTGACGATATCCTCCAATCTTGACGAACAAGCACTTGATCCATTCAACATCCAGCCGTCTTCTGGAGGTATTTAAAATACTTCCAAAGTTTCACCTCTATACACAGGCATTTCACCAACCTTAGCAATCTGGACACAGGTCGTCCTCTTTCTTCTGTTCAGAAGGGACTGGAGAGAATTGATTGGACCAAGAAGGCCCTGAAAGAAGGCTGGACTTTGCCAAACAGACGGTCCCCATACGAGAAGAATCTAGTCATTCCTTTAGAGTGTCTTGACCATCTGCTTAATTGTGACAACTGGTTAGGTGTCGTCATTTTTATCCTAGGTTGCTTGAACTAGGTAACATCCTTGCCGTCTGTTTCTCTATGGAAGGATCTGAAGCGGATTGTTTGCTTGGGAAGGCTTGGAGAATTCACAGGGTGAGTGGAAACACTCTTTTAGAGCGTATTGACCACATGTTTCATGAGTGCGACCACCTGTTAGGCGCCGTCATCCATATCCTTGGTTGCTTGACAAAGCAGACTGTGTGCAGTCATGTCCGTCTGGAAGTTCGGAGAATGGGCTGCTTCATCTGGTATGGACAGGCGGCTTCTCATTATCAGAGAAGATAACCCTTTCACAGGGTGAGCCGAAAACACCCCTTTAGAGTGTATTGGCAATTTGTTTATTGGGTGTGACACCTTTTAGGTGTTACCCTGCTCCCTGGCTGTTTAAGCCAGTGGGATACATACTGTCATGCCCATCCGTGTATTCCTCTTATAGAGCTTGAGGAGGGATGTTTGCTGGCTTGGGAAAGCCATGAGACTGCTCCTTTATGTTCATTCATGTCTTCTTATTGAAGGGCCTGAAGCATGTTCGTTCTGAGATTGGTAAATACTAATAGATAACCTCACCACAGGGCTTGTGCACCATTCAGCAAACCAACCCATAGCCCCGGATCACACTGGTGCGTTTTTGAAATGCGACCCAACCAGTCAAATCACATGAAAATAATATGCGGCAATTGCACCGCCCTAATTGGTGCAACGCTGCATCAGCGGCGCAAACCAACTTCAAAAAGGCAGTTTTGTACTACCTTGTGATTTCGGGTTGCAACCTATATTGACATCCGCACAGAGACTTGCACAGATGTCTCTAAAAATCGCGACCGGAACCGAGACTGACCAGCGGGAGACCAAGTTGAATAGCACAGCCTCATTCCCGCAACCCAGTGCGACCCTGGACGAGGAAAAAAAATGGTTAAATGCAGTAAATAGATTGCTTAGTATCAAACCCTGAGGGGTTAAACACAGCTAGAGGGAGGCAGAAGCTTCCATCTATAGCCCTGGTAACCAGATGGAGGTTAATTTGGCTAGAATCTAATCCTGGGAGGAATCAGGTTATGATGAAAAAGTTTGTTTCAGAACATCAAACAAAAAGGTAGGAATTTGTAACAAAATTACAACCATCTGCAGTGTACACAAACCAAGGGAATTGTAGACATCATAAACATGCTTCTCCATACTCTTTTTTTTCTTCTTTGTGGTCGATCAAATCTGCTCCCCTTCTTTTTTTTTTTTTTTATTTTTTTTTTAGTGTGTGTGTGTATATATACACATTTTTTCTCTCTCTAAAAAAGAAAAAAGAAAAAGTGTAGCTCTGTTTGTCCCAGGCATGTTTAAATCCACTTAGAGCCGGTTCACACAGGGGCAACACGACTTCCAGCGTGACTTTGGGAGGCAACTCAGACACGACTTGAGCATGAATCACAGCGCGACATGAGGCAACTTACATGGCAACTTCAAGTTGCCTCCAGGACAGGCGACTTACCAGTGGCCAATCAAACAATAATCAGCTCTGTGGGAGGGAGGGGTTTGCCTGGAAAACTATTTTTACTTCCTGGAAAGTTGCTTCAGTTAAGACAGGGGATCCGACTTGGAGGCAACTTCCATTGAAATCAATGGGTACAAGTCAGATTGAAGTCATACAGGAACCCTTTCTGAAGTCGGAGCGACTGCAGTTGTGTACATTAAGATGGCTCCATTCACTTCCATTACTTTTCCAACCGCACGACTTGGGGCGACCTGAAGTCGGATCCCAGGATGCCCCTGTGTGAACCGGCTCTTACTTTTGGCTGACTCACTACCTCTGCTGAAAGTCTATTCCAACCATAGAATACTCTTTCAGTAAAATAAATTAATTTAGATTACAGGCTTGTGTGATTCAGCTGACCAGGAAACTAAGGCCTCTTTCACACCAGTGGACCAATCAGGTCCGCCTATCCGTTTTTCAAGCGGACCCGACTGGATCACCCATTGTTCTCTATGGGGCAGTGGATGTCAGCAGACATGTGTCCACTGTCACCTGCCAGCATCCGATCCGCTAAAAACAGACGGATAGGGAAAAGACATTCACCAACCATACGGCGGATCTGATGACCATCTGATGGAAACAGAAATGCAGTCTGTTTCCATCCCGCTGTCCCCATAGAGCAATGGTTCTCAATCCTATCCTCAAGTACCCCCAACAGGCCATGTTTTGGGAATTTCTGTCCAAAATACCAAGCCATTTACTCTAAATTGTGCAAGATAAAGGAAAACCTGCAAACATGGCCTGTTGGGGGTACTTGAGGACAGGGTTGAGAACCACTGCCATAGAGAGCAGCGAACACGGACTTGTCATCCACCTGTTCAGCGTGGGCTCAGTGGATCCGCTTGGAAGGATTCCGCCCCGAGTGAAAGGGGCCTAAATCTATGTACTGCATTATGGGTTGGGCCTTTTGTGGCGAACCTGCTGGATGTCTATTCCAAGCATTAACTGCTCTTTCAGTAAAATTTTATTAAAAAGTAAAATGAAATGATTAACCTTCTTAGTGGTAATCCAGAGTGTGGCTCGAGGTGAATTTTCCATACCAAGAGCAGTAACCCCGAGCCACACTCGGGGCTGCATCGCAGTATCCAGGGAAAGTAACTTGCCTTGTCCCCAGGATCCTGCGATGTCCCCCCCGCTGTGTCTTCCGCCCAATGCTCTGAGTTCTGGGCTCCGTTCCCTGCGAGCGGCGTGACGCACAGGGACGGATCCCGGTGGGAAATTCAAAAAGTGCAAAAAATAGAATACATACAGTACACTGTAATCTTTATAGATTACATTACTGTATCAAATTATTTTACCTCCCTTTTATCCCTAATGCTTTGTCCAGTGTCCTGTCTGCACTTTTATATTATATATTCTGTTCTTTCTGCCTGGAAACTTGAGAATGTCCATAATAATAAAAAAAAAAGTGTCCCTTTTATGTCAAAAGCTGTTTTAGACCAGCTAGAAAACAGCGATAGTGAATTAGAACACGTGCAGAATTGAGCGATAGGGATTTGTGGGGAAATTCGTCATCAGACACTGAAAGTAATGACAGCGACAATTCTGCAACTGAGCAAATTTCAGTGTTTTTGAGTTGATTACATTATTGAATACATTTTTTTTATTGTATTATTTTTGATAAATATTTATAGTTATTTATTATATTATAATTTATGATTTTGTGTTTCAAACGTTATCATACCTCGGGTGTTTACTAGACTCTTGTTTGGACAGATTTAAGTGAGTTATTCCTAAGACTTAGGCCCCTTTCACACGATCCGTGTCCGTTTGCGGGCTCCGCTTTGCTCAGCGGAGATCGCTCCATCGATCCCCGATGAGCAGGCAGATGACAGGTCTGTCTCCGCACACTGTGCAGGGACCGACCTGTCAGAGCGCCGCTCTCCCCTATGGGGGATCGGATGACGACGGACCGTAGAGTCCGTTGTCGTCCGATCCGATCCGCAGACGGATGAAAAATAGGGTTTTCCTCCGTCACACTTTGGCGGATCGGATCGGGTTGGATGTCAGCGGACATGTCACCGCTGACATCCGTGGCTCCATAGGGGTACATGGAGCATCCGTTCAGGTTCGCCTAAAAAACTGACAGGTGGACCTGAACGGTCCGTCCGTGTGAAAGAGCCCTTACAGGCCTACAATATAAAATGCCAGATTTCCAATGCGAAACAATGTACCACTTTCTGCATCAAAAATCAGACATAATCATACTGCCAGGGAGGTGTTGTGGAGATTTTTATGGAGATGTATTTAATATGTATTGTCATAGTGTCACCCAGTGTTAGTACTTCCGCAACCCGCTCTAAAAGAGCTGATTGGGGTAGTCTGAGGCTGGTTGAATCCCGTCTGATAGGGGAAAACGTCTTGAGGTTGGAGTGTGATGTTTGCAGGGTGCGGATATGTCCACCGACGGGGGGCCCTCTGTGCATTAGCATGGACGATCGTTGAGGAGGGGGTATCCTCGCTCCGCAATGACATCATTGGTTATAGACGGATGCGTGCTCTTGTCTCGGCTGTGTCTGATCAACATTGGTTGGAATTCGTAGCGCGCGTCTGCAGATAGCCTCCCTCCCCCATTCAATAATAGTATAATCTGAATATGCGTTGTTCTATGGAATGGCGCAGAATGAGGATTCATATCAGCGGTAACGTTAGCCATCATACGTTATTGTATTCATTGTATGTATTATTGTATTAAATCCTTTCTTGAGTGGGATTCATATACAGCATTTTGTGTTGCAAAGGATGTCCTTGTATGGTCATTCTCCTGTGTGGAAGGGACACCCTGTGATGTCCCCGCCCATGGGGCCCATGGGGGGAGGTGACTGGTTGCTGCAACCAATCACCTCCTGTTTTGAGATCTTTTGAGTTTAATAAAAGCCTATGATTAGGCGTCGGCTAGTCAGTCTATGCTGGTATGCTGAAATGAGAACATAGCTTTTGTGGTGCTGCCTTCTTGGGATGAATGGGAATGAACGGTGAGTGGATCTTAGCAAATTTAACTTAGGCTAAAGATAGCATTATTGCAAAAAGATGAAATCTGATGTGTGCTTAGATAGCACAGGAATTATAGGCTGTGTGCTCTGCAAACAGCCTAGAAATTCCACAACAGAGGTTAACCACTTCAGCCCCAGAAGAATTTACCCCCTTCCTGACTAGAGCACTTTTTGTGATTCGGCACTGTGTTGCTTTAACTGACAATTGCGTGGTCATGCGACGTGTACCCAAACAAAATTGACGTTCTTTTTTTACCCCACAAATAGAGATTTCTTTTGGTGGTATTTAATCACTTCTGCGTTTTAAAACAAAAAATGTGACAATTTTGAAAAAAATGAAATAGTTTTTATTTTTTGCTATAATAAATATCCCCCAAGAATATATAAAACAATTTTTTTCCACAGTTTAGGCCGATATGTATTCTATTACATATTTTTGGTAAAAAAAAATCACAATAAGCGTATGTTGATTGGTTTGCGCAAAAGTTATAGCGTCTACAAAATAGGGGAAAGAATTATAGCATTTTTTTATATATATATTTTTTTATTAGTAATGGTGGCGATCTGTGATTTTTAGTGTGACTGCGACATTATGGCGGACACAGAGAAAAGGGAGCCGCTCAGGTGTAGAAATCCTCAAAATTACCTCCTCCCAGCAACCAAGGGTGCAGGCAATGCCAATATCAGCAAACAGGAACAAACAAGTCTTCTGGATAGCAGCACTCCAAAAATAAAAGCCTTTATTTTAAAATTCAGGGATCCAAATACACACTGCACATCACGTCACACTGGTCAAAAAACTGGCTAACGCATTTCACATTGTACTAGTGCTTATTCATAGCATTATGGCGGACACATCGGACACTTTTGACGCTATTTTTTTGGACCATTGTCATTTATACAGCGATCAGTGCTAAAAAAATGCACTGATTACTGTGTAAATGACACTGACAGTGAAGGGGTTAACCAGTAGGGGGTGGGGAAGGGATTATGTGTGTCATAGGGAGTGATTCTAACTGTGGCGGGGAATGGGCTACCACTGACATGACAGTGATCACTGCTCCAGATCACAGGGAGCTGTAGATCACTGTCATGTCACAAGGCAGAACAGGGAAATGCCTTGTTTACAAAGGCATCTCTCTGTTCTGCAGCTCCGTGACACGATCACGGGAACACCCGGCGGACGTCGAGTCCGCGGGACCCGCGGTCACACTCACGGGGCTCGCGGCAGGCGCGTGCCCATAATCACGTGTAGCGCACACACCCCTCTCTTCCTGCATAAATTTCGGCTCCTCGCAGGAAGGGAGAGGCACACCGCACCACAAGCCCATACCCTCCTGTGTAAAGAGGTTGAGCGGTGTTAGTTTTGGGCCTTGTCTGCGGCCAGAGTCAAAGTCCTCCCAAGAATGATCTCACCTCTACCTTGGATAGATGCAAGTTCTTGCTTTCCCCAGGAATGTGAATGTCCACACTAGCTGAAAGTCCAACTCAATATTTATTTCTCACAGGATAATCAACAGCCTCTTTGATAGCAGACAGGTTGGAGCGAAGATAATAGACAGCTTAGAAAACAAAAATGGTGAGGACAGCCGCACTCCAATCCAACGTATGTTTATTGAAGAAAGACTGGCACTACAAAAAACAGCATAAACCAGGACAGCTGACGCGTTTCACACTTGTTCAGTGTTTACTCATAGCTGTAAGGACAGCTTAGATGTGGTGAGGTCCAGGCACAGCTTAACTCCTTTAAGACATCCCTCCGGAGAGTTACCAGAGGCCCTCACCGTCACCACGACTCTGCGCTGGGTCTTCAGAAGGGGTTACCTCCCTGGCCTCCTCGTCCTAGATACGGGTCCCCTCGCAAGGCGGCACCCTGGGAGTCCTCGATCCCTGGCGGACCCCAGCCGAAGGTGCTGGGCCCCGGGCCTTCAAAATAGTACCTCACCCCAGACTGAATGTGTCTGGGATGGAACAGTGTGACAGGGGTCACTTTGGGCACAGGGTGAGCAAGAAAATAATGGACATTAAGAATATGTCTTGGATTGCTTTAAAATGGGACAGTGATATTTTTCCACAATATTCCCCAGGATATCTGTAAAGAACTATTTACTGTTTGATTATGAACTCAACAGGTTTACTGAAAAGTGACTCCTTCATGATGTTGGGACAAATACTTGTTAGATGCTAATGTCACCACATCCAGCCCCCACCTGTGTCTGCTAAGATGTCAGATGTGTATTGGGAGACAGTGAGGCTAGCCTTAAGGTCATTTGTCTGAGTCATCACTGTAGTTAATTAGCTTATGTAAATTAGGTCTGGTCAAAGGTGTATTGTCTGAGGAGAATGTAAGAACCTCCTCTCTGTGTGTATAAAACTGGGAGTTTGTCATTAAAGATTGTCAGTCCAGTTGGAAACTTCATACAGAGTGTTTGTCTCGTATGTTTAGAAGGATTAATCCTATGGGAAGCGGTCGCCTGACTGTGGAGGATCGGCAGTGGATGTGTGTCCAGAGAGGGAATATCCTAAACGGCGTTAACCCCTTTCATACTTGGGGTGCCGTTACAAACCGGAACTCCACCTCCGGGCCTAGGGCACCTGGAGACGACCCTCACTCACCCCCAGGCCGAAGGTGCCTGGGCGTGGACCTTGAACGGAAGATGTCCGCCCCTTTTATACCCTCTCCCGACAGGCACAGCAGTTTCCCCGCCCGCCGTACTACTGCTGAGAGGGGACACAAAAGGCACAGCCCTCTATCGGTGGTTCAACCCTGGCCCACGGCGACAGCGTCACCTGTGGGCCACAGGGAACTGTACACCAATACTATCCCCCGTGAACAGAAATGGTCCATAAACCCTAACAATCAGTGTGTCTGAGCCTAATTACCACTCAGACACTCCCCCTAAATTGAACACCCCGCTACACACACAATTTAAAGGGGACGTACAGGTACGTCCATATGCGCAGCTGTGCCATTCTGCCAACGTAAATAGTCGTGCAGCGGTCGGCAAGCGGTTAAAGCGCATCAGGTAGTGGTTCCATCTGTTCAAGAGCTGCCTTTTTTTGGCAGCCCCCCCCCCCTTCATTGCTTAAAAATATATAAAAACACTGTGCACCCAAACGCAGCACACCTTCACCTTAAATTTACTGTAACCCCAAAAGCATACCTTTTTAGTTTTTTTTTTAAATACAAGAGTTATAGCCCTTAGACATTGCATGGTAGAAACTGGCCAGCGTCAGGACACTATGGGGTTGATTTACTAAACCAGGAGAGTGCTACATCGTTGCAGCTCAGGGTACATTGTCAACAGGAAAGCAAACCAGCAGATAAAAATGTATAGGCATAGTGGGGTTGAATATGGCCTGGTTCACACATATGCATTTTTTTTATGCGTTTTCAGTTTTTCTGAAACACACTACATAGTTTCCTATGGGTCATGCTCACATCTGTGCATTTTATGGAAAGGGCCAGGGACTTTTTTTTGGTTTTTGGTACCATAGACTTTAATGGATAAAAAATGTGTATTGAAAATGCAAAATGCTCCTGGAATATGCAAACTGCAACCTGCATTGGTTTTAGAGTGCAAAATCTGGTACAGCTGTGCATGGTAGCCAATTCGCTTCTAACTTCAGCTTGTTCAATTAAGCTTTGGCAAAAAAAAAAACCCTGTTAGGCCTCGTACACACGGCCGAGATTCTGGTCGGAAAAAACATGTCGTTTTTTTTGACGAGATTCTTGGACAAGAAACTTGTCCCGGCCGAGTGTACAGACGCTCGATTCAAAGAACCCGTGGTTCTTTGAATGGAGCGTACGCGGTGACGTCATCGACTACGACGAGCATGCGCTCGTCACATTCGATGCCGTCGCCGCCATCTTGGTATACCCTACGTATGCCTAGGAAGCTACCGCGCATGCGTCAAATTCATTTCGAACATGCGCGGGCTTCCGGGAGGACAGGTAAGTGTACACACACTCACTTTTCTCGTCGAGAAACATGCCGACGAGAATCTCGACGAGAAAATAGAGAGCAGGATCTCTATTTTCTCGTCGAGATACTTGTCGCTTTTCTTGACGAGAAACCATACACACGAACGAGTTTCTCGGCAAAAAATCTCTGCCAGCAAGTTTCTTGCTGGTTTTTGCCGAGAAACTCGTTCGTGTGTACGAGGCTTAAGCTGATTTCTATGCACAGCTTCACCAGATTTTGCTCTTTCCAGTTTTAGTAAACCAACCCATTATATGTGATTGTGACCAGGTGAAATAGACTGAAATGTGGAAATACAAAGAAGTCGCACTTAAAAAAAAAACAACTGACCAGCAGCAGGACAGTCTTGTGCAAGAATTGGAGAAGAAAGACACAGGGAAGATGTTGTTTTTTTTTCTGTATTTGCTCTATTCTGCCTCTCCCCGGTTCCGTTTCCCGATGAAGTCACCGCCCGCGTTCCACACTGGTTCTGGCCGGCTTCCTGGTTGCCACAGGATGGAAAAACTACACTTCCCTGCCTACCCGTGAGCCTGGATGCACCTGAGACCGGACCGGACCACGATCATCACATACAGATGAGCCCGTTTTTACATATGTTTGTAAGTGCATTTCCTTTAAACTAAATAAATTGTGACCCACATATTGCACTTATGTGGCGCTTCCTGTCTTGTTCCCTTGTCTTCCCTTTACAGAGCCGGCTTTCTCTGAGGACAGCTGCCGCCCACCATCCTCTCACCATCCTCCCCCCTTTATAGGGTTGGTTATTATTATATACCAGCATATGGACTAAAGAACTGTGACTGTGTTTTTTAGATCAATCCTCCGTCCATTTGTTATGCACCAGTCTTTTGCGCTGACAGTTTACCCCATTGTTTTTACTGCTTCTCATAGTCCTGACTGAGCTGCATTACTGTGTATTAGTGATGAGCCGAACACCCCCGGGTTCGGTTCGCACCAGAACCCGCGAACGGACCGAAAGTTCGCACAAACATTAGAACCCTATTAAATACAATGGATGCGAACGTTCGGATTCTAAAGTGCTAATTATAACGACTATTATCCATGTTATTGTCCTAAACAGAGTTTGGGAACCCGGGTTCTGCACCAGGGGACATGTATCAATGCAAAAAGAAGTTTTAAAAACGGCCGTTTTTCAGGAGCAGTAATTTTAATGATGCATAAAGTGAAAAAAAAAAGTCAAATATTCCTTTAAATATTGTACCTGGGGGGTGTCTAAAGTATGCCTGTGAAGTGCCACGTGTTTCCCGTGTTTAGAACTGTCCCTGCACAAAATAACATTTCTAAAGGAAAAAAAAGCCATTTAAAACTGCTTGCGGCTTTAATGTAATGTCTGGTCCCGGTAATATGGATGAAAATCTTTAAGAAAAATGGCATAGCTACCCCATCAAACCCCCCCCCCCCCACCCCATCAAACCCCCCCCCCCCCCACCCCAGCCCATTACCAGCCCCTTTGGGTCTTGTATGGATATTAAGGGGAACCCCGCACACAAAATAAAAAAGGCCCTATATACTCTGAACAGCCGTATACAGGTGGTGCATACAAGACAGGGACTGTAGGTTTGTTCTTATGTAGAATCTGTTTGTAATTTTGAACAGCTACATTGTTTAAGTCTAGCTCCATGCCAAATTCCTTTTTTTAAGCTTTTTGGAAAACATAGGGAAGGGTTATCACCCCTGTAACATTTTTTTTGCTGTCTGTGCCCCTGTTCAGAACATTTCACCTCACTTTGCGTCCCAATGACAACTGTTTTTGAAATGTGGTGTTTTCATTGAAACAAGGATTGGTGATAAAGCATCAGTAGAGAGGAGACACCTTTCTCCCATATTAATTCTTACAGGAGAGAATTTTCCTTCCAAGGGGTAGATTTCCTCTCACTTCCTGTTGTCTTCTTCCGTTTGCAAGTAGTAGTCGTTTGTAAGTTGAATGTTTGAAAGTAGGGACCTGCCGTATATACTCTGCAGAAATTGGCCCCTTAGGTGTTGGTGTTGGCACAACACTGTAAGCACTCACAGTTACTCTTGGTGGGTGCTGGAACGCCCTGCTGTCAACTATTATATCAGGAATTGTAATAACATATAATTGTTGATCAGTGGTAGTAAAAATTGGGCCTTTGATGGTGGTGCTGGTGCCACAACACTGTAAGGCCTGACAGTTACTCTTGGTGGGCGCAGCAATGGGCCCTGCTGTGAATTATTAGATCAATAATTATAATTGCATGCCCCTGTTGAACAGGGGCTGAAAAATTGGGCCTTAGGCACTGGTGGCACAACACTGCAACCCCTCACAGATACTGTACTTGGAGCACAGCAATGAGGCCTGTTGCAAAGTATTGCATCAAAAATTGTAATTACACGCCCCTGTTAAACAGGGGCTGAAAAATTGGGCCTTAGCCACTGGTGGCGTCACCCATAAACCAAAATGATCTTCCAAGCTATCATCATTAATCGTATCATTGAGGAGGAGGAGGAGGATAGCCAGTCAACATAACAGCACAGGCACTCAGCATCAGCATCAGTCTTGAAGGGATGTGACATTTTAAAATCAATTAGTCTGTTATATCAGCATCAGGTGTGTGGTAGCTGGTGGTGATCCAAGACTGGTTCATCTTGATGAAAGTCAGTCGATCAACCGAGTCGGTGGACAGGCGCACCCTGTGATCCGTGACAAATCCTCCAGCAGCACTGAATGTGCGTTCTGAAAGAACGCTGGATGCAGCACAGGCCAGTAGCTCAATTGCATACTGTGCAAGCTCTGGCCAGTGATCCATCCTCAAGACCCAGTAAGCCAGAGGATTTTCGGTGGGGAAGGTGTCCAAGTCTGACCTTGCCCCTAGGTATTCCTGCACCATGTATATCAGACGCTGGCGATGGTTGCTGGAAACGATCATACTTTGGGGCTGCGGACTAAAGAATTGTCTGAACGCATCGGTCAGACGGCCACCTTCCCCACCGCTCCTTCTTTGACTGCCCGAAGCCTCAGCAACTCGTTGTCCAGGACCAGGAGTTTGTAACCTCCCAGTCTCTGGGAACGCGTTGCACAGACCTTTCTGCAAGGCCTCCCGGAGTTGTCTCATCCTCTGCTCCCTCTGCGACGGTAACATAAGGTCCGCAACCTTACCCTTGTACCGTGGATCAAGGAGAGTGGCCAGCCAGTAATGGTCCCTCTCCTTGATCCGAAGAATACGAGGATCCTTCCGCAGACTTTGCAGGATCAGGGAGGCCATGCAGCGTAGGTTAGCTGAGGCATTCAGTCCGGAGTCCTCTGGGTCACTAAGGACGACATGATCCGCAGCCCCCTCCTCCCAGCCACGTACAAGTCCACTGGTTTCTTGGGACTGTAAATCATCCCTAAAAGACTGCTGCTGATGATGCTGAGTGCCAGCCTCCACCTCCATGCTGACACAATCCTCCTCCTCCTCCTCCTCCTCCTCCTCCTCTTCCTGTGCGATGGGTGGGACAGAACGAACACTGTCAGTGTAAAGGGGGCCTTGAGAGGCAAGGAAGTCCTCCTCTTCCTGCCTATGTTCTGCCTCAAGTGCCCTGTCCATTATTCCACGCAGCGTGTGCTCCAACAGGTGGACAAGAGGTACAGTGTCACTGATGCATGCACTGTCACTGCTCACCATCCTCGTGGCCTCCTCAAATGGTGCCAGGACAGTGCATGCATCCCTGATCATGCCCCACTGGCGTGGTGAAAAAAACCCGAGCTCCCCTGACCCTGTCCTGGTGCCGTAGTCGCACAGGTACTCATTGATGGCCCTCTGCTGCATGTGCAGCCGCTGCAGCATGGCCAACATTGAGTTCCACCTGGTGGGCATGTCACATATAAGGCGGTTCTTGGGCAGGTTCAACTCCTTTTGTAGCTCAGTCAGGCGAGCACTGGCATTATAAGATCTGCGGAAATGAACACAGACTTTCCTGGCCTGCCTCAGGACATCCTGTAAGCCCGGGTACCTGCCCAAGAACCGCTGCACCACCAGGTTAAGGACGTGAGCCATACAGGGCACATGGGTCAGTTGTCCCTGTCGGAGGGCGGAGAGGAGGTTGGTGCCATTGTCGCAAACCACCATTCCTGGCTTAAGCTGGCGTGGCGTCAACCACCTCTCGGCCTGCCCCTGCAGAGCAGACAGGACCTCTGCCCCAGTGTGGCTCCTGTCCCCCAAACACACCAGCGCAAGCACGGCATGGCATCTTTTTGCCTGCGTACTTGCGTAGCCCCTTGAACGCCTACGGAGCACCGCTGGTTCCGAGGACAAACCACAGGAAGAGGCCATGGAGGAAGAGGAGGGGGTGGAGGAGAGAGGTGTGTCACAACCAGTAGTAGCATTTTGGAGGCGTGGCGGTGGAACAACCTCCAACACTACTGCACCTTGTCCTGAATCCTTCCCAGCTGCCAAAAGAGTGACCCAATGGGCCGTGAAAGAAAGGTAACGTCCCTGTCCATGCCTGCTGGACCATGAGTCAGCGGTAATATGCACCTTACCGCTGACCGCCCTGTCCAGCGAGGCCAAGACATTGCCTTCCACATGCCTGTAGAGAGCCGGAATCGCCTTCCGTGAGAAAAAGTGGCGTTTGGGAACCTGCCACTGAGGAACCGCACATTGCACAAACTCACGGAAGGGGGCCGAGTCTACCAACTGAAAAGGCAGCAGTTGAAGCGCTAGCAATTTAGCCAAGCTAGCATTCAACCGCTGGGCATGTGGATGGCTGGGAGTGAACTTCTTTCGACGGTCCAGCAGCTGGGGCAAGGAAATTTGCCTGCTAGAATCGGACGTCGGTGTACTGCTAGCAGAGTGCCCGCAAGTACTTGGCTGTGACACACCTAATTCTACACCTTCATTCCTCTCAGAGCAGGTTTCAGAGAGGACTGAAGGTATAGTGGGGTTGGAGATCCCAGCTGATGCGGTGCAAGAAGAGGTCAGCTTTGTTCTTTGGTGTGGGTCTTTAAGGTAGGCTTGCCAACGAGCTGTATGGCAGGTCAACATATGTCTGATCAAGCATGTGGTGCCCAAGCGGCTGATGTTTTGGCCACGCGATATACGCTTGAGACATATGTTGCAAACAGCAGCTGTGCGATCTGATGCACTCGCCTCAAAAAAGGCCCACACCAAAGAACTTTTTGAATGACGGGCAGAGGCAGCGCCCTGCACAGGCGGAGCTCGGCGGTGTGATTCCGTCAGTGTGCTGCCCATACGCTGGCCACCCAAGGGCATCCTGCCTCGTTGGAGATGTGCCTCCTCCTCATCCTCCTCCTCCTCCTCTCTCCTATTAGGCACCCACGTGGAGTCAGTGACCTCATCATCCCCTCCCTCCTCATCACTGGAGCCAATCTGGCAGTATGCTGCAACTGCTGGAGCATGACTGCCAGATTGGTGTCCTTCTTGAGCATCCCCTCTCTCTGCTCTCACGCTACTGCCTTCCTCTATCTGGGTATCATCATCAGATCCTTTGAAACGCTGGGCATCCTCCTGGAGCATGTACCCAACACTGTGCTCAAACAGTTCGGGGGACTCCTCAGGAGGAGGACATGGTGGGTCTAGGGAAGGATTGACTAATGAAGATAATGATACCAGAGAAGAGGACGCTTTGGCAGCTGCTTTGCCAGTACCCTGAGCCTGGGTGAGAGAGGATGAGGAGGATGAGGTGGGCTTGGTCATCCACTCTACCAAGTCTTCGGCATGATGTGGCTCAACATGTCCAGCTGCCGAAAAGAAGGACAAGCGTGTCCCATGGCCATGTGCTGATGACAATGCACCGCGTCCACGACCAGCACTGTTGCCCCCAGACACAGAGCCTGCTTGCCCTCTTTTTTTGCCTCCTGACTGTCTGCCTCTCCTTGTTTGCCTTCCAGACATTTTAATGGATGGCCTGCAGGGAGATGGGAAAAACAGCAATAAGGGCTACCTTCAGGTGTATACTGTGCAGGAGGCTTAGCAACAATGACACTGACACTGTCCCCTGCCTATCCTTCTCTGTCCCTAAACACAAGGATTTGCAATATGCTTCAGCAAGATTGGTTTAGCACAGAATAGCACACTGTCAGTTTCACTCACTGTCCTACTCTGTCCCTACAAACAAGATTTAGCACAGAATAGCACACTGATAGTTTCCACGAGTGTCCTTCTCTGTCCCTAAACTCAAGGATTTCAAATATGGTTCAGCAAGATTGGTTTAGAACAGAATAGCACACTGACACTTTCCCTTACTGTACCTCTCTGTCCCTAAACTCAAGGATTTCAAATATGGTTCAGCAAGATTGGTTTAGAACAGAATAGCACACTGTCAGTTTCACTCACTGTCCTACTCTGTCCCTACAAACTAGATTTAGCACAGAATAGCACACTGAGAGTTTCCACGAGTGTCCTTCTCTGTCCCTAAACTCAAGGATTTCAAATATGGTTCAGCAAGATTGGTTTAGAACAGAATAGCACACTGACACTTTCCCTCACTGTACCTCTCTGTCCCTAAACTCAAGGATTTAAAATATGGTTCAGCAAGATTGGTTTAGAACAGAATAGCACACTGTCAGTTTCACTCACTGTCCTACTCTGTCCCTACAAACAAGATTTAGCACAGAATAGCACACTGACACTTTCCCTCACTGTACCTCTCAGTCCCTAAACTCAAGGATTTCAAATATGGCTCAGCAAGATTGGTTTAGAACAGAATAGCACACTGTCAGTTTCACTCACTGTCCTACTCTGTCCCTACAAACTAGATTTAGCACAGAATAGAACACTGAGAGTTTCCACGACTGTCCTTCTCTGTCCCTAAACTCAAGGATTTCAAATATGGTTCAGCAAGATTGGTTTAGAACAGAATAGCACACTGACACTTTCCCTCACTGTACCTCTCTGTCCCTAAACTAGTGATGAGCCGAACACCCCCGGGTTCGGTTCGCACCAGAACCCGCGAACGGACCGAAAGTTCGAACGAACATTAGAACCCTATTAAATACAATGGATGCGAACGTTCGAATTCTAAAGTGCTAATTATAACAACTATTATGCATGTTATTGTCCTAAAAAGGGTTTGGGAACCCGGGTTCTGCACCAGGGGACATGTATCAATGCAAAAAGAAGTTTTAAAAACGGTCGTTTTTCGGGAGCAGTCATTTTAATGATGCATAAAGTGAAAAAAAAAAAGTCAAATATTCCTTTAAATATCGTACCTGGGGGGTGTCTAAAGTATGCCTGTGAAGTGCCACGTGTTTCCCGTGTTTAGAACTGTCCCTCCACAAAATGACACTTCTAAAGGAAAAAAAAGCCATTTAAAACTGCTTGCGGCTTTAATGTAATGTCTGGTCCCGGTAATATGGATGAAATTCTTTAAGAAAAATGGCATAGCTACCCCATGACCCCCCCCCCTACCCCAGCCCATTACCAGCCCCTTTGGGTCTTGTATGGATATTAAGGGGAACCCCGCACATAAAATAAAAAAGGCCCTATATACTCTGAACAGCCCTATACAGGCGGTGCATACAAGACAGGGACTGTAGGTTTGTTCTTATGTAGAATCTGTTTGTAATTTTGAACAGGTACATTGTTGAAGTGTAGCTCCAGACCAAAAATCTATTTTTAAACTTTTTGGAAAACATAGGTAAGGGTTATCACCCCTGTAACATTTGTTTTGCTGTCTGTGCCCCTGTTCAGAACATTTCACCTCACTTTCCGTCCCAATGACAACTGTTTTTGAAATGTGGTGTTTTTCTTGAAACAAGGATTGCTGATAAAGCATCAGTACAGAGGAGACACCTTTCTCCCATATTTATTCTTACAGGAGAGAATTTTCCTTCCTAGTGGTAGATTTCCTCTCACTTCCTGTTGTCTTCTTGCGTTTGCAAGTAGGAGTCGTTTGTAAGTTGGATGTTTGAAAGTAGGGACCTGCCGTATATACTCTGCAGAAATAGGCCCCTTAGTTGTTGGTGTTGGCACAACACTGTAAGCACTCACAGTTACTCTTGGTTGGTGCTGGAACGCCCTGCTGTCAACTATTATATCAGGAATTTTAATTACATATAATTGTTGAACAGTGGTAGTAAAAATTGGGCCTTTGATGGTGGTGCTGGTGCCGCAACACTGTAAGCCCTGACAGTTACTCTTGGTGGGTGCAGCAATGGGCCCTGCTGTGAATTATTAGATCAAGAATTGTAATTACATGCCCCTGTTGAACAGGGGCTGAAAAATTGGGCCTTAGGCACTGGTGGCACAACACTGCAACCCCTCACAGATACTGTACTTGGAGCACAGCAATGAGCCCTGTTGCAAAGTATTGCTTCAAAAATTGTAATTACACGCCCCTGTTAAACAGGGGCTGAAAAATTGGGCGTTAGGCACTGGTGGCGGCACCCATAAACAAAAATGATCTTCCAAGCTATCATCATCAATCGTATCATTGAGGACTCGGAGGAGGAGGATAGCCAGTCAACATAACAGCACAGGCACTCAGCATCAGCATCAGTCTTGAAGGGATGTGACATGTTAAAATCAATTAGTCTGTTATATCAGCATCAGGTGTGTGGTAGCTGGTGGTGATCCAAGACTGGTTCATCTTGATGAAAGTCAGTCGATCAACCGAGTCGGTGGACAGGCGCACCCTGTGATCCGTGACAAATCCTCCAGCAGCACTGAATGTGCGTTCCGAAAGAACGCTGGATGCAGGACAGGCCAGTAGCTCAATTGCATACTGTGCAAGCTCTGGCCAGTGATCCATCCTCAAGACCCAGTAAGCCAGAGGATTTTCGGTGGGGAAGGTGTCCAAGTCTGACCTTGCCCCTAGATATTCCTGCACCATGTTTATCAGACGCTGGCGATGGTTGCTGGAACCGATCATACTTTGGGGCTGCGGACTAAAGAATTGTCTGAACGCATCGGTCAGACGGCCACCTTCCCCACCGCTCCTTCTTTGACTGGCCGAAGCCTCAGCAACTCGTTGTCCAGGACCAGGAGTTTGCAACCTCCCAGTCTCTGGGAACGCGTTGCACAGACCTTTCTGCAAGGCCTCCCGGAGTTGTCTCATCCTCTGCTCCCTCTGCGACGGTAACATAAGGTCCGCAACCTTACCCTTGTACCGTGGATCAAGGAGAGTGGCCAGCCAGTAATGGTCCCTCTCCTTGATCCGAAGAATACGAGGATCCTTCCGCAGACTTTGCAGGATCAGGGAGGCCATGCAGCGTAGGTTTGCTGAGGCATTCGCTCCGGAGTCCTCTGGGTCACTAAGGACGACATGATCCGCAGCCACCTCCTCCCAGCCACGTACAAGTCCACTGGTTTCTTGGGACTGTAAATCATCCCTAAAAGACTGCTGCTGATGATGCTGAGTGCCAGCCTCCACCTCCATGCTGACACAATCCTCCTCCTCCTCCTCCTCCTCCTCTTCCTGTGCGATGGGTGGGACAGAAGGAACACTGTCTGGGTAAAGGGGGCCTTGAGAGGCAAGGAAGTCCTCCTCTTCCTGCCTCTGTTCTGCCTCAAGTGCCCTGTCCATTATTCCACGCAGCGTGTGCTCCAACAGGTGGACAAGAGGTACAGTGTCACTGATGCATGCACTGTCACTGCTCACCATCCTCGTGGCCTCCTCAAATGGTGCCAGGACAGTGCATGCATCCCTGATCATGCCCCACTGGCGTGGAGAAAAAAAACCAAGCTCCCCTGACCCTGTCCTGGTGCCGTAGTCGCACAGGTACTCATTGATGGCCCTCTGCTGCGTGTGCAGCCGCTGCAGCATGGCCAACGTTGAGTTCCACCTGGTGGGCATGTCACATATAAGGCGGTTCTTGGGCAGGTTCAACTCCTTTTGCAGCTCAGCCAGGCGAGCACTGGCATTATAAGATCTGCGGAAATGCACACAGACTTTCCTGGCCTGCCTCAGGACATCCTGTAAGCCCGGGTACCTGCCCAAGAAGCGCTGCACCACCAGGTTAAGGACGTGAGCCACACAGGGCACATGGGTCAGTTGTCCCTGTCGGAGGGCGGAGAGGAGGTTGGTGCCATTGTCGCAAACCACCATTCCTGGCTTAAGCTGGCGTGGCGTCAACCACCTCTCGGCCTGGCCCTGCAGAGCAGACAGGACCTCTGCCCCAGTGTGGCTTCTGTCCCCCAAACACACCAGCGCAAGCACGGCATGGCATCTTTTTGCCTGCGTACTTGCGTAGCCCCGTGAACGGCTACGGAGCACCGCTGGTTCATAGGACAAACCACAGGAAGAGGCCATGGAGGAAGAAGAAGAGGAGGGGGTGGAGGAGAGAGGTGTGTCACAACCAGTAGTAGCATTTTGGAGGCGTGGCGGTGGGACAACCTCCAACACTACTGCACCTTGTCCTGAATCCTTCCCAGCTGCCAAAAGAGTGACCCAATGGGCCGTGAAAGAAAGGTAACGTCCCTGTCCATGCCTGCTGGACCATGAGTCAGCGGTAATATGCACCTTACCGCTGACCGCCCTGTCCAGCGAGGCCAAGACATTGCCTTCCACATGCCGGTAGAGAGCCGGAATAGCCTTCCGTGAGAAAAAGTGGCGTTTGGGAACCTGCCACTGAGGAACCGCACATTGCACAAACTCACGGAAGGGGGCCGAGTCTACCAACTGAAAAGGCAGCAGTTGAAGCGCTAGCAATTTAG
This sequence comes from Rana muscosa, assembly GCA_029206835.1. Classification (NCBI taxonomy): domain Eukaryota; kingdom Metazoa; phylum Chordata; class Amphibia; order Anura; family Ranidae; genus Rana; species Rana muscosa. The sequence goes on from CM055126.1 coordinate 9,869,020, forward strand.
CCAAGCTAGCATTCAACCGCTGGGCATGTGGATGGCTGGGAGTGAACTTCTTTCGACGGTCCAGCAGCTGGGGCAGGGAAATTTGCCTGCTAGAATCGGACGTCGGTGTACTGCTAGCAGAGTGGGCGCAAGTACTTGGCTGTGACACACCTAATTCTACACCTTCATTCCTCTCAGTGCATGTTTCAGAGAGGACTGAAGTTATAGTGGGGTTGGAGATCCCAGCTGATGCGGTGCAAGGAGAGGTCCGCTTTGTTCTTTGGTGTGGGTCTTTGAGGTAGGCTTGCCAACGAGCTGCATGGCAGGTCAACATATGTCTGGTCAGGCATGTGGTACCCAAGCGGCTGATGTTTTGGCCACGCGATATACGCTTGAGACATATGTTGCAAACAGCAGCTGTGCAATCTGATGCACTAGCCTCAAAAAAGGCCCACACCAAAGAACTTTTTGAATGACGGGCAGAGGCAGCGCCCTGCACAGGCGGAGCTCTGCGGTGTGATTCCGTCGGTGTACTGCCCTTACGCTGGCCACCAAAGGGCATCCTGCCTCGTTGGAGATGTGCCTCCTCCTCATCCTCCTCCTCCTCCTCTCTCCTATTAGGCACCCACGTGGAGTCAGTGACCTCATCATCCCCTCCCTCCTCATCACTGGAGCCAATCTGGCAGTATGCTGCAGCTGCTGGAACATGACTGCCAGATTGGTGTCCTTCTTGAGCATCCCCTCTGTCTGCTCTCACGCTACTGCCTTCCTCTAGCTGGGTTTCATCATCAGACCCTTCGAAACGCTGGGCATCCTCCTGGAGCATGTACCCAACACTGTGCTGAAACAGTTCGGGGGACTCCTCAGGAGGAGGACATGGTGGGTCTAGGGAAGGAGTGACTGATGATTTGTCTGACATTGATACCAGGGAAGACGACGCTTTGGCAGCTGCTTTTCCAGTACCCTGAGCCTGGGTGAGAGAGGATGAGGAGGAGGAGGAGGGCTTGGTCATCCACTCTACCAAGTCTTCGGCATGATGTGGCTCAACATGTCCAGCTGCCGAAAAGAAGGACAAGCGTGTGCCATGGCCATGTGCTGATGACAATGCACCGCGTCCACGACCAGCACTGTTGCCCCCAGACACAGAGCCTGCTTGCCCTCTTTTATTGCCTCCTGACTGTCTGCCTCTCCTTGTTTGCCTTCCAGACATTCTAATAGATGGCCTGCAGGGAGATGGGAAAAAAGCAATAAGGGCTACCTTCAGGTGTCCTTCTCTGTCCCTTGAAACAAGGACTTTCACAGTGAAAGAAACTGACACTCTCCCTACCTACAGTTTCCTGTCCCTAGAATAAATGTTTTTTTTAAGCACAATATAGCACAAGGACAATTCACTCACTGTCCTTACAGGTCCCTGGAAACAAGGACTTGCAGAGTGAAAGAAAAAAAACACTCTCCCTACCTACAGTTTTCTGTCCCTAGAAAAAATGTTTTTTTTAATCACAATATAGCACAAGAACAATTCACTCACTGTCCTTACAGGTCCCTGGAAACAAGGACTTGCAGAGTGAAAGAAAAAAAACACTCTCCCTACCTACAGTTTTCTGTCCCTAGAAAAAATGTTTTTTTTTAATCACAATATAGCACAAGGACAATTCACTCACTGTCCTTACAGGTCCCTGGAAACAAGGACTTGCAGAGTGAAAGAAAATAAACACTCTCCCTACCTACAGTTTTCTGTCCCTAGAATAAATGTTTTTTTTTAAGCACAATATAGCACAAGGACAATTCACTCACTGTCCTTACAGGTCCCTGGAAACAAGGACTTGCAGAGTGAAAGAAAAAAAACACTCTCCCTACCTACAGTTTTCTGTCCCTAGAAAAAATGTTTTTTTTAATCACAATATAGCACAAGGACAATTCACTCACTGTCCTTACAGGTCCCTGGAAACAAGGACTTGCAGAGTGAAAGAAAAAAAACACTCTCCCTACCTACAGTTTTCTGTCCCTAGAAAAAATGTTTTTTTTAATCACAATATAGCACAAGGACAATTCACTCACTGTCCTTACAGGTCCCTGGAAACAAGGACTTGCAGAGTGAAAGAAAAAAAACACTCTCCCTACCTACAGTTTTCTGTCCCTAGAAAAAATGTTTTTTTTAATCACAATATAGCACAAGGACAATTCACTCACTGTCCTTACAGGTCCCTGGAAACAAGGACTTGCAGAGTGAAAGAAAAAAAACACTCTCCCTACCTACAGTTTTCTGTCCCTAGAAAAAATGTTTTTTTTAATCACAATATAGCACAAGGACAATTCACTCACTGTCCTTACAGGTCCCTGGAAACAAGGACTTGCAGAGTGAAATAAACTGACACTCTCCCTACCTACAGTTTTCTGTCCCTAGAATAAATGTTTTTTTTAAGCACAATATAGCACAAGGACAATTCACTCACTGTCCTTACAGGTCCCTGGAAACAAGGACTTGCAGAGTGAAAGAAAAAAAACACTCTCCCTACCTACAGTTTTCTGTCCCTAGAAAAAATGTTTTTTTTAATCACAATATAGCACAAGGACAATTCACTCACTGTCCTTACAGGTCCCTGGAAACAAGGACTTGCAGAGTGAAAGAAAAAAAACACTCTCCCTACCTACAGTTTTCTGTCCCTAGAAAAAATGTTTTTTTTTAATCACAATATAGCACAAGGACAATTCACTCACTGTCCTTACAGGTCCCTGGAAACAAGGACTTGCAGAGTGAAATAAACTGACACTCTCCCTACCTACAGTTTTCTGTCCCTAGAATAAATGTTTTTTTAAGCACAAGGAGAATTCACTCACTGTCCTTACAGGTCCCTGGAAACAAGGACTTGCAGAGTGAAAGAAAAAAAACACTCTCCCTACCTACAGTTTTCTGTCCCTAGAAAAAATGTTTTTTTTAATCACAATATAGCACAAGGACAATTCACTCACTGTCCTTACAGGTCCCTGGAAACAAGGACTTGCAGAGTGAAATAAACTGACACTCTCCCTACCTACAGTTTTCTGTCCCTAGAATAAATGTTTTTTTTAAGCACAATATAGCACAAGGACAATTCACTCACTGTCCTTACAGGTCCCTGGAAACAAGGACTTGCAGAGTGAAAGAAAAAAAACACTCTCCCTACCTACAGTTTTCTGTCCCTAGAAAAAATGTTTTTTTTAATCACAATATAGCACAAGGACAATTCACTCACTGTCCTTACAGGTCCCTGGAAACAAGGACTTGCAGAGTGAAATAAACTGACACTCTCCCTACCTACAGTTTTCTGTCCCTAGAATAAATGTTTTTTTTAAGCACAATATAGCACAAGGACAATTCACTCACTGTCCTTACAGGTCCCTGGAAACAAGGACTTGCAGAGTGAAAGAAAAAAAACACTCTCCCTACCTACAGTTTTCTGTCCCTAGAAAAAATGTTTTTTTTAATCACAATATAGCACAAGGACAATTCACTCACTGTCCTTACAGGTCCCTGGAAACAAGGACTTGCAGAGTGAAATAAACTGACACTCTCCCTACCTACAGTTTTCTGTCCCTAGAATAAATGTTTTTTTTAAGCACAATATAGCACAAGGACAATTCACTCACTGTCCTTACAGGTCCCTGGAAACAAGGACTTGCAGAGTGAAAGAAAAAAAACACTCTCCCTACCTACAGTTTTCTGTCCCTAGAAAAAATGTTTTTTTTAATCACAATATAGCACAAGGACAATTCACTCACTGTCCTTACAGGTCCCTGGAAACAAGGACTTGCAGAGTGAAAGAAAAAAAACACTTTCCCTACCTACAGTTTTCTGTCCCTAGAAAAAATGTTTTTTTAATCACAATATAGCACAAGGACAATTCACTCACTGTCCTTACAGGTCCCTGGAAACAAGGACTTGCAGAGTGAAATAAACTGACACTCTCCCTACCTACAGTTTTCTGTCCCTAGAATAAATGTTTTTTTTAAGCACAATATAGCACAAGGAGAATTCACTCACTGTCCTTACAGGTCCCTGGAAACAAGGACTTGCAGAGTGAAAGAAAAAAAACACTCTCCCTACCTACAGTTTTCTGTCCCTAGAAAAAATGTTTTTTTTAATCACAATATAGCACAAGGACAATTCACTCACTGTCCTTACAGGTCCCTGGAAACAAGGACTTGCAGAGTGAAATAAACTGACACTCTCCCTACCTACAGTTTTCTGTCCCTAGAATAAATGTTTTTTTTAAGCACAATATAGCACAAGGACAATTCACTCACTGTCCTTACAGGTCCCTGGAAACAAGGACTTGCAGAGTGAAAGAAAAAAAACACTCTCCCTACCTACAGTTTTCTGTCCCTAGAAAAAATGTTTTTTTTAATCACAATATAGCACAAGGACAATTCACTCACTGTCCTTACAGGTCCCTGGAAACAAGGACTTGCAGAGTGAAATAAACTGACACTCTCCCTACCTACAGTTTTCTGTCCCTAGAATAAATGTTTTTTTTAAGCACAATATAGCACAAGGACAATTCACTCACTGTCCTTACAGGTCCCTGGAAACAAGGACTTGCAGAGTGAAAGAAAAAAAACACTCTCCCTACCTACAGTTTTCTGTCCCTAGAAAAAATGTTTTTTTTTAAGCACAATATAGCACAAGGACAATTCACTCACTGTCCTTCCAGGTCCCTGGAAACAAGGACTTGCAGAGTGAAAGAAAAAAAACACTCTCCCTACCTACAGTTTTCTGTCCCTAGAAAAAATGTTTTTTTTAATCACAATATAGCACAAGGACAATTCACTCACTGTCCTTACAGGTCCCTGGAAACAAGGACTTGCAGAGTGAAAGAAACTGACACTTTCCCTACCTACAGTTTTCTGTCCCTAGAATAAATGTTTTTTTAGGCACAATATAGCACAAGGACAATTCACTCACTGTCCTTCCAGGTCCCTGGAAACAAGGACTTGCAGAGTGAAAGAAACTGACACTGTCCCTACCTACAGTTTTCTGTCCCTAGAATAAATGTTTTTTTTAAGCACACTATAGCACAAGCACAAAACACACTGACACTCTCCCTACCTATCCTTCTCTTTCCCTAAACTAAAGGAATCCAGGTTAAGCAAGAAAGAAATAACAGTCACTGTCCCTGCCTATGCTGCTCTATCCCTGCTCCGGAACACACTACACTAGGCCGCCGTGCTGGCGGCCTTTTATAGTGTGGGGCGTGTACTAAACACCCTCAGCAATAATTGGCCACAGGCATCCTGCCTGTGGCCAATCATTGCTCTCCTCGCTGCCGGCGCTGTGATTGGCCAAGCATGCGGGGTCACAGTGCATGCTTGGCCAATCACAGCGCCTGGATGACACTGCGATGGCGTAGTGCATTGTGGGCCGTTCGCGTCACTCGAATTTGGCGCGAACGGCCCAAATCGTTCGATCTTCGTCGAACGATCGAACAGCCGATGTTCGAGTCGAACGTATGTTCGACTCGAACACGAAGCTCATCCCTACCCTAAACTCAAGGATTTCAAATATGGTTCAGCAAGATTGGTTTAGAACAGAATAGCACACTGTCAGTTTCACTCACTGTCCTACTCTGTCCCTACAAACAAGATTTAGCACAGAATAGCACACTGAGAGTTTCCACGAGTGTCCTTCTCTGTCCCTAAACTCAAGGATTTCAAATATGGTTCAGCAAGATTGGTTTAGAACAGAATAGCACACTGTCAGTTTCACTCACTGTCCTACTCTGTCCCTACAAACAAGATTTAGCACAGAATAGCACACTGACACTTTCCCTCACTGTACCTCTCTGTCCCTAAACTCAAGGATTTCAAATATGGTTCAGCAAGATTGGTTTAGAACAGAATAGCACACTGACACTTTCCCTCACTGTACCTCTCTGTCCCTACAAACAAGGTTTAGCACAGAATAACACACTGACACTCTCCCTACCTATCCTTATTTGTCCCTAAACACAAGGAATCCAGGATTAGTAAAGGAAAAAATGACACTATCCCTGCCTATGCTTCTCTTTCCCTGCTCCGGAACACACTACACAAGGCCGCCGCACTGGCGGCCTTTTATAGTGTGGGGCGTGTACTAAACCCCCTCAAGAATAATTGCTCTCCTCGCTGCCGGCGCTGTGATTGGCCAAGCATGCGGGGTCACAGTGCATGCTTGGCCAATCACAGCGCCTGGATGACACTGCGATGGCGTAGTGCAGGGATATGCAATTAGCGGACCTCCAGCTGTTTCAAAACTACAATTCCCATCATGCCTCTGCCTCTGGGTGTCATGCTTGTGGGCCTCAGGGTCTTGCTATGCCTCATGGGAATTGTAGTCCTGCAACAGCTGGAGGTCCGCTAATTGCATATCCCTGGCGTAGTGCATTGTGGGCCGTTCGCGTCACTCGAATTTGGCGCGAATGGCCCAAATCGTTCGATCTTCGTCGATTGATCGAACAGCCGATGTTCGAGTCGAACGTATGTTCGACTCGAACACGAAGCTCATCCCTACTGTGTATATTATATAACATATTTTTCTATATTCATTGATATTTAAAGTATTAGTTATGGAACTTTTAACTGATATTGAGACACATAAACATTTGATTCTGGAAGAATGTTTTGAGCTATTTACCCAAGGTTTTTTCTCCACAATTTTAAAACTTTTATTCCTGCTCTCACCACCCACTTCACTAGATTAGAGGACCTGATTGCCACTGCTAACCAACAGTGGTGGGATAGTTTTTTTTTTCTCCAACGATACACCTCCTGTAAAATCTCCCCGAGGGGCCCTAGGAATC